>OY992890.1:66124462-66476962 GCA_963921405.1 Cepaea hortensis | reverse complement strand
CGTTAACGTGAATCAAAGAGTAACAACTCATTCTGGTCTTTACCACAATTATAATACACACAAGCAACTACCATCACTGGCCTTACATCAAAGATCATCTGCGACGAGACCACGAGGGCGTCCAAGAAGAAAATGGATTGACGACATCAGAGATATTGTACAACCACACGGAATGACACTATCCAGTGCCGCCCACCGGGCGCTGGAACGCAAATTATTCCTCCCCACGACGCTTAACGGCAGAAGTGGAAGATGATGATGATGATGATGATGATGATGATGAGGATACACACAACCTTCTATCTGAAGTGATATAATATACAATATGTCAACATTTTAATCCAGCAGGTTCAGGTACAAACAATCATGAACCAGGAAGAAGAAAAATACTGACATTTTATCAGATCTGAACATCGAAGGAAGATGGCTCCTAAAATTGGCATTATGTCAAGGAGATTGAAATACTTTGGCCATACTAAACGTGATTGATTGAAAAGAAAAAAAAAAAAGGAAAAAAAAAGAAAGAAAAGAAATAACGATGCCTTCTCCTGATCTGGGTAATCAGATGTAAACATATGCTAAAAGTTAATCTTAGGCAGACACCAGCAGTCAACTAATCAGAACTGAGCATGCGATCACTGTTCATAACAGAATCACGAAACAAGTTTGTGCATGGGAAGTAAGTTACACACCCTCGCTTCTGTATTCATAACTGTTGCAATGCCAAACTGTAGGCTTGGACCAAACATTGTGCGCAGTCAAATGAACAAGTATTATAAGTAAAAGTTCCGTTCCCCGAGCATTGAAATTGCTGAAGATACTACGAGTAAAAAAAAACAAAAAAAAAAACACGGTGACCCTAATACGGCGATATATCTCCCTTCTGTCCAAATGGGAGGTCACATTTGGCGATATATTATTCTTCAACACTGAACCAGTTATGTACACCCTGCTACTGTCCACCAGGATGCAGCTTAGCAGGGATAAATGTGGTATAACACAGAGTATAATGTTCAACATAATACTGTCTCAGAGATCAGATAAGCAGGGGCAATCGTCAGGGTGGTATAACACAGAGTATAATGTTCAACATAATACTGTCTCAGAGATCAGATAAGCAGCAGTATTACGGTAATATTCAGTAATAATGATGCGTCGGAGTACGTTTAAGAGAGTTTAAGTGAATTCATGCTATGTACATACGTAACTTAGAGGTTATGACTTTTCTCCGTAATCTCGTATACTCTCGTCGGTAACGTGATGACGGTGTGAATCAGCAGTGGTTCGAATCGCATCGGTAACTTACAGGGTATGTGAGCCGGCCGCTCAAAAAGCAATGGCAAACTACTGAGCGTAATCTTGCCAAGAAATCAAGATACAGCTGAAAGATGCTGGTGTTGACAGCGATGTCCTGTAAAGGATATGCAAAAAAAAAAAAAAAACATACTTAAACACATCCATCCATCCATCCATCCATCATGTGTCATGCCGATAAGCTTGGGTGGTCATGATTCGCCATTTCACTCGATTACCAGAGTCGTAGAGCAGCTCAGTGTTCTCGTCTCGACCATACCACGTGGCCAAGCCATCCAGGTATTTACTTCTCTGCCTTCCCCTTGTTCTCTTCCGCTCGATCTTGACAGTTGTAAAAAAAAAGCATACATACTTCTAAAAATTAAAGACTAAATATATAACATTTAGATGCAGGTGTACATTAACCTCACTACCTGGTGATCTTCAAATCCCTATTGGGGAGGGGGAATTTATTAATATCGACTGGGCTCCCAGATCAACCAAGCCTGAAATGTGTGCCAGGTAATGTCCTGGGAAGTAAAGTCTGCTAGTGTGATACCGTGTGCCGATCAGGCCTAGGCCTATAGTCTATTCTATACACGTTGTGGTATATGCTATAGTATATAGTATAGTATATAGTCTATAGTATATAGTATAGTATATAGTCTATAGTATATTCTATGCTATTCATATACTCAATATACTTCAATGCGTATAGATGGGTCCTTTTCTTTACTTCAATAGACTGTTTACTGTAAGTAGATGAGGGCTCAGACGAAGTGGGAGTAGCGCAACCGGTGTATTGAAATAGTAGCACATTAACAGCTATCTTTTAAAGTCGAAATATTGTTCCAACTACCTTTTTTTTTTACCTGTTAACGGTGCCGTCAGCATAGCTTATTTCCGTTCTTGCTATGTTTTGTTCAAGTTACAGGAGATGATGTCTTGGTGTTGACAACACCAACAGTCCAACACCAACACTGTTGTTGACAGTCTGTTGACTTTCTGAGCTCCATAGATCCCTTGAAATGTTTCCGTCTTAGCTCACATTATTTAGAACGCCTGTTTTATAGCATTTTAAGACTTGTTGTTATAGTACAACAACAATTACTAAGTAGTGTTGCTGCTAAATGAAGTAAATGAATACATTTCAATATTGGACCTTCTGGTCTGATCTCCTCTCAAGAGTGAGTCTCAGCTCAGACGTCCTGCACACCAATTCATTCATTCATTCGTTCGTTCGTTCGTTCGTTCATTCATTCATTCATTCGTTCGTTCATTCATTAAGTTAAAGTTGGCAAACTACACTACTGTTGTTTGTCCATCAAGAATGATGACCATTCATTTCATCCAGTGGGGTTGAAAGTAATATGGAGCCGTAAGTTCTAAGATGGCTGATAAGGCCTATTTTGGCTCGAAATGTTCAGGTTCTTTGACAATGAGTGGACAAGGAATGCTTGACTTGACGTTCCAGGAGGAAGATCTCCTGCTGTGGTTTTTGTTTAGTCTTTTACCCTTAGGTAATGATGTATGCCACGAATTTTGGTCTTAGGCAGCAGTCTCCCAAGTGTCATGACGAATACTACTACCACTACTACTACTGCTGCTGCTGCTGCTGCTGCTGCTCCTCCTCCTCCTCCTCCTCCTCCTCCTCCCCACTACTGCCAGTGGTGGACTGGGTCTAGAAATATTATTTACCAGGAGACAAAACTACTAAAATGAAAATGACTGACATTTTTAACTTACTGTGTAATGTTTAAGGGGGCCCACTTGCCACGAGGCACGCTGACACCCTGGCTAGTCTGCCACTGACTACTGCTACTACTATACTACTACTAGTACAATAGTTGCCACTATTAGTATACTACTACTACTATAGTTGCTACTGACTGCGCGGAAGAAATCATTGATGATTCAATGGGCAAGACGGCGTTTACCGGCAAAGCGTTGTGGAACGTAGAGCGCCCTGGTCATCCACTGCATCTGTATTCGTCTCCAGTCGTCTTGACTTGTCTTGCCCCAGGATTCAGATGGACTCAGGCGAGAGAGTGTGGTCGACGAATTACACAACCCTTCCTCACTTTAATCCAATTCATCACGCAAGTCCTTCATCCAATTCATCGTGCAAGTCATTCTTCATCCAACTTCAATAGGCCTTACCAGCCATCTTAGAACTCACGGCTCCATACTTTCAACCCCACTGGATGAAATGAATGATCATCATCATTCTTGATGGAAAAACAACAACAAACAGTTGCTACTACTACTACTACTACACTAGTGCTTAGTTTAGTTTAGTTGATGGATCAACATCACAGCACATGGGTCTAATCCATAAATGCTCTGTTCTACTCCTAACTCAAGCCTGCAACTGCACTAGTGTTTCTATTACGACTCTACTGCTGCTGCTACTCCGTGGCGAAGTGGTCAAGCCATCTGCCTCACGCTGCAAAGGTTGTGGGTTCAATTCCGGGCTACTTCTTTCGGTTCACGAGTGCATTTTTCTCAGAGACTTTTGGGGGTCGTCGCTGGAGCTACGGAGTTAATGCTTTGTGCAACACTTTCGGCAGGCTGCCCTGCGGAAAGAGACCAAGCCATATGGGATAAAACCTGGTGCAATGAAACCGATCCTCTAGGCTTTTAAGACTACTATTGCTACAACAACAACTACTACTAAGGTACTACTACACTATTACAGCTTATATCTCCGTGGTGAAGTGGTCAAGCCATTTGAATCAGGCTCCGAAGGTTGTGGGTTCGATTCCGGGCTACGTCCTTCTGTTCACGAGTGAAATTTTTCGGAGACCCCTGTGGGTCGTCGCTAGAGCTACGGAGTTTGTGCTTTGTGCGACGCTTTCCGCGAGACCGAGTCATATGGGATAAAACCCAGTGCAATGAAGTTGACCCTGTCAACTTTCCACTCGACGACTCTTCTTTTCAACTTGTCTATTGGGAGCCGCAATGGCTAGCACACATGCCTGATGCCCCAAGGGGCCTTGTGTTTGAATTCTCATAGAGGTTGGTGCATTTTTAAAATTGAGCTGGGCTCCTAGGTCGATCAAGTTTAAAATAGTAAGTAAAATTAAATGCACTGGGAAGTAAAGGGGGGCCACACCAATGCTGATTGGTCAAAATAGTTATGGGGCTAGCACCATGTAGCCAATACACTTCTAGGCGTGGACAAGAATCCGTGACTTTGTTTCTACTACTGTTACTTCTTCTACACTTTATGTTTTTAGCATTTCCATTTTACAGGACATCACTGTCAACACCAGCATTTTACTGCTGTTGTTGATATCTTGGCAAGTTTACGTTAAGTAGGTTGCCATTGCTTTCTGAACGACTGGCTCCCATACCAATTCATTAAAGCCAGGTGCATCATAGTCTGCTGCCAAATCAGTTGGAGCCCTACTACGCTTTTTTTATTTGCATATCATATTTACAGGACATTGCAGTCACCATCAGCATTTTCCAGCTGCTGTTGATGTCTTGGCAAGTTTACGTTCAGTAGTTTGCCATTGCTTTCTGAACGACCGGCTCACATACCTTTCTGTAAGAAACCAACGTTATGTGATCCGCTTCCGAATCTCGCGCAGCTGTTTCATATATGGGTATACAGGATTACAAACAGTGTCCTTAATCGCTTCGCCAGGGAGACGGCCTTCATCACTTACTAGGTGTATATTACTTCTCTGCTACTGTTAAAATTACACCTACTACTGCAAGAATAAAGAATATTACTTTTGCTACCATTATAATATTAAAAACTACTACTTACACCAACACCACATTTTGTACAAATAATACATCCACTATTAATATCACTGACCAGCTTTCTGGTGAATTGGTTACGGTCGCAATTTATATTCTCGCATACCACATTCAAAACACAGCTGTGGATGATTTGGCAGCATACCACCTTGTGTTGGCTTTTATAAATAGTATGAGTGCTAGTCTTTAAGAAAGCAACGGCAAACTACTAAACGTAAACTTGTCAAGTAATCACAAACAACCAAAAAAATGCTGGGATTGACTACAACCTCCCTAAAGGATATGCAACCAACTAACATTAATATCACTATTCTGGTTATGGAAGAGCTTATGACTTACATATGACTAAAAGTGAGTTATAAGTTTGACTGTTATCCTATATTTATTGATTAATATGCCCCATCATTTAAACAGAGAAGCCATAATCAGTTGGTTGCATAGTGTGTTTCCTGGTAAATTTTGCAGCACCTCATCTGGTACATACTGCAGAGTGAATAGATGCATCACATTCTATCTAAAATACATAACATACATAGTCACTGATGCTGTTCGGTTGTGGAACATAAATTATCTTCACAGTAGTTGCAGATTCACTACTAAGTTTCTGTTTGCAGGGGTGTTAAACACATAATGGCAGAAGATTCAGCATTTAATACAGTATATGTAATGCCTTTGCTTTATTGACTACATTGTCACAATTTAATAGGTTTTAGCAGTGGATGATATTGGGATTTTATGACTGCAAAAGATTAACTTTCTTGTCCATCCATATCAGTATATGTTTAACATACCAGTATGTTGAACTACTCACCTAATTGTTTGTCCAAACTCCCAACATTTTCAGGGTAATCAAACAATTATTTTGCACATGGCATGGGGCTATCTACCAGAGGACATTGCCAGCAGCAAAGCAAGCAGCTTTTATTTCATGAGAACAACTCCGGGAATGGTACCAGTCTATGGCAGCCTAGAGGAAGCAGAGATGGACATGCCTTTGCAGCTAGAGTATGGTTTACTAAATAACCATCCGCTATTTATGCTGGACCAGCTGCTTAACTTGGTAAGGCCCATTGTTTTGGCACATCATCTTATTTATTATAAATCTTTGTGTCAGTGATTCATCTTCATAATCTTTGCTAATTTCTTAGATCATCTGGATTTGCTTTGGGCCATGGCAGATGGATTCATAGACCTGTCCAGCGAGAAGACCTTTTGTTTTAGACTGATCCAGTTTTAAATTGAATATGACTATAAGATAAACATATCTTGGAATAGCCATAACAACTGATGGAAGCTGCCTTAAAGAGAATAGAACAAGCGTCACCATGGCAAAAGTTGCCTTCTGCAAGATTGAAAACACTCACAAATTTAAAGCTGTCAATTGCAGCTAGAATAATTGTGTTACAGTACTATATACAGATGTAGAAAAGAACTAAACATAATTCAGGAGTCACCCTCTTATTTATTAGGAGCCAGTATATTTCTTGTGCAAATACAGGCTAAGAAAACCATTCAACATTCAGGCTGTTTACTTAGTTACATCTGCCAGTTTTGTTTATTCATCTGTTTCTTTCATTATATACTTGTCATTTGTTATAAGTCATCAGAATAGTAACACTAGCCTACCAGATGCATCCTTAATTAGAGGTGACAAAGGAGGGTTGGAATGAGACCAGCTTTCTCATTCCATAGAAGACGTTAGCTACAAAATCCAACCAGCAACCAAAGAGTTGATTGGGGCCTTCGCTCAAATTTTTGTTTTTGTTTTTGTGGGTGGGGGGTAAAGTGCAGCAGTGAAAGAAGAAAAAAAGAAGTGCCAGTAGGTGAAGTCTGCTGTGAACAGAAGATATATGGGAATGAAATAAGCAGCTATATGCACAACATGATGATCTTTTGATCTTTTGAATGGTGCCAAAACCAGAGAAGCACTAGTGCATCTTTGCACTCATGGAAGGCTTCATGTGTGTAGGGAAAAACCATGCGCTGCCTCTGCTTCCCCTTGAGAGTCAAGTGTTATGCATGAGGCTTTTCCGAAGGGGCTAACAAAGGAACCATCAACCTGAGCATAAGTAAAAGTAAGTAAGGTAAGGACCCTTTTGCACACCTTAGGCACATTGGACATATGAATTCTAGATCCATAATTGTATAGACCTATCAGCACTCCCTGGCCAAGGGGTTAACGACATTGTTCGTAATCCTGTATATCCACATGGAGAAAACAGCAGCTGCGAGAATCGGCAGAGGTACGCGCCGCGCTGGTAACTTACGGGGTTTGTGAACCAGTCATTCAGAAAGCAATGGCAAACTGCTGAACATAAAACTTGCCTAGTACATCAACAGCAGCTGAAAAATGCTGGTGTTGACTGCAACGTCCTGTAAGGGATATGCAACATTTAAAAAAAAAACAGTATCTCACTGGCTGACTTGACTTCCTAAGACATTTCCTGGTACCCATTTTAGTTTGGTCGATCCGGGAGCTCAAGTCAATTTTAAAAATCTGTTTTGATGTGAATTTAAACACTGGGACATTCTTCATTCATCTCCTTGTATTTGTGGAATGTTAAAAAAGCAACATGACAAATAATAATGCTGAGCTACTATAAAGTGAGAAAAAAAAGAAGAGTAAAGGACCCTTTTAAACGCCTTTAGATTATTGGGTATATGCTGTTAGCCATATATTGTTATAGACCAATTGGTACTCGATATAGACTGATTGGTACTCTGGCCAAATGGCTAAGAACACCGGGTTCTCGTCCGGGAGACCTGGGGTCGATTCCTCGGTAAGGTGTGGATTTTTTTCTGTCGGGGGCGAAAATAAAATCCTAACCTGCACAGTTCGTGGTGACTGCATTAGCCTGGTGGCCTTAATTCCTCAGCTTCAAGACCCCCCTGCCCTACAATGCAAGGTACTATAGGCAGTAGATGACAGTTTTTATTTGACAGATACTTGATAGGT
Source organism: Cepaea hortensis (assembly GCA_963921405.1). Classification (NCBI taxonomy): domain Eukaryota; kingdom Metazoa; phylum Mollusca; class Gastropoda; order Stylommatophora; family Helicidae; genus Cepaea; species Cepaea hortensis. The sequence goes on along the minus strand of OY992890.1, from coordinate 66,468,942 downwards.
GAAGTGGTCAGTATCATGCTACCCACCTGAACCTGCCAGGACATCTCGTGGTGCTCATTTTGTGCAGGTTTGACCTGGAAGCACTGGTCAGTGTGAAACAAAAATCCACTTTGATGGGGATTTGAACACATGGCCACTGGACTGGCAGGCAAGCATGCTATATACTGCACTGCAACAACTCCCAGTCAGTTATCAGGTCATAGATAGAAGAACTAACAACTAAACTGCCCTCATTATCATCATGTGCTTTGCCAGTTGGTGTAGGTGTTCATGTCTCTCCACAGATCTCGATCTTTGGTGCTCTTGATAAACTTTGCTGGTGATATTCCTCCATGCCACCGTCTCAGTCCATCCAACATCATTTCTCATGGTTGCCTCTGCCTCTTTTCCCACTGATCTTTCCAGTTGTAAAGATATTCTCCAAAGCCTCTCTTCTCATCACACAACAGTCACGATATTCTCCAAAGCCTCTCTTCTCATCACACAATAAAAGTGCCTCTTTGTCGCTTTCTAATCCATCATATCTTTTACAGGACATCGCAGCAGTCAACCCCAGCATGTTTTCTTTGCTGTTTGTGATTTCTTGGAACATGTACGTTCAGCAGTTTGCCATTGCTTTCTGAACAACAGGCAGTTCATGCCAGTGTATGAAAACCAGCACAAAGCTGGTTGCTTCCAAATTGTTCTCAGCTGTGTTTCGACTGCAGTATGCAGGATTACGAATTATGTTCCAAACCCCTTCGCCTCAGTGCTGGGTTGTAGTTGTATACAATGTTCTAGTTTCATTAGCCTGTCCCAAGCAATCATTCTTAGGTACTCTGACAGTCCAAAGTATTTGTGACATTCGTCTCAGTAACAATATCTCCATTGTTTCCAAGCTTTTCTTAGTTGGTAATAAATATCTTATATAGATTCTGCCTAATTGGTCTGCCGAATTGTCATCTCAGGTGTACCAGCCGCTGTTGTCATACCATCAGTATCAACATCTTGAAGAAAGATCGAGCTTCGATGCATCAAAACCAGATCTGAATAAACAGCTAAGTAGACCTGGCCGCTTGTCTGTGGCCGATATTGCCAAGAGACGGACAAGTGAAGCCTCAGGCTCTGGGGGTCTGATGACCAACATCTACCTGCAGAGTAAGGTATGAAATGGCTTTAGCTCAGTTCTTTAGCAAACTTTGTTAATTCACTTCTTTAGCTCACATCTGTAGTTCACTTATTTAGCTCATTTCTTTAGCTCTCCTGTTTATATCATCTTTTTAGCTAATTTCTGTAGCTCTCTTATTTGGTTCATTTCTTTAGCTGATTTATTTAGCTAATTTCCGTAACCCTCTTATTTAGTTCATTTTTTAGCTAATTTCTGTAGGTCACTTATTTAGCTCATTTCTTTAGCTCATTAATAAAGTTCATTTATTTAGCTCATTTCTGTAGCTCTCTTATTTAGTTCATAGTTCATTTCTTCAGCTCATTCCTGTAGTTCACTTATTTAGCTCATTTCTGTAGCTCTCTTGTTTAGTTCATTCCTTTAGCTCATTTCAGTAGTTCACTTATTTAGCTCATTTCTGTAGCTCTCTTGTTTAGTTCATTCCTTTAGCTCATTTCTGTAGTTCACTTATTTAGCTCATTTCTGTAGCTCTCTTGTTTAGTTCATTCCTTTAGCTCATTTCTGTAGTTCACTTATTTAGCTCATTTCTGTAGCTCTCTTGTTTAGTTCATTCCTTTAGCTCATTCCTGTAGTTCACTTATTTAGCTCATTCCTGTAGTTCACTTATTTAGCTCATTTCTGTAGTTCACTTATTTAGCTCATTTCTGTAGCTTACTTCTTTAGTTCATTTCATTAGCTCATTTCTGTAGTTTACTTATTTAGCTTATTTCTGTAGCTAACTTCTGTAGTTCACTTATTTAGCTCATTTCTATAGTTCACTTTTTAACTAATTTCTGTAGCTCTCTTATTTAGTTCATTTCTTTAGATCATTTCTGTAGTTCACTTATTTAGCTTATTTCTTTAGCTCTCTTATTTAGTGTACTTCTGTCTTGTTGACAGTGCAACAGTACTTCTGTGGCTAGGACTGTCTAATTATTTGTTCTCCATATATGTGTTAAAACCTCAGCAACATTCTTGTTGCTACCAAAATATCTATCCACTCTGTTATGCTATACAAACTTACACATATCACATAATTGATCTCATAAGCTCTGTGTATGTTATATTATGTCATTGCGTCTAAGTCAACTAGAAGTTATTGTGTATATACCCAGCGCTTACACAATCACATATGTGATCTTCAGTTAAATGTATATATCTTTACTTTTCTAAATTTAGCTTAAAAATGTGTGGAAAGTTGATGGGCAATATGTTAAATAATATGTTTTGCTTTTCACCATTTAAATCATCTTTAATTATAAGCAACACACGTTGTATTCATTACGGATTCAAAGAGTATGCTTAGTAAGGTGGGGAAAGGAATGTTCTCTGTGGTATGGCTCTCGTCGCTTCAGAGGTCACAGATTGTGAGAATTTTATGGATATTTTGCCCTGAACCTGCAGGGGTGCGGGGGAATGAACAGGCTGATAGGCTAGCAGGGAATGCACCTCTTGGTGGCAGATTGCCTATGGGCAAGGGGGAGGTGGTCGTGCGCTTGTGGGACCTGGTGGAGAAGGCGGAGGAACAGATTGAGAACCCATATGTGGAAAGAATGAGATTGCGGGGGATTGGCAGGGGCTGTTGAACGAGGGGACGGAGCACGTATGGAAATGTCCTGAGTGCAGTGATGTTGGTTCTTAACTCAACTCAACTCAACTCAACTTTAATTATAAGGTAATTGCTAATCAATTATTTCATCATTGTTTTTTCCAAATGCATTATAATTGTTGTTCCGATTGCTCCACAGTAAATCAAGAACATATGATTAACAATAATATTTCTACGTTGTTAAATATTTGGGAAATTATATCCTAGAGTTGATTTCCATTTCGTTATTGTGTGTATTTTTTAATTGCCATCTGAGGCTTAGCGGTAGTCAGATGCACAGTTTTATATTCCACCAGATACTAACTTGAGGGTTCTAAATCAGCAGCGGACAATTTGGAAGGAGACAGTTTTGCATTGATTTCCGTGGCATTAGTTGCTGGCCGTTCAGAAAGCATTTACAAATTATTGAAGTAAATTGCTTAGTAAATCAATCAATCGGGTGCCGTCTCCACAGTGAAGGTTGGCTGCAATGGATCTCCAACACTGTCTGTCTCTCGCCCATACTGTATATTCTGTCACATTGATGATTTTCCATCTCTTGATGTTATCGTCCCACTTGTATCATTGTCTACCTCTTGCTTGCTTGCCTTCAACTTTGCTATACAATTAAGTATGGTTTTTATAAGAGTTTTATGTCTTTTAATGTGGCCAAAATATTTCATTTGCCTCCTTTTTATTTCTTTCATCAACTATCTTTTCATTCCCAGTTTGTCTAGAACCTCTGTTTGATTGTTTCTGTTTCCATGAATACCCATCAATACAACATATTCTTCTGTATATCCACATCACCAGGGCCTCTATTCGACTTTCTAATTGCTTGTTCAATGTCCAGGCTTCCACGCCATATAGTAGTGCTGAGTATACACACAATTGGACAATTCTCATTTTTAATGCGTTGTTAATCTCTCTTGATGTTAGTACTGATTTCATGCTGCTGAAAGCAAGTAAACCACAAACAGCCAGTAAATGTCGAGGTTAATTGCCATGTCTTGTAAAGGACATGTCTTGCAACTAACTTTGTATATTTTAATATTTTGGTTTTACTTATTACAGTATTATGTCTGTAAGCTATTTATATTTTAGTTCAATTCTTCTAGGCTTCTGGGTCAACTAGTTCTAATATCACTGCCCATCTCCGAGATGATTTTCTTGTTGGACTTCAGAAGTTCATGCATGAAACAGACAAATTGTTGTCTGAACTGAAAGGAAAGGTAGGGTATTAAATATTGAATGCTATGTGTTTATGGTTAAGATGTGGCTGCAGACTTTGTCAAGGGGTCACTTTGTAAGAAATGTAAAAATAAATGTTGAAAAAGAATATTTAGATGAAGCGAAAAAGCACTTTGATATATCTGTGAATGTTAACATATTTGAAAGATACATTTGATGGAAGAACTAAAGCTGTTGTATCTGCAAGGTTATTTCATATGAGACTATAACAAGCTGGAGTGGTCATTGGGTATGTTTATGTAATAATGAAAATATGGGTAGGCACAGAAATACATGGACAGGAATGGGATAACACTGACACAAGTACAGTGATTCAGTGATCTAGGGACAGTGACAACAATAAAAGGAAAAAATAACAGAGATAGCACGAAGAATAATTTATGCAAAGATAGCGTAAATGAGTGTGTTAACAAAGTTGATAGGAAACTGCATAGGTACTTGAGCACGGCCGGGCTAGGATTCTATGACTGGGCTGGTCTCCTGCTAAGTAAGGAAAAAATTGGTTACCTAATTCTCCATGCATTCAGGCCTACAAAATGTGATGGCCCTGTCACATCATAGACCCATAGCAAGAAACTGCTTGGGGAGAATTTCAAAACATTTTTCAAGATGGCATAGAGCTTTCTGCGTAACTTATCCCTGCTTAAGAAAATGAGTTTTGGGGTATTTATTGCCCAAACTACTGTATGCCAGCAAGTAACTATGCAACTAACTAACTAACTAACTAACTAACTAATTACTGTATGCCAGCAACTAACTATGCAACTAACTAACTAACTAACTAACTACTGGATGCCTGTAAATCACTGACACTGAATAAAGAGAGTAGAAAGACACTGAAGGCCACAGAAGTGTGGTTTATCCATAAAGTGCTATCAATCCTGTGTACAGCTAAGAAGACCAGTATCCAAGTTCTGCAGGAGGACAATTCACAAAGACACTTGATTACCCACACTAGGACAAGATAATTGTCATTCTTTAGTCACGGTATGAGATGAGAGGGTGTTGGGAAAGTTGCTGAAACCTGGTGAGATCAAGGGTGTTAGAGACAGACCAGCAAGGGAAGAATATTCTCAATGAGTTAATAGCGTGAGATGGAAGATGATTCACTAGCACAACAACAAAATTAACCCTTTACAGGGCAGACGCTTGTCCATTTTCTAGCCCTGAACGGGCAAGATTTTTTCAGGTTCGGTAAAATTTCGGGTCGCGGTAGTAAAAACATCACAAATAAGGTGTTAGTCAACCGATTTTAGTTAAATAAACAACACAATGAAGGGAAAAGCATGCAGAATATGTTACTCGCGTGATTGTTGTTGGTAATCCATATATGAACACAAATATTTACGAAATACGGCATGTTGCTTGTGATTTTCCGTCATCTATACGGCAATTTACAAACACATTTTCAGAATCATAATCACTTTCTTTAAAGTCCGACTCAGACTGCTAATGCAAAGTAACGCTTTGCACTGATATCTAGCTCCGATTAATAGTCAACTTCGTGCCCTTTAATGTCATTTAAAATGAACCTAGCGAAATCTCGGCTATCACTTGAAGAATCGTCGAAATCCATTTTGAAAAACAGCGTAAAAATCCCGAAAACTATCAAAAATTGCCCTTAAAAGTCCGTTCACATTCATACTATCGCATTTACAAATGGCGGCCACGTTGTCAAGCTGTCGGCGAAAGCGAAAGTAGTCGTCGGAAGTGTCGGAAAGCCGAGAGATCGCGATTTTACAATGCATAATAGTATCGGCCGGGATCGGACGCTAAGCGCGTTTTATGGCATCGGCCGGAATCGGACGCTATGCCTTGTAAAGGGTTAAATTAATATTGTTTTAGAACATGCATCTTTTCTGTGGCTACATACAAATCTTAGTCAATGAATAACGTTTTCAGAAACACTAAAGAATACAATTGGGGATTTTGAATTTCTATTGTGGGAAAGTTCTTACATTGGGGGACGATGCATCAATAACATTAGATATGCAGACGATACAGTCTTGATTGCAGACAATGAACAGGACCTGCAACATTTAGTAAATGCAGTTGTTACACACAGTGAACAACGAGGGTTAGAATTAAATTGTAAAAAGACACAGGTTATGGTTGTCACTAGGAAGAACGAAATACCACAATGTAATATACAAGTAAATGGGAATATTCTTCAACAAGTGAATAGGTACAATTATCTCGGAACAGTAATAACATCTGATGGGAGATGCCTTGAAGAGATTAGAACAAGAATCTCCATTTCTAAGGTAGCCTTTAGCAAGATGAAAAACATACTGACCAATAAAAAGATGTCAATTGAAATGAGAAAAAGAGTGTTGAGGTGCTACATAGAACCTGTACTTTTATATGGATGTGAAGCTTGGACAATGAGTAGTAAAGCTGAAAAACATCTGATGGCTGTAGAAATGTGGTTTCTGAGGAAAGTGCAAAGAATACCATGGACAGCCAGAAAGACCAATGAACAGGTCCTTCAAGAAACAAACGAAGATCGTAAACTGATTAGAGACATTAGATGCAGACAGTCAAAATTTTTTGGGCATGTTATGAGAAGAAATGGATTGGAGAACTTGGTGACAACTGGCAAGATCGAAGGGAACAGACCAAGAGGAAGACCTAGAAGCAAATACCCGGAAGGCTTGGCCACATGGCATGGTCGAGACAGGAACACGGAGCTGATCCACGACTGGTGATCGAGTGAGATGGCAAAACATGACCGCCCATGCTTACCGGCATGGCACATGATGGATGGATGGATGGAAAGTTCTTATGGTATCTTAAAAAAGAAAAATACAGAATTCAACAATATTAGATGATAGAAGAATGCTGATTCATAAAAAGTATCAAGTCTCAGGAACTGAAATACTTTGGCTGTATTAAACATCATTATGGTTTGGAAACAACAGTGATGGTAGGCAGGTGGCGACCACCACAGGATTTTGCAGACTCCTAAGAGCATGATTGTACATGAGATAGGAGAACTGGCTAGAGATTGAGAAAGTGTTTGCTGTGTTGCGATGAAAATATTTTCCAAAGGAACTGTGACATGATAATGAATGAGAAACCGGTGATTGTGTCTAGTAGTTTTCATTAACTCTTTGTTTTATTGTCCCCCTTGGTTGCACTTTTTATATTTATTGTTTTGTATAGCTGAAAACTGCATCAATAGTTTTTAAATGGAAGCCATGCATGCTGGCAGGCCTGGCAGTCTTATGTTAGGAGTCCCCTTTGAGGAAGGGATTCTTTCATTAACCTGGGATCTCTTAGTAGTATGACTCTTCACTGGCTGTTGAACGAGGGGATGGAGCACATATGGGAATGTGGTACCCATTTTATGTTGTGTTGACTCCCTTCCCTTCCGTGCCATGACACAACACTGTCAAGAATTTTTTCGTTTAATTCAGGTTTAGCCAAGCCTAAATTGGGTAAAAGCAAATATTCAGCAAAAATCATTAGCAAACAAAAACACACTAATACAGCTACATTAAAAAGCTAAAACAATAGTACTTATTTGAACAATGCGGTATTTGAACAATGCGGGTACTCCTCAAGAGAAACCATACCGTCTTGCTCCTCAGAGCACAAATTAATCTAAATGCAGAAGGTCTGCTGATAAGTGATCTATTTAAGGGAGTGTAAGGGGAAAGAGGGAGGGAGAAGGAAGGTCCAGGCATGTGTGGGATTGTCATACATCACAGAAACAAATTGAGATTTGGGGGGGGGGGGGGGGAGCTCATGGGAGCAGAGACTGAACACACATAGGCGGTGGGAATGACTATACAAGTGAAGAAAAAAAAGGATCAAAGGTTAAAAATTACAAGTTCATTTAAACTGTTGGACACTGAGACTGTATGGCGAGAAGCTCCCATCTGGAAAATAATGCAGTTTTCAAGAGTGTTGCATTATCTTTAATGAGATGAGCAAGATTTAATAGCCATGGTCCGGCTATCAGACATGTGACAATGATCTGCACTGTTGAAATGTTAGAAATTGGTTTACTGGCATAGCTGTTAATATAAATAAGGTGTTACCTAAAGCTGTCAGCCAAACATAAGTCTATTTCTCCGACTATTTTATGCCACAATTATTGCAGAGGATGGCATAAATAAGACTGTGGATCATGCAGAAGAAACCCCACAAATTTTGAAAGTGAGGAATTCAACCAACTGAATATGCAGCACAAATGGACAGGTCTTACACTAGGTGTTAAGACACCTCGCAGAGCCTAAATACGACTCTGAATGGTGGTGTCATCTCAGTTTGACAAGTACATTCAGCTGAATGATACTGTGGAAGTTAGTTGCATATCCTTTACAGGACGTTGCAGTCAATTCCAGCATTTTTTGCTATTTCTTGGGAAGTTTGTGTTCAGTAGTTTGCCATTGCTTTCTGAAAGACCAGCACTCATACCTTTGTATGAAAACCAACACAAGGCGGTCTTCTGCCAAATCGTCTGCAGCTGTGTTTCGAATCCGGTATACAGGATTACAAATTGCATCCATAAAGCCTTTGCCATAGAGCCAGTGCTGAGGAAGGCATTCACATTTACTAATATAAAAATATCTATGGTTGTTTCCATTTTAAGAGACTGGGTCCCAGTGCCAAATGCATTTGTAATAAAAAATTATTCATCTATTGGTATTTACCCTAATGTCCATTGAACCTGAAAACTGTGCTGTGCATGGTTTATCTATATTATGTAACTGAAATATTTGGTTCTCATGCAGTTTAAGCTGAAAGCTGTACTGGCAAGCTAATAATTGAATTGTACATTATGTAACTTAAATATTTGGTTCTCTTTAACATGCAGTTGAAGCTGAAAATTCCCATGATAAGACTTACAGGAAATCCTACCATCGACTTCAAAAATGATGAAGCCATGAAAATTATCCATGAAACAATTCACACATTTCAGCATCAGGTAAAACTTTAGTTGATGACTATTACACATACATGTTTGTTTGATGTTAAAGTCATATAAACCATGCTCTTTCCTCTAGTAGTGTTTCAGTTGCACATGTGTGTGCATGTTTTCTGTATGTTTAATTCAGTCAATAACAGTTGTTCTCAAACATTTTATCTTTGCCTCCTATACAATATTCATAGCATTAGGATCATCATCCAGTGCCATGCCGGCTGGTGCGGACAATCATGCTTCTCGACAAATCTCAATCTCCGACAGCATGAATCAGTTCGTGTGTTGACTCCCTTCCATGCCATGACACAAGACTGTCAAGAATGTTCTCACGCCGTCTTTCTCTATCTTTCTTTCCACAAATATTTCTGGTTGTCACATGTTCCAGTTTTTGTCTTCTCAAAATGTGGCCAAAAATGATGACTGCTTCTTTCTGATGTTTGTCTTTCTGAAGTTGTCTTTGCGACTAAGCTTCCCTCAAAATGTCCAGATCAAAATGTCCAGATTAATTTTCAGCATTCTTCTATAAAACAACTTCTCCAAGGCTTCTAGGGATATTTTTGCCTATTTACTAATTGTCCAGGATTCATAGCCATATGTTAAAATTGGTTCTATGTAACATGCAAGAACTATTTTTCAAACTTTCAAGGACAACGACTTATTTCACAAAATGTTTTTAATTTGATGGAATGCAGTTTTTGCTCGTCCTATTCTGTTCTTTATCTCTGTGATGCATCTTCCATCTGATGTTATCCATGTACCTATATTTCTGAATTTCTGCACATGCCGAAAAATAACATCATTTACTTTAATTGCATATTTAGGCAAAATCTGTTTCTTTGAGCGCCAGAATATATAACGTGAATTCTTACCTCTTGTTTTGATTTTGCAACTTAAAGGACCCAGTTTCACAAAATAGCAAACTGAGGATAAATAGCAAAGGACCCAGTTTCACAAAATAGCAAACTGAGGATAAATAGCTAGGCTCATAATTTTATGATCAAGCATCATTTAAGGATGACATGGTTAGTATTGTACTACTTCTTTACTTTACAGAAACTATAATACTCAATTTTGTGAACTGGATCAGCGCCAGAGGGAGCCACAGTATTGCAGTGGGTGATTAGCTTGTCTATCGGCCTGGTAGTCATATGATTAAATCCCCATTGAGGTGCATTTTAACAAATTGACCTATGGGTCCATGACGATCCAGCATAAAATAAGGACATCACCATTTGAGTGCCACTTGGCATTTAAACATGAGGCAAACATCATATATCAAATACACATACAGGCATATTAAAGTGTCCTTTACTTTTTATGAATCCCTCACCCCCCCCCCCCCCCTCCTCCTCCGCTTCCACACCCCCCCCCCCCCAAAAAAAAAAAAAATCCAACCTGAAGGGAGTTGAAGGAGGCATGGCTGAATGGAGAAGAGTGCTCACTTTCTGGTGTGCTGATGCCGAGGTAGTGGTTTCAAAGCCTACACTGGTCAGTTGGACTAAAATTACAAGTACCTCAGAAGTCTGAGTGGGTTCGCCTGATGGCGAGGGACATGGTAATAGGGAAAGCTAATACACGCAAAAATAAGTCAAGTGCACTAGATATAGTAGCATGTGTATGTACTATGCTAGAGTTGAAAGCGAGTGAACCCAGAAAAAAAAAAAACAGATAGTTGAATCTGACTAATGACCTCTGGTGAGGGATCTAGGGGAAACTGGTGATTTCTGTTCATCAGACAAGGTACAAGACAGATGTGATGTTGATAACAAAATGCTGGATGCATCTGGATGTGGCATGTTGCTTGTTACAGTAGAGACATAGGCAAAAGGAACAGGGAAAGCTCAAGAATTAGACAGAGATGAATAATTTGGAGGAATGTAAGAGTTAGTGGATAATTATCTTATAATAGAATTGTTTGGTTCCAATGAGAGTTAGAGAGCAGAAGAAGAAGACGATAGAGACCGACCTTAGCAGGAGATGTCCTGGACCATACCTGCAAAGACTCAGCTAGCTTGTTATAGGCTGTGATGTGTCTTCCAGCCCAACTGCAGCAGGTTCTGGGTCTCCCTTGGAGGTTCTGTCTACAAAGAACCACTATATACAATACATACATATTATTGCTGCCTGTTCTGCCCCACCCTCCTGTCTCAGTCAGTTGGTGCAGGTCGTCACAGGAGGCAGGTCAGCTCTTGATGATAAATGTAAGTAGTTATAGATGTGGGTCGGCTCTGGATAGTGCTGGAAACAGTAATGGGATCAAGCGGGGTGTCTTGTCAAACCTTTGCTATAAATCATTATGATACAAATGCTCTTGTCTCTTTCTCTCCATGACTAGAGATGAATAACCAGTTGAAAAACAGGGTCACACAAACAAATGCCATTCTCCTACACCTCTTAATTCAGGTAAGCTTGCTAAACCTGTGAAGGCTCTGACCAGTTTCCTTAGCTGGCCACAGATCCCCATGATAATTACACTGACTGGTAGTTGTGTCAGCCTTCGCTCATTTCAAATCAAGTAAATAGTTACATTAACTCTTTGTCATTCTTTTTATTTATGCATTTTGAACTGACTGTATATTATTCCTTAGACACACACTGAACTGACAATACAACTCGTATACACACACATGAACTATGACATTGACAGTTATCTGCAATAGCTACACAATACTACACCATGATGACTCACTTTCATCCTTAGATCCAAGTCTATACTAAACATATTGCCCTGTTTTAATTGGTTGTTTGCTATGGGATTCAAGAAATTGTAGTTTTCTCCAAGACCTACCAACTTAAAGCCAAATTGGTAACAAACTGCTGTCATCTGTTAACCAGCAGCACTTGTTAAAGGGAGCCATGATGGTTAGATGGCTAACACGTTTGTCTGCCAGCCTAGTAATATGGTCGAATCTCCATCATGTCTGTAAAGACATGGAGCTAGCACGATATGCCTAATATTTCTAAAGGCATGTATAAGGGTCCTTTCTTCCTCTTCTGCACTTCCTCCAAGCAGCATAGGCCCTTAACCAACTCACACCAAGTCATCCTATCCATTGTATTGATTTATACTAACTTATTCTAATATGATTATCAGAATTATTTAATAAGACCCACAAATTGAGATTGCTCAACTGATCTCCGTTACAGGTCGACAACCTCCTGGAAGCTACTATCAATAAGCCACGGGTTGGGGATGGCCCACTAGTGGAACTAAAGTACTGGAGAGAACGAGACAGTATTCTTCACTCTGTTGCTGAGCAGCTTAATGATCCCATTGTGAGTATGCAGTCATACAAGATGACTCCTAACAAATTATTACAAATTTGATTAAAGGCACAACATTAGGATGTTAGAAATTATGTAGGTACTTCATTTTTAATTCACCGCAAATAAAGGAATCCAAGGAGTTCCTGGGAAATCGTGTGACATCAGGGTGATTCCATAGTGGGTGTAAGGATGCATTTATTAATTAGAGATACAGACATATAATCGCTTTCGCAAGTAGAAGACAGGCAAGTGCTATCGTCAAGTATTGGACATCTGGTGGTAGGTCCATATTTAAGAGGTCAGTCAGCACTCGATGAGTGTTGTAGCCAATGTTATGCTGGTCACCTTGACTTTCAAGGAGATTTACAAGTACTCATTTTAGGCTGGATAAAGCTGAGAGTCCTGGTCATTTTAAAACAAAATCCGCACCTGACGAGGATTTTAACACATGATCTCTGGGCTGACAGATCTGTATTGATGCAACATAAAGATGCAAGACAGAGGGCGCTGGAGACTCATTAAGTCAACCTTCAGTGTGGCACTTGCAAATGATGACTCATCAATTTATATCATCATCCAGTACCTTGCCGGCTGGCGTGGGCAATCATGCATCGCCACAAATTGCGATTTCCAACGGCATGGAGGCATGGATCAATTCATGTGTTGACTCCCTTCCATGCCATGACACAAGGCTGTCAAGAATGTTCTGATACTGTCTTCCTCTGTCTCTCTTTCCACAAATCTTTTGGTTGTCAATACATATTCAATTTATAGATATTTCTTTAATATTCTATATTTAGTGTTATGCATATTCCTGTTCTTCATTTTATGAACTCATTCCAAGCAAATGTACACCTGGAAAATCATGACACATACATCACACAAGATCAACAAATATTGTGTAAGTTTAGCTCTTTCTGTTCCAAGAAATGTATGATCAGCTGTTGTCTGTGTACATCATGCAATGCATGATGTGTTACTACATTTTTCAAGTTTGGTCTCAGCATAGTAAAGAAATTGGGCCAGATATTTATTATGCAGGATGATTAATACCTAGTGGTCACATTAGTGAAGTTGATAAGAATCTGCACTGATAATGTCATGAGCACGGTTGGACAAGGGTCAATGCCTGAGCTCATTGCCTGCTAAGAGAGGGAAATATAGGCCACCTACTGCTCCGTGCATTCAGGCCTACAAAATGTGATGGCCCTCTTAGACAACAGACTTGTAGCAGGAAACTGTTTTGGCACAAATTATGTTGCCTCTGACAGTAATACACCCGTGCTTGCTCATTGTGGTTATTGTGCCCCTGGGATGCCTGCTGCAAAATCCTCTTGTACTGAAATAGTCTATCTGTGGCCCGTAAGAGTGTAGTTGCTACTGCATTAGCCTTCCAGCCTGATGGTCTTGGATTTGAATGTACCTTGAGGTGAGATCAATCGGTATCACATGGTGCCAGGGTCAACACAACCATATAAAATGGGCATTAGACAATTTCCTGGTGCTGACCATAAACTCCGTTATTCGGTTCACAAGTGTAATTTTTTTTAGAGACCCCAGAGGGTCATCACTGGAGCTACAGAATTCTTTATCTGTGTGATGCTTTTGGCAGGCCGCTCTGTGGAGAGAAACTGTTTAAAAATAAACTCTCCTTAAACTCTATTAAATAAATACAAAATAAAAGCACTAGAATATAGTTATTCTTCAGGATACAATGGGGTGCCTGGTATAGAATGAATTGTGACTGATATGAAGGTAGGCTATACTGTTGTATTCATGTGAAACATAGACAATAAGCAGGGCAAACAGAGAAACATCTAAAGACAGTGGAACTCTGGTTTCTGACGAAAATGCAAAGAATACCATGAACGGATAAAAGCAAATGAGCACTAATAAAAATTGTAAATAGGTTAGAGAAATTAAACAAAAACAGTCAAGATTTTTGGACACATTTAAAATAAAAGTTAGCTGTATGTTCTTTACAGGTGATCACAATCAGCCCCAGCATTTATTGATTGTTTGTTATTTTCTAGGCAATTTTATGTACAGTAGTTTTGTCTTTGGGCACATTAAGAGGAGAAATAAGCTTGAAAATCGTAATTACAATTGATGGGAAAAGTGCAAGGAGATGGCAAAAAGAAAATACCTAAATAGCAGTCTTGATCTGAGACTCAGCTGATCGTGTGAATGGCAAACTTTGACTGCCCATGCTTATCAACACGGCACATGTTGATGATGGAGATAAGCAAAGTCAGCTCAAGCAATGAGCTAGCCAGTGTGTTGTGGATGTCAGCTAATCACAGAAAGAAGATAGCTTTTTTTTTTTTTAAATTATATATAATTTTACAACAGGTTAATGAAGATGGGAATTTCAAACATCATCATGTGCCTTACCAGCTGGCATAGGCTGTCATTTGTTTCCACAGATCTTGGTTATTGGTGCACTGGATCAACTGCTGGTGATTATCTTCCATGACTCCGTCTCAGTCTATACAACATCATTTCTCACAGTCTACCTCTATTTGAGTCTTTTCCCACTGATCTTTCTAGTTGTCATGATATTCCCCAATGCCTCTCTTCTCATCACATGATTGAAAAATGCCGTTTGTCTCTTTCTTATAGTTGTATATAATGTTCTAGTTCCAGGCATTTGTTGATAGTTACTTTGGCTAGTCCAAGATATTCGTAACATTTCTGTTTTATATATATATATTTAACTAATATTGGAAAGATGTGGGAAGAAGTGGAAAAGATGACAAAAGTAAAAAACATGAGCTGGTTGAGGATGTGTGCTCTATGTACAGATGCAGGAAAATATAGCTGATTGTTAAACTGGCACTGTTTGACGATTAATGTTTTGTGTAATGAAAAAAAAAGCAAATCACCTCTGTATGTCAGATTCTTGTCTTTTGTACAAAAATTGAATTAATTACTGTCAACCATTCATAAATTTAATTGGCTGTCTCTTTAAAGGCATGTTGTCCTTCCAGATCCAGTATATGTTGAGTCTTCACATGAAAACAGAAGGAGACTTTGAATTTACCAGAAGAGACTTGATGAAGTATGCCACAGAGGCCAAAGACAATGTCCGTTTCCTTAGCACCCTGGAAAGACATTTCAGAAACATAAAGTTTGGACTGACTTTTCAGGTAGTCATCTTAGCTTTAGAATATATTTTAAGCAGAACGAAATAAGAAAATGCATTTAACACCTCCACGCGGTAGAGGATGGAAACACACTACGGTGTGGCTAACACAGCTCTGGGGACCGAGTATCCACCGGAATAAGTGGACAACTCTGCAGCTGAGCAGAGCAGGGCACTCACTTGTCCTTGCAGTCGGAAATGGCTGTCAAAAGCAGAGGTAAAAAGACCACCATGTGAATGTGGAAGGCAAGGGGAAACCACCACATTATCTTCCCAAGACTTCATGGCAAAACATAAATCAAAGTTAGTGAAGGACGTTAATGGCTGTCTTAGGGCATCCTCGTCCGGTAGGGACAGTCATGAGCCACAGGTGACACCAGACCGTCATCCAGCTACTGATGGCAAAATCTTTACTAAAATAAATAAATTTAGAGTAGGAACATGGAATGTTAGGACATTAAATGAGCTAGGAAAGTTTACCAATGTTCTAAGAGAGATGGATAGCATGAAAATGAATATACTAGGCGTTAGTGAGATGAGATGGAAGGGATCGGGCAAAATTATAGCTGCCAATCACACAATAATTTATTCTGGAGGGGAGACACATGAGAAAGGGGTAGGAATAATATTAGATGAAAAAACAGCCAAGTCAATTAATGGATACTGGTGTATTTCAGATAGAGTTATTATGGTAAAAATCAAAGGCAAACCAATAGACATAAATATTATACAAGTATATGCACCAACAGCAAGCAGTAGTGATGAAGAAATACAACACTTTTACGACGAAATAGAAATGGCGATGGCTCAAATTGGATCACAAGAAATAAAATAATACTTGGTGATTTTAATGCAAAAGTAGGAAAGGGAAAAATGGAGGATGTAGTGGGGAATTATGGTTTAGGTACAAGAAATGAAAGAGGGGAAAAGCTAATAGAATGGGCAAATATCAATGATATGATAATTGGAAACACATGGTTTAAACACCATAAAAGACGACTGTACACATGGATAAGCCCTGATAAGAAAATACGCAACCAAATTGACTACATACTAATTAATAAAAGATTTAGAAATGCTTTAATTAATGTAAAGACAATGCCTGGTGCTGACTGTAATAGTGATCATGTACCACTATGTGGACAAATAAAAGTAAGATTAAAAAGAGGGAAAAAAATGGTTAAGAACATGAGACTTAATAAAGAGGTTCTAAAAATAGATAACGAAATGCAAGAACAATACAGAGTGACTGTGAAAAATAGGTACAATGCAATAACTAAAATACAGAGTACAGATGAACAATGGGAAATGTTAAGGGACTCCATTCATCAAACTAGCAAAGAAGTATTACCAGAGAGAGGCAAAATAGCTAAGAAAAAATGGATGAATGAAGATATCTTAAACCTGATGGACAAAAGAAAACAGTATAAAAATGACAAACAAGAATACGCTAAGATAAATAAAGAAATAAAAGATAAATGTGGGAAGGCTAAAGAAAGTTGGTTAAACGAGCAATGCAAAAAAATTGAATTAAATTCCATTAAAGATACAAAAAATATGCACAGACAAATCAGTGAGCTTACAGGGAAAAAAATAAGAATAAATACAGGGTGTTTGAAATCAAAAACAGGAAAGATAATATTAGAGGAAGATGCTATAATGAAGAGGTGGAATGAGTATATAAGAGAATTATATGAAGGAGAAAGGGCAGAATTAACAGAAGATAGTAACTTAGAAGGTCCACCTATTCTGAAAGAAGAAGTCGCTGACGCTATGAAACGTATGAAGAAAGGAAAAACAGCTGGGCCAGATGAAATCACAATAGAAGAATTAGAAGTATTGGGAGAATTTGGAGTAGATATATTAACCAAAATGTTGAATGATATTTACAGCAGTGGATATTTACCCAGTGATATGCTGAAATCTGTATTTATAGCTATACCAAAAAGACCAGGAGCAATTGATTGTGAAGATTTTCGTACAATTAACCTTATAAACCATATCACTAAGCTTCTACTCAGAATCATAATGAGAAGAACCAAAAAGAAAATAAAAATGGAAATTAGTGAAGAACAGTATGGATTTGTGGAAGGAAAGGGCACAAACAATGCAATTTATACATTGCGGACACTAATAGAAAGGTCAATAGAGAAGCAGAGGGACATATATTTGTGCTTCATAGATTATACTAAGGCATTTGATAAAGTAAAACATGATGAACTGATTAAAATGTTGGAAGATATCAACACTGATGGAAAAGATTTAAGAATAATAAAGAATATTTACTGGAACCAAGTAGCAGCAATTAAAATGGGAAATAAAGAGGGTAGTTACGAACAGATAAAGCTAGGAGTACGACAAGGGTGTGTCTTGTCACCAGATCTTTTCTCCCTGTATAGCGAAGTAATAATGAGAGAGATCAAAGAGATGCCAGGAATATTAGTTGGAGGTTATAATATAAATAATATACGCTATGCTGATGACACAGTATTGGTGGCGGATAATTCAACAGACCTACAACAATTATTAGACGTAGTAACAGAGAGTGCAAGGAAAGGACTCAACTTGAATATCAAGAAAACAGTAACAATGGTAATATCAAAGAAAATGGTGACACCAAAATGTGACATAGAAATAGAAGGGAAAATCCTTAACCAAGTTGATAATTTTAGATACCTAGGGGCATTTATAACATCAGATGGAAGATGTACAACAGAGATTAGGAGCAGAATAGGGCAGGCAAAAGCCGCATTTCAGAAAATGAAGAGTATCTTATTCAATAAGTCACTGTCACTGAATGTAAGAAAGAGAGTGCTGAAATGCTATTTAGAACCAGTTTTGCTGTATGGCAGTGAATCTTGGAATGTAAATGAACCAATTAAGAAGAAATTAGAAGCAACAGAGATGTGGTTCCTGAGACGAATGTTGCGAATTCCTTGGACTGCCAGAGTAACTAACGACGACTGCCTGAAACAGGCTAATGAAACTAGAACATTATATACAACAATAAGACAGAGACAAACAGCTTTCCTCGGTCATGTGATGAGAAGAGAGGCATTGGAGAACATCGTAACAACTGGAAAGATCGAGGGGAAGAGAGGCAGAGGTAGACCAAGAGAAGTGATGCTGGATGGATTGAGACGGTGGCATGGAGGAATATCAGCAGCAGAGTTGATCCAGAGAACCAAAGACCGAGATCTATGGAGAGCCATGAACGCCTACGCCAGCCGGCACGGCACTTGATGATGATGATGAATTGGTAAATTGAATTTGCAGCTTAATCGTAGTTACGTGTACTAAAGCAATGATCAGTTTTACTATCAAATCAGCATAGGCTGTCAGAAGAAAATATGTATGTATGGTAGCTGTCTTCATGATCCATTCAATAGTCAGTAAGTCAACTCATTATTTCAGTAAAGTGCTGTCGTTATTTCAAGTGGACAGGTTCCAATCCTGCAGTGTCTTCTCCTTCTCCTTCTTCCTGCCATCTCCCACTGAATCATAGGCCCTCAACCAACTCTATAGTTCTATAGTTCTGTTCTATAGGTTCTATCGACCTGTTCATTATGGCTAGATTATTATAGCTAAAGATTTCTACAGATCAAGGTAGCCAGCCTCAGTTACCTCATATGACATGCATGGTTGATTACAATGTTGCTATTCTTTTCTTCACTCATGGTCCTCCACATACACAAATCCTGGTATGTGCAGTTTTACATGTTTCTGCTGTGTAGCATTCACTGTAGTTTATACTTCTCTCATATGTCTTCTGCGAGTACCAACCAATACCAGCAAATGTATTTCTGATGTTATTTCCATGGACTGTGTCCCCCAGTGATTGATATTTCTTCTTAATAGTCAGTAACAGAAACAATCCCACCGATGATGAATGCCTTGAGGATGATATGGATCATCTCTCGTCACTACAACACTGATGAGCTGATGGTGCCACTAATGGAAAGAATTGCATGGGAACTGTGTGAAAGAGTCGTCAGAGTTATAGATGTGCATTCTTTGTTCCAGTAAGATTTCTTTTGATTGAATCTTAAATTTACTGCTTTCTGCCCTAAGCAGATGCTACTTTAACCCACACAGTTATTACTTTATAATTTCTTTCAGTCTGAAAGAATTAAAATGATACTTCTGTGGAACAGAGTGAGTTACAGTAATAGTAGGGAATACAGTTGGGTATTGTAATAACTGTTTGGAGAAATTCACTCTTAGTGTAAATAAAATTTGGTAGAACTGCAGTAAAGCTGTGGAAATCATAAGAACACGATGAGAAGAATAAAAAGATGGGGAAAAAATGAGAACAATGAAGAGAAAATGAAAAAAATTATTTGCTACTCGTCTCAGAATCCCAGGCTGTGATACACCTTAACAGAGTATAAAGCTGCATTACTTTGTGTTATTTTATAGTGTAAATAAATAAAGGTAGTCTCACAGCTAATACTGCCATTAGAGTGTAAAGTGTTAGGCCTTAACATATTCAGGGTTATGAGATATGAAATGGAGTGACCATATCCCCTCCGTATCACTATTTCTTCCCAAACAGTTCCCATTCAGTTGTGAAAATTGTCTGCTGCCTAATTGTATGTGGCTGCATAAACACAAGAACCATACTGGTCAGAAAAAATAATCCTGTCTTTGTTGGGGTTGAACCTGGATCAGTCTCTTAGCAGGCAAATACATAAACCAGTTTGCCACAATGGCTCCACTCTTAGTGTAAGTGCTCAAAAATGGCCGTTTTATCAGCTCTTTTTGGGGATTACATTTCAGGTTGAAACTCATTTCTTAAGGTGAACTTTTAACTGAATATTCCATAACATGTCAACGCACAGATGAGCAGAAGTGACTTGTACTCGTAGAAATACGGGAATGGAATACTAGCCATACATTTAACTAAATCCAGACCTTTTAGTCTCAAATACAGGAACCTCCAAGTGTAGTTTGGTCAGTTTAGGGCCATTGTGTATATTTGTTTAGCCTGGTATGATTATGAGTTCAGGAATCATTATCATTGCACTTGAGGCATTCCCCCACTTGTTCAGAAATCAGAGGGTATGCAAGACTGGTACTGGATATTTACACCTCTGGATAGGCACAATATTAGGATGTAAATAGGCTATGATTCAGCACATCATGGGCTGGCTGAGATTAGGCTTAGTCATGTTTCATTCACAGGTTGTAGATATTTCATTGTTAAGACCCCAACCCAATGCCCAAAGGGAAACTTATATAATATATTACATGCCTCATGTGTAGAAGTGTACATAAACAGTTTTCTTGTTATGTACTAGTGAAGTAAAGTCAGTCAAGAGTTCTGTTTCTAGACTAATCGGCAGCCGAGGGCTGATGTAGTGATGCTGACCACCTTGACTCCCCAGGACATTTCCTGTACCCATTTAAGGCTGGGCCGACCTGGGGGCCATGGGCAATTGTACAACTGTGCCTAGACATTCAAACCCATGACCACTTGACTGGTAGGCAAGTGTGCTTGCCAGTACACTACCGGGACTCCGTGTAAATAGAACTTTCAATACCTTTATGTAGAACTTTCAATACCTTTAAATAGAACTTTTAACACCTTTAAATAGAACTTTTAACACCTTTACATAGAACTTTTAATATCTTGACCTAGAACTTTTAATACCTTTACATAGAACTTTCAATACTTTTACATAGAACTTTCAATACCTTTACTTAGAACTTTCAATACCTTTAAATAGAACTTTCCATACGTTTAAATAGAACTCTCAATACCTTTAAATAGAATGTTCAATACCTTTTCATAGACATTTCAGTACCTTTAAATAGAATGTCCAATACCTGTACATTGAAATTTCAATACTTTTAAATGGAACTTTCAATACCTTTAAATAGAACTTTCAATACCTTTAAATAGAACGTTCAGTACTTTTAAATATAATTTTCAATACCTGTGAATAGAACTTTCAGTACCTTTAAATAGAACTTTCAGTACCTTTAAATGGAACTTTCAGTACCTTTAAATAGAACTTTCAATACCTTTACATAGAACTTTCAGTACCTTTAAATATAATTTTCAATACCTGTAAATGGGACTTTCAGTACCTTTAAGTAAAAATTTCAGTACCTGTAAATAGAACTTCTAATACCTTTAAGTAAAAAAAATATATGGACAGCAAAGATGTTGGACTGCATCAGCATGGCAAGAGAAAGAATTCTAGAGATCCAGTGCAGCTGATCTTTCGTTGTGGAAATGACAACTGACGTATCTGATATTCTTATAAAATTGCTTGTTTTACTTGATATGCACATATCTTCGAATAGTTTTCTTCAGTGATGAACATCTAGTTAAATAGATCCACTACATATGACGTTTGCTATTTATTATAACTGTGTTACAACTCTCTCAGAATTCACACTCAGACAATAAAAGGCATCACATCCCAGGCTGTGAAGATGTTACAGACTTGGAAGAATTCATACTTTGCTGTCCGAGCAAAAATTGAATCCTCTGGGAGAGATGTCAGATGGGAATTTGACCGCAAGAGGCTTTTTGACCGCTCTGACTACATAGGTGAAGTTTGCCAAGATTTGTGCGATACTGCTCAGGTGGGTGAGATTCCAACTTTCATTGCAGTTTGATTGTATGAATCTTACAGTTATTTTCATATTAAACTCTTAAAGACCAGGCAGCTGTACATTTTTGGGCCAGTAATGAGAAATAGCCGGTCTCAGTGGCAAAGGGCTTACGAACGCAATTCATAATCCCGCTTTCGAAACACAGCTGCATGCGATTTGTCAGTAGACTGCGTTGTGTTGGGTTTTAACGGATTGGTATGGGAGCCGGTCGTTAAGAAAGCAATGACAAACTACTGAACGTAAACTTGCCAAGACATGAATAAAAAATATATATAAAAAATGAGAAACCAGTAATTGTATCTAGTAATTTTCATAACTATTTGTTTCATTTTCTCCTTTTGTTGTACTTATAACTATATATTACATCAATATAATTTTGAAACGGAAGTTACAGTAGTGCAGTATGTAGCATGCATATGTAGCTGGTATGTAGTGCAGTATGTAGCATGCATGCTTAATGACTTGGTGAGTCCCCTTTGGGGTGGGGATTTGTTTTCCTTGCAAGCAGCTTCAGTGTCATGCAGCCTAAAAGCCTAAAATTGGTAGCTGAAATATGCCTAGTAAGTAAAGGTGGCTGGCATGGTATTGAGCACATCACCTGTTGAGTGTGGACTGGTCTACAAATATGGGGCTTGTTCCACGTACACCTCATGGATTGAAAACAGGTTCTTAGCTTGCCTGCTTAACAGAAATCAAAAAGAGAATAGAAATGGCCAAACATGCTTTCAACAGCATGAAATCAGTCTTAACAACACATTAAAAATGAGAATTGTCAAATGTTATGTTTGTTCAATACTTCTATATGGCACAGAAGCCTGGACATTGAAAAAGCAATTATAAAGTCTAATAGAGACCCTGGAGATGCGGACATACAGAAGAATATGTTATATTTCATGGAAACAAAGAACAACCAAATACAGATGTTCTAGAAAAACTGGGAATGAAACAGTTTGATGAAAGAAATAAAAAAGAGGCAAGTGAAATATTTTGCCCACGTTAAAACATAATACTCTTATAAAAACCATACTGGAGGGTAACGTTGAAGGAAAGTGAGCAAGTAGTAGACAACAAAACAAGTGGGAAGATAACATCAAGAGAAGGACGAACAGCAATCTGACAGAATGTACAGTCAGGGCGAGAGACAGATAGTGTTGGAGATCTATTGCAGCCAACCTTCATTGTGGAGATGGCACTATATTGATTGATTGAATAGTATTATAGAAATAACTATAAAAAATCATAGGGACATACAAATAAAATACCACACATGGGAACATTCTTTAAGAGTGAATAGATAGTAAATGGGATTGCTAATGTTAGTGTTAATTTCTCTCAGGGGGTGTGTAAAACAAGGACATATACTTCTGTTGAGTTGTATAAAGTAAACAGTGGTGTGTAAAACAAGGACAGATACTTATGTTGAGTTGTATAAAGTAAACAGTGGTGTGTAAAACAAGGACAGATACTTATGTTGAGTTGTATAAAGTAAAAAGTGGTGTGTAAAATAAGGACAGATACTTATGTTGAGTTGTATAAAGTAAAAAGTGGTGTGTAAAATAAGGACAGATACTTCTGTTGAGTTGTATAAAGTAAACAGTGGTGTGTAAAACAAGGAGAGATACTTCCGTTGAGTTGTATAAAGTAAACAGTGATGTGTAAAACAAGGACAGATACTTCTGTTGAGTTGTATAAAGTAAACAGTGATGTGTAAAACAAGGACAGATACTTCTGTTGAGTTGTATAAAGTAAACAGTGGTGTGTAAAACGAGGACAGATACTTCCGTTGAGTTGTATAAAGTAAACAGTGATGTGTAAAACAAGGACAGATACTTCTGTTGAGTTGTATAAAGTAAACAGTGGTGTGTAAAACAAGGACAGATACTTCCGTTGAGTTGTATAAAGTAAACAGTGGAGTTTTTTTACACGCCATGCGGGGTCATGGGTATATGGTGCTGACCCCACATGTGTATAGTCCACTAGATAAATGATGTGGTCAGTATCACGCCAGCTGCCTGTGTTGTCCAGAACAGGTCAGTGTGCTAGCTACTGAACTACTGCATTTCCCTTTGAGTTATATAATGTTCTATAGTTGCATGTTCTTTTACAGGACATGGCAATCAACTCCAGAATTCTTTGTGATTTTTCTAAGCAATTTTATGTTCAGTAGTATGCCATTGCCGGCTTCCTGGCCTAGAGGTTAGCGACTTTTCTCTGTAATCTCGTATACTCTCGTAAGTAACATGACGACGGTGAGAATCAGCAGTGGTTCGAATCTCGTCGGTAACTTACGGGGTATGTGAGCTGGCCGCTCAGAAAGCAATCGCAAACTACAGAGCGTAATCTTGCCAAGAAATCAACAATCAGCTGAAAGATGCTGATGTTGACAGCAATGTCCTGTAAAGGATATGCAAACAATTTTTGTTAGTTTGCCATTGATTTCTGAGTGACCATTGCTCATATCATTGTGAAAATCAACGCAAAGTCTGCATCCAATCAATTGTGGTCGACTTTGAACTCCATGTGAGAGATTGGGACACTGCATTCACTGCCCTTAACCACAAATGCTGGCTCTCTTGACATATCTTGCTACTTGTAATTTTATAAAGCAGCCAGTTTAGCACAGGCTAGGTTTAGAGTAGATATACAGTTAGGAATAGACATTGTAATGATGTATTGTTGTTAATCCCAGGTGATTGAGGAATTCAATAACATCTTCAGCCAAGAGCTGAAGGATGTGACTGGAGATGCGGATCGTATAGATGATGTTCTGGAGCAAGTCTATGAGCTGGTGGAGCCCATTGCACTAGTGTGTATTTGTTATATCTTCTTTTATATCATGACTGGGTGTGAACTTTGCAAATAACATTACTCTGCTTATATTTATTATAATGCTATCTTTTAAAAAGATGTATAGTTAGCACTTGTTTTCATACTTTTTAGGTGCTAGAGTTGTTTATTAACATTTTCAGTCCCGGAAGTTTCACACACAAATTATTTTATTCCCGGTAAAATATCCCACTTAAACAAAACTACCATATGCCATAAGTGTCGTAGGATAATAACAGAACAAAAATTGCCACTGATGTAGCCATATTTCTTTAGTTTCCTGTAACTAAATGTTAAAGATGTGTGTCATGATGTTTGCGACACACTGAGGAGAGCCAGTCACACATTACATGCTGCTTGGGAGTTAAAGCTTTAAAGTGTATTAAAGTATCTGTAGCTGCCTGTTGACAGTCTGACAACTTAATCAGGGCATGCAATTATGTGTATAACACACTGGCATCCCAGATTTCAATAGCACAGACCAAACATGGGAGAAGACAGACAAGAACAAGGTAAAAGATCTCACACGTTATATGGAGCAGAAAGACTGCAAGACTGATGATTCAGGATGTTATCTTGGAACTTTGTGAACATTGTGTGTGAATGCTATGTGCTGGCTCTGCAAGTATGTCTGAGGATCAAACAGTGGATTGAGCCATCGTCATGAACACCCTTAAAGAGCCTGCCCAAAATGAGGCCTTTCAGTTGAATGAATCAGCATCAATAGTTAAAGTGTTTCGAATGAAGATTGGTGTGACCAGGAAATAACTGCACATCAAGGCTTGTCAGTCAACATTGAACTGGCAAAATAAGTTGCTGTCAACAGATAGATTTACTATGGAGGAGAATGGAGCACCTTTGAATGTGTCTGGAATACAGGGATAATAATCAGAACTGAATTGTTAGTTCTGAGGATATAATGTATATTTTAACTTATTTTCACTTGTTTTACCTTGCAAATTGTTTACTTACTTTTATAAAACAACATCAAACACCATTACAGAGAAGTGGAAAGATAATGACTGCAGCAGAATATAGTAATATAAAATGTAACAAATAGGGTACTTTGAGATTTTGCAGAGAAACAATGAATAAAATCTCTACATACTGTATTCTTTATATAGAACACTATAGCACAGAAATCATGACTGCTGGGTTGCTTTAGTGCTGTAAAATCATTGGTAGATATCTTTTATGGCATAATGCTCTAATATCAAAATAGCCAGTGATGATGATGTCTGCTATATGTTTTTTTCTACAGTCTTATGGATAACAGTTTTCTTTGTTTTACTGAATCAACTTTTTTACTCTAAATCACCATTTCATCCTAAGATTCGTGTGCTATTTTTTGACAGCTGCCGTATGACGCCTTTTCTCCTTCCCGAAATGCCAGCTGGCAAGCACTGAAATCTAAATTCTACAAAAGAGTGGTTGAGATTGAAGATGCAGCTAAAGACTTCATTGATGAATCATTTCAGGTGAGATACATAGATACATAAATGTGTAATATGCAAAATTTACACATGGAATACTAGAGTAATGTCTTTTATATGTGATAACACAGTTACGATAAAATCAACAACTATTAAATGCAATGATTATGAATAAGTCATTAACTATTATTAAATGCAATAATTATGAATAAGTCATTCATTTATTAGGTCAGTTAATCCAAAGACTGGTATTAATGTCATCTGATCATGTCTTCCACTGCCTCCTATTCTCAGCAACTCTCTTCAGCTCAGCATAAGTCTGTGCCCACAACATCCATGCATTCTTGTGTGAAATAATTTTCTTAAGATGTCCTCGGAACCTCTTGATTTTGATCTTGCCCTCTAGTATTTTCATTAATTGTCCTTCATGTCTCAAATTGTGACCTAGACAAGTTAAGCTTCTTGTATGATATTCAGTAAGTTAGTTGCATGTCCTTTACAACATGACTTTGCAATCAACCTCAGCATTTATTAGTTTGTGATTTACCAATCAGTGTTAGTTCAGTAGTTTGCTATAGCTTTCTGAATGGCCAATGTCTCATACCATCAAAATCAGCATGAAGAAGTCTGCTTCTGAATCATCTGCAGCTGATTGCAAATCCTTGACTCATTATTATGGGGAATTATGAAACTGCATGTCTTGCTGTCTCCTAAGTCACAGTGTTGGCTGTGGTGTTCAATAATTGTCTCTTTTTTCAGTATCTTCAAGAATGTGTTCATTTAATCTATTTCTATTCTGCTTATTCACTTTGCACCCTTCATGTGTCTTCACAAAGTCGGACTAGAGTCAAGCTCAACAGAATTTTCTTTCCCCCCGCTGATTCTACCAAGCCTGTTCCCTCGGCTGTGGTTTCGCTAGATAGTAGATAGGGACAGTGGGAATCTCATTAATCCATTCAGGTGGGAGCACAAGCGCAATTGAAATACCACTACTTTTGTCGTTTCTTTACTTATTCAGTCTCGCTGGTCGCGAGATCCACACAGTGGCAGGCAAGGAGATTTGCTCGCAGCAGACGAGCAATATCTCCAGCGGGCCTACTCTCGTTGGTCGTGGGAGCCGCACGAGTCAGGCGGGGAGTCTGACGGTAGTACACGCTTACAAGGTCTAGACACTTGCGTTTGACAGGTGTACGCGCCAAGTGGTCCGAGTGTGTATACGACCCTTACCTGCAGGATTTGGCTGAACGCCTCTAAATCAAATCCCAATGGATCCCTGGGAAGGTTAACCCGGTCAACAAATGCCTGCAGAAGTTGGATGTGTCGGCCTAACGGCGCAAGAACGCAGCTCTGCTGTAAACAGGCACAACGCAATCGCATCCGGGAAAAAAAACTCCGGATGATCGCAGAAGAAGAAGAAGAAGAAATCCCAATGGTTTAGGGTCTGGCCATCACTCGTCTCCTGCTCGTGGAGGCGAGGTCTCGGAAGTTTGATGCTGAGCCGCCAGCATCTGCAGCCTACCTTGTTCCAGATGTATTGGTAATCCATTCCTCTGGATCAAACAAGGCAAGGCTGAGAGAGGGAACATGTCGTTTGGGCACCACATGTTCTCTGAAGATCTGCCAAGCATTGTGATGGAAGTTTGGCCAAATTTCAACTCACATACTTTGGTCTGTCAAGACTGTAAGGTGCCACTCTCTCATTCACTTTGCACAGTGGCCCTGTTGTGCATAGTGTTTATTTGTTTCAGCATTTCTGTATCTATGTTATTTGATAGGAATATTTGTTTCTCCCTAAATGCATTTATGGTTACTGCAATCCTTGATTCTATTTCAGTTTCACAGTTTCGAGCATCTCCTGTAATTATTTGGACAAGATGGGATTAGTGATGAAGATTAAAATCAAGCACTCTGCATTTCAATATTATTATTATTTTGAATATTCAGTCGGACATTAACATATG
Source organism: Cepaea hortensis (assembly GCA_963921405.1). Taxonomy (NCBI): domain Eukaryota; kingdom Metazoa; phylum Mollusca; class Gastropoda; order Stylommatophora; family Helicidae; genus Cepaea; species Cepaea hortensis. The sequence goes on along the minus strand of OY992890.1, from coordinate 66,440,767 downwards.
GTCACATATTACTGTCCAAATGAATTTTTTTAAAAAGATGACAGTATCATCCATAAAATAAAAGACAACATTAAAATGCTGTCTTTAAGAACATAACTATTCTTTCAGTGGATACCAGCTCACTGTGGTATTTCTAGCTATTTTTGTGGTATTTCTAGCTATTTTTGTGGTATTTCTAGCTATTTGTGTGGTATTTCTAGCTATTTTTGTGGTATTTCTAGCTATTTTTGTGGTATTTCTAGCTATTTTTGTGGTATTTCTAGCTATTTGTGTGGTATTTCTAGCTATTTTTGTGGTATTTCTAGCTATTTTTGTGGTATTTCTAGCTATTTGTGTGGTATTTCTAGCTATTTTTGTGGTATTTCTAGCTATTTTTGTGGTATTTCTAGCTATTTTTGTGGTATTTCTAGCTATTTGTGTGGTATTTCTAGCTATTTTTGTGGTATTTCTAGCTATTTGTGTGGTATTTCTAGACATTTTTGTGGTATTTCTAGCTATTTGTGTGGTATTTCTAGCTATTTGTGTGGTATTTCTAGCTATTTGTGTGGTATTTCTAGCTATTTTTGTGGTATTTCTAGCTATTTTTGTGGTATTTCTAGCTATTTTTGTGGTATTTCTAGCTATTTGTGTGGTATTTCTAGCTATTTTTGTGGTATTTCTAGCTATTTGTGTGGTATTTCTAGCTATTTTTGTGGTATTTCTAGCTATTTGTGTGGTATTTCTAGCTATTTTTGTGGTATTTCTAGCTATTTTTGTGGTATTTCTAGCTATTTGTGTGGTATTTCTAGCTATTTTTGTGGTATTTCTAGCTATTTTTGTGGTATTTCTAGCTATTTTTGTGGTATTTCTAGCTATTTGTGTGGTATTTCTAGCTATTTTTGTGGTATTTCTAGCTATTTGTGTGGTATTTCTAGACATTTTTGTGGTATTTCTAGCTATTTGTGTGGTATTTCTAGCTATTTGTGTGGTATTTCTAGCTATTTGTGTGGTATTTCTAGCTATTTTTGTGGTATTTCTAGCTATTTTTGTGGTATTTCTAGCTATTTGTGTGGTATTTCTAGCTATTTGTGTGGTATTTCTAGCTATTTTTGTGGTATTTCTAGCTATTTGTGTGGTATTTCTAGACATTTTTGTGGTTTTTATTTTGATCTCAAGCGTAGCCTATACACACTGCTTCTAGTAGCACTGGGCTGAATTTTGTGTGTGGATTCGCTTTCCCTATTACCAGTGTCTCTCGCCATCAGGCGAACCCACTCTGACTTCATAGGTACTTGTAATTTACATCCCTAAGTCAAGGAAGAGAAGTCAACACTTTAGTCCAACTGTCCGGTTGTTGGGGTTTAACCCCTTACCTCAGCATCAGCACACCAGATGTTTAAGAATGCACATTCTTAACATTCGGCCAAGCTGACCTTTTTTTCTAGAAAATGTTTAGGCAGATGAGTTGGCAAAGGCTGAAGGAAACCTTGAGCAGTCCTGGAACTAAAACAGTCTGTGAGAACAATGTGAAGGAAAGAAAAAACATCAGACAGAATACATCAACATAAATGAGCTTGGCAGAAGGCACTAACTACAATCTTCAGACTCAGAACAGGACATTGTGGCTCAGAGCACACCTCTAATGAATGGTGTGGGCTCAGAGCACACCTCTAATGAATGGTGTGGGCTTAGAGCACACCTCTAATGAATGGTGTGGGCTCAGAACACACCTCTAATGAATGGTGTGGGCTTAGAGCACACTTCTAATGAATGGTGTGGGCTCAGAACACACCTCTAATGAATGGTGTGGGCGCAGAGCACACCTCTAATGAATGGCGTGGGCTTAGAGCACACTTCTAATGAATGGTGTGGGCTCAGAACACACCTCTAATGAATGGTGTGGGCGCAGAGCACACCTCTAATGAATGGCGTGGGCTTAGAGCACACCTCTAATCAATGGTGTGGGCTCAGAACACACCTCTAATGAATGGTGTGGGCTCAGAACACACCTCTAATGAATGGTGTGGGCTCAGAACACACCTCTAATGAATGGTGTGGGCTCAGAACACACCTCTAATGAATGGTGTGGGCTCAGAACACACCTCTAATGAATGGTGTGGGCTCAGAACACACCTCTAATGAATGGTGTGGGCTCAGAACACACCTCTAATGAATGGTGTGGGCTCAGAACACACCTCTAATGAATGGTGTGGGCTCAGAACACACCTCTAATGAATGGTGTGGGCTCAAAGCACACCTCTAATGAATGGTGTGGGCTCAGAACACACCTCTAATGAATGGTGTGGGCTCAGAACACACCTCTAATCAATGGGTTCTCACTGACTCTACCTCTTGCAGACGAGGTGCACTCAACCAAACCCCAAAGCGTCTCCTACATGTCTGCTCTGACTTCGCTGAACTGAGGGAGAAAATCTGACCAACTGTGCTGACCCTGTAAGATGAACTCTGGGGGACCAGTTAAGACTTCAAGTGAACAGTCCTGTTTGTGCTGGAATAGAGGCATACCAAATGCTGATTGAAGAAGAAGAAGAAGAAAACAAAGATAGATTTTTAAAATATTTTTTTTTATAAGAAAAAGAAGAAAACAAAGATAGATTTTGAAACTGATGAAATTAATATGGTATGTAATTTTTTCCGTCTGATCTTCACAGAGCCTCCGATCTTCAGATGGTGCCTTTGAACTGCTGATTAAATTGAGAGGGATACAGTCCAGGGAAGCAGTCAACAAAAGAATGCAGTCTAAATTTAGAAATATCATACTCCAGTATAATAAAGAGGTAACATCTATATTACATTCTGTAATGAAGATTAAAGAAGAAACATTGGCATACAACTATTGTTCCATCGTCAAACTGAATGTTCAAATAATAGTTTATTAAAAAATAATGTCATGTGATTCTTGGTATGGCTTTGTAAAATGTATTTCTTACATTCCTCAACACTTTCTGCTCCAGGCAGTTCTTCCGCTTTGGTTAGATTTTGCAGTCTTATGCCTGCCTTCCTTGGTTGCCTCTCATGATATGCATGGTAGGTTACGGTGTGACTATTCTTTTTTTCCCCCTTATGGATCCTGATAAAACACACATATTCCAGGCAGTGGTTTATTTTAAATAAAATGACACTGGGTCGCAATAGATTTAATGTAAAAACTTTCAGAGATTCAAGAAATTAAGATACTAAGTAGGACAGTAAACTTGATGTAATACAGAAATATCTAGTGTTGGGGAACCCTTGAGTTCACTAAGACATCACATAAGCAAATTGTAAGTATTGATTGGCATCCACAGAAGCAGAAGAAAGAAGTAGAGATTAGAGGGCACACAAGAATAACATAAACATTGAAAGCTATAATTATCAATCTTTCTGTAAGGACTACTACATCATTATCATCATAAATATTTCAACCCCAAGGCCAGTGGTGAAGTTTCCTGATCATTCTGTTCCACAGTTGTCTGTCTTGAGTCATCATCATCATCATCAAGGCCTTGCCAGCTGGCATAGGCGTTTGTGACTCTCCTCAAATCTCGGTCCTTGGTTTTCTGGATCAACTCTGCTGATGATATTCCTCCACGCCACCGTCTCAATCCATCCAGCATAATTTCTCTTTGTCTACCTCTGCCTCTCTTCCCCTCGATCTTTCCAGTTGTCACAATGTGCTCCAATGCATCTCTTCTCATCACATGACCAAAGAAAGCTTGTCTTGAGTTGCTCCCTTTAATTCTGTATGTCTGCATTGATTGATCAGTGCGTGTCTGTTTCATTAATGTTTTTCTTGGCCTACCCCTTTCTTTTTGCCCCAGTCATTTTGCCTTCTAGTGCTCTCTTTGGTGCTTCTTTATGTCTGGAGATACGACCAGTCTGCAATAGCTTGACCTGTAGGGAGCTGTGGTACCACAGTGGCAGCACACGTGTCTGCTAGCCTGTGGTAATGTGCTTGAATCCTGATAGAGGCAGGGTTTAATTGACATGACCTCCCCGCTTGATCCAGCCTAAAATGCCCTGGGAAGTACAGGCAGTTGGCGTGACAGTGACTCCATTACCCATCTAGTGGCAGTTGGTCTGTTAAATATGGGGCTAGCGCCATCCATTTAGGAACTGCAGTAGTGTAAATCAGACCCCTTCCAAATAACATCTGGCTTGAAACAAGGTGATGCACTATCGCCGCTACTCTTCAATCTGGCTCTAGAGAAAGTTGTAAGGAAGGTAAAGGAGGAATGTGATATTGGAGGAACATCCAAGCTGCTTGGTTATGCAGATGATATAGATATTATAGGGCAAAGTGAACAAAAGACATTGGAAATATTGACTCACTTAAAGGAAAAAGCCCAACAGATGGGGCTGGTTATCAACCAAGATAAGACAGAATATATGGTAATTTCAAGAGACGGAATGGCTAAAAACTCTGGCCACATACAAATAGATAATATGACCATTAAAAGAACGGAAACATACAAATACCTGGGTACAATCTTCAACTGCTCCAACATCATAAGGGAAGAAATACAAACTAGAATCAACTCTGAAAATAAGATATACTATGCACTAAAACATCTACTAAAATCAAAGGCGCTATCCCGTAACACCAAAATCACAATATACAAAACACTGATCAGACCAGTTGTGCTGTATGGCTCTGAAACCTGGAGTACAACAAAAAGAGACGAAGCCTTGTTACAAACCTTTGAGAACAAAATTTTAAGACGCATCTTTGGTCCCATTAGGGATACACATAGTGGAGAGTGGAAAAGAAGAAGTAACAAAGACATTTATGATCTGTTTAAGTCCCCGCTAATCACTGGTATCATGAAGGCTAATAGACTACAATGGCTGAGGCATATAGAAAGAATGGAAGATAATAGGGAAACAAAACTCGCTTACACTCAGGAAATAAATGACCGCAGACCCCGAGATAGACCAAGAAGGCGGTGGAGAGATAATACATGTACAGACCTACAAGCACTTGGAATCAACGACTGGCAAGAGAAGGTCCACCAGAGAGACGAATGGAGACGGATTGTATTTGCAGCAAAGAACCTCAATGGCTCGGAACGCTGAAGAAGAAGTAGTGTACTGGCTAGATGCTTGTCTGCCAACCTGATGATCATGAGTTTGAATCTGCATTGAATTTTATAATTGACCTGGGCTGCCAGGTCGACAGTCTAACTTTGGTTCCAGGAAATGTCTTGGGAAGTGAAGGTGACCAGTGTAGTGTTACCCACGTCACCCCTGGACCACCATTTACTCTAAACAAATATGGGTCTAGCTCCATATGCCCAATAAGCCTATAGGCATGTAAAAGGGATTGTATAGGCCCATCGGCACTCAGGGTGTGATGGGGCCAGTATCCCACCTTCTGCTGAACTGCTGTGTGATAACCTGCTTATTTCTGAACTAGGAGAGAGGAAGGAGAGCTCTTCAAGACAGTGCCAGTGGAGATAGTACTTGTCTACTGGGTTGGGAGGACAGTCTCAACTCTAGCCTCACTCGAATAGATACAATACCTCTTCGGGGCTCAGACGACCTGAACGCCAGTATATCCGACTTAGGAGATAACACCCAGTCTTCTAGAGGATTCACCAACCAGCCAACCAACCAGCCAACTGACCAGCCAATCAACTTCAGGACCAAACTCTCTAAGCATATACTGAAGGGATAGACCAGTTTATTTATTAATATTTGTGTGTGAAGGTGTTTCTGTGGCAAAGTGGTCAAGCCACCTGTCTTGCACTATGAAAGTCTTGGGTTATTTTGGACTTCATTATTTGATTCATGAGCACAGTTATTTTTATTTAGTGACCCATGGGGGTCACCACTTGAGCTACAGAGTTCATGTTTTGTGTGAAGCTTTCAGAAAGAAAATCCAGCCCTATGGAATATATTTTGGTGCAGTGAAGTTTAACCTCTTGTCTTTAACCCATTTAATATTTGTATGATTTGGTCCCAACAGATTGATATGATAAACAACTTGTTCCTGGAGCAGAAACTAAACCCACCAGTGTACCGGGCGTATCCACCAGTGGCTGGCAGCATCTACTGGGAGCGATCATTGTTTCATCGTATCAAAACTAGCATCATCCGATTTAATACCATGGAAGAAATGATGTCCACTGACATTGGCAAGATGGTAAGTAACCAAATATTTATGGGCGGGCAGATGGATGAATGGTCGGTCTACAACTGACAAGCGATAGATGAAATAACCTGTTTACAGATACTTATACTTTTACATAAGTGTGTTAACGCAATGTGGAATGTATAAAGGGATAAATTCAGTTTTATAACCTGCATATTTGGCTGTTTATATTCTGTTTCACACCCTAGGAACTACTGCTGTTTACAACTTGCCTGTTACTGGAACATTAGCATCTACATCTTTCAGCATTTGCTGGGGGAGACGGAACATTTATGGGTTTGCCTTGTGTGCTGATTTTTTTTTTAAATTTGTATTTTGTTCGCTTGCTTTGATCTAATATATGTGCTACTACTTCTAATGCACTGGTCTGGTGTTTGCTTGCGGATTAGCTTTTTCTATAACCAGTGTCCTTCGCCACTGCAACTTCAGAGGTATTTATAATTTACGTCTCCACATCATTGATACTGGTATATTAGTCATTTTATAATACCTTGTTTCCTATGTTGTTTCTTCAAATAATTGTTTTTCTCAGGATAAAACCAAATTCTCTAAGTTTCATATACAGAGATCTCTAGGTAACAACGTAGTATGTACACAGAACTGGACATAGTGGAAGTTTTGAAGGAAACAGCTAGTTGCATTTCCTTTACAAGACATGCACTCAATCATTGACTATTCGTGATTGTCTAGGCAGTCTTACATTCAATAGTTTGCCATTGCTTTCTGAATTTCACATATCCTATTACAGGACATCGCTGTCAACACCAGTATTTTACCGCTGTTGTTGATTTCTTGCCAAGATTGTGCTCAGTAGTTTGCCATTGCTTTCTGAGCGGCCGGCTCACATATCCCTAAGTAACGAGCATGGCGAGAACCGCTACTGATTCTCGCACAGCCGCGTTTGCTCACGTGGATAAACGGGATTATGGAGAAAGTCACAAACGCTAGGCCAGGGAGACTTATAAATTAGCAGCACGGGTCTGCCATCCGATAGAAAGGAAAAAATTTCATCAGATATGAAGGAAAATCTGGCAGCAGACTAATACAATTGTGGGAAAGCTGGAAGCTGTGTAGATGTGAATATTTGAGATGAATGTTGAGAATATCATAGACATAAGAGAAAACAAACACAGTGGTATTGACGGTTGGTATTGTAGGTTGTAGGTATTGCCAGACCACTCAGCAAAGCCATGGAGTAAAAGATACATGAGATGCATGTGGCTTATTATCAAAAGAGTGTCAATTGTGTTATAATGTTTTTCTGTAGATTCTTTTATAATTTTGTATGAATTAATTTTGCAATGTTTGAAAACTTAATCTTGTGTTGTTTTCATTGAATCTATACAATATGTTAAAGTTAGTTGTGTGTCCCTTACAGGATGTTGCCAGCAACCCCAGCTTTTGATCGCTATTTGAGATACACTAGGTAGTTTTTCCTTCAGTAGTTTGCCATTGCTTTCTGAATGTTCAGTTTCTCATACCATGGACATCAGTGCAAAGCTGTTTGCTTCCAAATCTCTCACAGCTGGTTTTAAACCCTTGGCACTGTATGTTGGGGAATTATGAAACGTCTTGTCTCACTATCCCTAAGCTTGAGATGCCAAAACACAATATGTACTTACAGGTATAACTTATCTTAAGGTATATCTAGAGGAAAAATCAATACTCAACTCTTGTCTCCATTCTAACAAAAGTGAAAACGTGATTAATGAATGGTTGCGTCTTGAATCAGTGGTTTCCTTATTAGTCATTGTTGCCCTATTAATAAATCATGACCTTTTTAATCATTGCTTGCTTTTCAGGCATCACAGAAGTACTTGTCTGTAGCCAGAAGTATGCGCAAGTTTGAAGAGACTGTTTTCAGCAAGTGGTTTGATTCAGTGGAGAAAAGTGTGCCACAGCTTCTCAGACAAAGTATCCTGGCAGCGGTTTCAACCCCAACTCATGATAATGTTAAAGTGTCAGACAGTTCATCATCAATATATTTAGGTGAGATTGTAGTTTCTTAACTCTTAAAGAGGTTTGGATAATGTTCAATTATAAGAAAATTCATAATTGATATATATATATAGGTGAGATTCAAGTTTCTTAACTCTTAAAGGTTGGGATAATGATCGATTATAAAAAAAATTCATAATTGATACATTTAGGTGAGATTCCAGTTTCTTAACTCTTAAAGGTTGGGATAATGTTCGATTATAAGAAAATTCATAATTGATATAATTAGGTGAGATTCAAGTTTCTTAACTCTTATAGTTTTCAATAATGTTTGATTATAAGAACACAATTCCACAACATATGGGGTTGGGAGTTCAAAATCAGCTGTAGATGATGTGGGTGCAGAGCACCTTGCATTGATTTTGTTGTTAGGAGAGTGTTAGGAAAGCGATGACAAACTATATAAAAATTTTTTTAAATTGCATAGTAAATCACAAACAGCCTATAAATGCTGGGGTTGGTTGCAGCATCCTGTAAAATATAATAAGTGATAGAATATTAACTCTTTAACAAGTTTAACTTTTAAAGGTTAGGATAATATTCAAATATCAGATAGTTCATTATTGATATATTTAGGTGAGATTCTAATTGCTGAACTCTTAACAATTCGTAAATCAGTTTAGTTTAGTCGATGGATCAACATCACGGCACACGGGTGTAACCCATAAGTGCTCCGTTCTCCTCCTAACTCAAACCTGAGTCTGGAAAAACTCAGCTCAGTGCATGAACTCTGTAGCACCGGCGAGGATCCTGAAATACTTTGGGTAGATTTTTAACTCAAAATTTTGCCCGGGCAGCGCCGTTAGGCTACTCTTTTTCGATTTTCAACTGCCAAGGGATTTTTTACATGCGCAACAATACACACGGGCGTCTGATCTCACTACCCAGAGATCAGGGGAAATGTTATTACTAGAAGTCCACATGAAATAAATTCCGATCCTCACCGGGGCTTGAACCCGGGACTTCCAGCACTTGAGGTGGACACCATACCTCAAGACCACGCAGTCTCCTTCCCCCCCCCCCCCCCCCCCCTCCTCAGTATTCAGTATTAAGAATCAATAAAGTTTACCAAACCGTCTGGTTTTATTTTTGTTCTGACTGGTTTTGAAATATTCACTGTATACCATTGTCACCATCATCATCAAGTGCCTTGCCAACTGGTGTGGCAATCATGCTTCACCACAGCTTGTGATCTCCAACAGCCTGTATCAGTTCATGCATTGACATCCATCCATACCAAGACACAATGCTGCCAGGAATTTTCTCTGGTTGTCTTCTTCTGTGTCTCTTTCTATAGATCTTTCGAGTTGTCATATTTCTAGATTTTGACCTTTCATAATGTGGCCAAAGAATGACAATTACCTTTTTCTGATGTTTGTGATAAGTTCTCTTTGTGTCTTAGCCTCTTTCAAAACATTTAGAACACTCATTTTGGCTGTCCAAGGAATTTTCAGCGTTCTTCTGTAAAACCACATCTCTGAAGATTCTAGAGGTATTTTTGCTTGTTTACTAATTGTCCAGGATTCACAGTCATATGTTAAAATTGGTTCCATGTAACATGCAAATAATTCTTATATCATCATATATGTTTAATTCTACACAGAAATAGCTGGCCCTTCTGAAAAATAAAATTTAAAAAAATCCATAAAAGATACAATTCCTCCGCCAAAATGAAAAAAAAGCCCAGCATCGTGTATACATTTTCTTGATGAACTTCCTTTCATTTTGGTTGGCTAAGTTGTTTCCTTATCTTTGTACATGTTCATGGTTGGTTGAATTTTGCAGGTACAGTTTTCTAAGGGATGGGGCACCCAGTCTCGTGTCAACTCTTCTTTGTTGCCTCTTATGACATACATGGTAGGTTACAGTGTAACAATTCATTGTTTCCCTTGTTGGCCCTGGTAACACTCTGGCACTTTCCTCTAATACTGGGACACACCTGTAGTTGACAAATGTAAACAAATTAATTCTGTCACACACTATGTGTTAAGTAGTTATGATGATTATAATTTGCCTGGGCTATGCTGGTAATGCCATGAGCCCTGTTGGACAAAGGTTCGATGTCTGCGTTTTGTCTTCCGCTAAGAATGGCAAGGACAGACCACCTATCCTTCAGTACATTCAAGTCTGCAAGTGCCCAACAGACCTCTAGCAGGTTCATGCTTGTGACGAGTGCGTTCGTGTGGTTGATTGATTAGTGTGGCTGTACTGATAATTTCATAATCACGGTCGGGCAAGGATTTCACGCCTACATTCATCGTCCTCTAAAGACTGGCCACTTATTCTTCCATGCATTTGGGCCTACAAAACACGCTCTTAGTACATTTCTGCTTTGGGGAATTTTCATCTTAAATTTACATTTTCCCTATTAATTATGCTCTAAAATTTGCCATGACAAACATCATATAATAATAGTAATATTAATAAATATCGCCTTCTTCTGTCATATATGATTATGGGTTAATGCCGCTTGTAAGTAGGAAGACTCCAGGCTCATAGCATGGTGTTCTTTTCAGTGAGTTCTCTTCTACACTGTGTGTTGAAGTAGTTTTCAGCAAGGAAACTGGCTGCTCATGCAGCATGCGCTCCCCCTCAACTTCACTGAGAGAAACAAAGAATTGACATTGTAATAATATAGCCATAATAATAGCACCATTTGTCATGCTTGTAAAGTTAAGCCACTGTTGTGTTGTTCTCATTGCTAGCCTACAAAGACCTGCTGAAAGGCATGGAGTCAACGTCAGTGGCACGTAAGTTACTTCCAATGTTTTACTTCAGCTAAGTTATTGTGTTTCAGAAGCATTATGTATGCTTTGCTGGATTAGTATACTTTAGTAGCATAAGGTTTAACTAGGGGCCATCATAATGAAGTAATGGCGTGCTTGTCTGCCAGGCCAGTGGTTATGTGTTTGTATCCCCATCTAGACAGGGAAGAGGTTTTGGATATATGGTGCTTGTCCCATATTTTTATAAACCAATTGATACTTACAGCTTCCTAAACAAGCTGAACAGCGCATAAATGCCTTTGAATATAAATGTTGTAGACGAGTTCAAAGAATATCTTGGATATAGAAAAGAACAAATGCATCCATTATTGAAGAGCTGAATATTGAAGAGGGTTGGCTAGTAAAGACGATAAAACAAAGAAAATTGATATATTTTGGTCACTTGAAACGTCCAAAAGTTTGGAGAGAACAAAAATGGAGTAGCATATGCATGGGAAGAGAGGAAGAGGAAGGCCAAAGAGAAAATGGGTGCAAGATGTGGTGGATGATCTCCAGATGGGTGTATTGGATGTAGGACATCATGCTTATGATCGAGAGGTTTTCCGGAAGGTTGTTATGGGAGCGAGGTTCTGCAAAGGAAACGCTACTGAATGAATAAATGAATGTGGTGATTGGGTGTAAAATTATAGTACTGATAAAAGTAACAAGAATGCAACTTTTCTTATAGTGCAGATAGTAAGTAAAGTAGGTTTAGGACCCTCTTCCACACATTGAGACACATTGGGCATTTGGTTCTAGTCTCATATCTATACAGACCAATCAGCACTCAAGGGGTGATGTGGTCATTATCACTCTGGCCTCCATTATTTCACTAGAATGTTCAGGTACCCATTTTAGGGTGGGTCAATTGAGAAATCTGCCTCTGTGACATTGAACCCATGACCTCTGGGTCAGCAATGAAGCCTGTTGGCCACTGCTCTACCATGTATCCCAGAACAATCAGTGCTGGGGTTAATTATCTTGATTTATTAATCTCTTATATTGCATGTTATTGTAATTAAATATATAATTATTCTTGCTTTTCACAAAACTTGCTTCTCAAGAATTTATTTAATTATTGTTACACAACTCTACATGCAGTCACTTAACAATGACTCATTTGAGAGCATTAAAAATTGCAACTTAACAATTTATTTAGACTACTATATCCAGCTATTAAAGTTAACTGTAGTGTTTTGCTTTCACATATGGTACATCTGAACTGTTATTTCTACTTACTGTTATACATCAGGCAGACAGTAGGATCAACACTTTGTATCACATTTATTGTAAGGCAGAAGATCAAATAGTTTGGCCATCTCGTTAGAATGCAACACCATCAACTACCAGCACTGGCACCATCAAAGATCATTTGCGACGAGAGCAAGAGGACGCTCGAGAAGAAAATGGATTGGCGACATCAAAGACATTGTAACATCACAGGGAATGACACTATCCAGTGCCACCCTTCGGGTGCTAGAACGCCAATTATTCCTCCCCACGATGCTTAACGGCAAAAGTGGAAGATGATGATGATGATGACTGTTATACATTGAGCCAAATATTAATAGCAAAAACTGTTGCTTGACCAGTTTGATCACTTATTTCATGACTCTTTCTATCTCAGCCAGTTGTTACCGTAACCAACTTTGCTGTAGTTGTTACTTTGGCTCCGTTTGCAAAATTTACATAATCCCACTGTTTTTATTGCTTATGCTCCTTTAGTACCTGACCATCTTTACATTATCCCACTCTGTTTTAACTACTTTGTTTCTTTGTGTCCCACACCATATTTTACTCTTTGTGTTTTTGTTTTAACTACTTCTGTTCCTTTTGACTCAGATGATATTTTACACTATCCCCTTATGTTTGAACTACTTTGGTTCTTTTTGTCCCAGACTATATTTACACTGTCACTGTTTTAACTACTTTGGTCCCTTTTGTTTCAGACCATATTTTACACTATCCCACTGTTTTAACTGCTTTAGCTCCTTTTTGTCCCACACCATTTTTATATTACCCCACTGAGCCTTAATTACTTTATTTCTTTTGCCCCCCACCACCACCAACATTTTTATATTACCCTACTTAGTCTTAATTACTTTGATGTCTTTTGCCGCACACCATTTTATATTATCCTACTATATTAATTACGTTGGCCCCTTTTATACCAGACAGTTATTACCATTTTCTATTTCATGACAATTATTACTACTTTAATAAAAAAGAAGTTGCATCTTTAAATAACAACTGCCAGGGACACAGAAAATTACAAGATATATATATACATTCTAAAGGCTATTGATAAAACAACAGAGTAATGATACAGCTGCTAAATTACTCATGAAAACCATAAGGAGACATGCATGAGATTTATCTGGCATATCAGCAGAAGGCAGGGAATAGAGAAATTAAGACTTATGTGGGGAAATATACAGCAGGAGAAAAAAAAAGATATGGAAGAATGTACATAGAAAGCTTAAACAGTTGGGCATCAAATAATAATACAAGTAAATACACTTTATTAGCATGCCAGATGACAGTGACAATTGGAGAATTATAACCACTAATGTCTGCCCAGATAATTGTCAGCAGTTTTTGGGCAGTTGTCTTATAGAAAAGGCAGCAAGGAAGAGAACTGGCCTCTCTCCCCATTATGCAGTGCCCTGGAATATTTGAAAGCCTAACAGATCATGCTCTAAGTAGAGTATATGTAGTTATGGGATTAGCGTTACCTTGATGTCGGCTCCCAGACCTGGTACTTGAAGAAGAAGAATGGTCAAGTTGTGTTACATAATCTTCATGCTATTTTATTTGTGGGCTATTGTTTCTCTTACAGTATCTCACATGATACCACAGTACATCGTCAACCTGAAGCATGTCATACAACACACCATTTATTTGTGGGCTATTGTTTCTCTTACAGTATCTTACATAATACCACAGTACATCGTCAACCTGAAGCATGTCATACAACACACCATTTATTTGTGGGCTATTGTTTCTCTTACAGTATCTGACATGATACCACAGTACATCGTCAACCTGAAGCCTATCATACAACAGATTGTTAATGAGACCAAACTGCTGCTGTCCATTAGGCTTATTGTTCCAGATGTCGTGAGGCAACTGAATGTTAACGTAAGTTTCAATGTATGCACTACCATGCAAATACATTGTACACTATTAGACTACTTAGAAAAAATGAAACATACATATTTTACCCTTGTATTCATTTTCAGAGGAATTATTAAATGAAAATTTTGACTTGCAATATTTTTATTTATGTCTGTTTTCTCTATTATTCATTTTTAATTTGTAAAGGAGGTAGGGAAAATATGTGAAAATAGTTCTTCATTCCCTGCACATGTTTCTAATCTTAAACATAATCAAATGTGAAAGAATGGCATTGGAATAACTACAGCTGATGAATACTTGCAAGCATAATTACATGGCACTGGAACAATACAACAGCTGAGGAATACTTGCAAGTGTCACTACATTGCATTGGAACAACACAACAGCTGAGGAATACTTGCAAATACTACTACATTGCATTGGAACAGCACAGCACCTGTTGAACACTTGCTGGTGCCACAACATTGCATTGGGCTGTAGGACAGAAGCCTAGCTTCTCCTGGACATTTAATCACAGAAACCACAAACAATATGTTGCATAGTTTATTGCCTGGCATATTTCACTGCATCTTGCCACCTGCATACTGCGTATGAAATGAATAAATGAATAATACTTCAGCTGAAACACTTAAAATATATATTCCCAGGTATTGTTCAAATGTGGAGCATCTGTTATCCCCTTGGTAATTTCAAATTTAGCATGAACTCTTTCTGTTTGCATACAACCGGTTGGAACCACCTTATTGCAAATGCATCACTATATTTGAGCAATCATTTATTATTCGTTGGATACAGTATATGAAATGCCGTTTCTTTGTTCATGTTATAAGCATAGTGTATGAGGTGTTGAGAAATTGACCAGGAGGGTGCTATATAGCCTTTTGACTGCACAGGGATTCCTGAAGAATGTTTCATGAGACGACTTTTAGTTCACATTTAGCTCGTTGTATTACTACTACTGGCAAGTTGACCTCATGGTTGTAACTTTGTTATAGCGCAACTTCTATTGTCTGTATTTATGGTTGAAGATATCTGTGCCATGGTTATTATGGGTTAGCGTACTTTAGTATTATATTTTTATAGTTTGTCCATGTTCGTTAACGACTTGCAATTTGCTCTCTTTCCTCATCTCTCACACTAGTCGCAGTGTTATATGAATAATCGAACAACATTTGGAACAAGTTTGCATCTTCTATTATCACGACGACACTTCATTTGATCACATCTTACATCATCATGCGTGCAATAAAACTTTTTTAACAGAAGCATAAAACTAAAGCATAGGAGCAGCACTGTATCTGTGCAGTTGTTCTCCTTATTTACAACCCGTCCAACCTGGACTGTGTCCGAACTCGTAATCCCCAATTCAGTTGGGAATTCTCTTCTCTTGAATCTCATCACAAAACGTGACTGACACACTAACGACCTATTGTGCGGATGTGAGTTCTGTTCACACATAACTCATTCTCTGAGATTCACATCCGCCCAAAAAAAAATATATTATGTGTGTATTATTTTTCCATAATTTCTGTCAATCTCATTTATACACTCACTCTATGCAACAAGATATTTTTAATCGTAAAGTATAATTTCTGATTTCTAACTATTCTGTGAGATCTCTTCGATTTGAGACAGTCTGCAATAAAAAGAAATTTATTAAATTCATGTCTGTAAACTCAAACATGTTCATGACATTTTAAACGTTCAATGTCAAGGAGTTTTATGTATATTACCAGTTTAATCTATAAGACTTTAACTGTCTCAACTGTTTATTTTAACATGATACGCTACTTTGATTTCCACATTTCAATACAATTAACTACTATTTTAAATCGATTATACCGTAATTACATCATCAACATATCCAGTCAGTAGGTAAACAATCTACATGACAATCATCCTGGGTATACCAATTGACTTGACAAACCATATGCAATAAGTGTCTTCTGTTTCATGAGACTAAACCCCTTTATGAGGACTATATGTCGACTTACGCCATACTTGCCTACATAGACTCAAACTACGATATTACACGACTTACACTATACTTGCCCGTGTCGACTCAGACAATGATATCCCCAGCTAATAAACTATATGTTAGGCTTAATGTATCCAAGCCATTGCCCAGAATACATCAGAGAAAGGTTGCCTTCCAGCCTACGTAAGACCGACGTACACAATCGTTAGTCTCAAATGTAGACATAAAATCATACAACTCCGCTGTATGCACCTGACAAGATTCAGCAAATATTCCAAGCAATAAATCGTACAACATATTGTTTATGGCTTCTGTGCTTAAATTCACGAAGAGAATACATTGTTTTGAACAACATTATAATTTTGAATGCCCCCCCCCCCCCCCCCCCCAAAAAATGATTAAAAAGAGATGTTTTAAGACATATGTTTTCTCCCTGTCTACTCTCGCAGCATAGCAAGTTGAACCAATACAAGACATTGTTGAATGACATGCTTGATGCATATTACAAGATATTACACTCACTTAACAATGCCGAGGTAAGGGTTATTAGTGTTACTCATGTGATATACCAGATGTTACTACAGTGAGGACAAATTAGTGTCCCTCATCTGAGGTAAGGAACCAGCACACTACAGACACAATCAGCATCCATTCACTCTAACATCTGCAAGAAGAGATTGAGCACCTATGGGGTTACCTCAGATGAATTGATGTTTGAATAACGAAGGCACAAACAATAGATTGCATGATTTATTGCCTGGCCTATTTCACTGCATCTCGTCAGGTACATACTGCAGAAATCACACAATATAAAGTAAAATAATTAGATAAAAGCCTTCAAGCTGAAATATACACATATTCACACAGTAATTTCAGTTGTCTACCACGATAATTTTAAACTGAGTATCATGTCTTTCTGTTTGCACAAAACAGGCCTATGCAGCTTAATCATGATGGCTTCTGTGAACTTTATACAGCGAAATAGGCCAGGCAATAAATTGTGCAATCTATTGTTTGTGTTTTCATTATTCACATTCACTACGGGAAAACGTTGTGATTTTCTGAAGTGATGTTGTTTCTTGGCAATACTAACAGGAAAGTAAGGTAAAGGACCCATTTTCACACTATGAGATGCATTGGGTTTATGGTTTCTAGCCCAGTATATTTAGACTAACCCATACTTGATGGTTGATGAGGTCAGTAGCATGCCTGCCACATTTACTTCCCAGGAAACTGCCTGGTACCCATTTTAGGCTGAGTCTACTCAGAAGCCCAGGTCAGTGGGGGAAAATCCCTGTCTCTAAGGTGATTTGAACACATGGCAAATGGGTGGGTAAGTGAGCATTCTAGCATCTGTGCTATCATGGCTCCACAGTAAAGGAGATAAGGATGTTTCAAGCAGTGCAGTAACATAGAATGTGTATGTTTGCATGAGCTGTCTACATGGAAGTTATTTGTGTGCTGTAAAATTAAACATACATGCTCTGGAGTGTATTGCTTATATCACAGCATATAATTGCATTTTGTAGCCACACTAGCATCAATCATGGTTAGTGTACTTGCTTACCAAGACAGTTGTCTGTGATCTATCCCTAGCAGTGGTAGGATTCATGTTTTCTGAACAGTATGGCTCTGGGTTTGACCCAAGTTTAATGAGCGTTTGTCATATTTGTGTAAGAAATGAAGTTTATTTCTGGTCTAATCCTAAGTATTTCTTTATTACTTCACATTTTCTACATAAAACCACAGCTGATTAAAGCCTTTCCTTCTAATATCTGGGTGGTAGATCAGATGCTTAACTTGCTCAGAGAAGAACCAAAAAATAAGGCTCTAGTGCACTTTCTTCATCATGTATCAGGTTGTTTGCATAACATTGCTCTGATCACAATCCATCAGAAAGGTTCTGGGTTCGTTGCCTAATCCTCTGTCTCATGTATTGTATGCCCTGAGTGTCTTTATTTTCTTGTGTTTACATTCCTGCTTGTCAGTCCCTCCCTGCCTTGTCTTCAAGGGACCTAGTCTTCTATTACAGATCTTTCAAGATCATTGCAGTATTTAATTTGATTTTGTAACAGTAATCATTCAGAATTAGACATGTATCCAGTTCTTTTCAAGCTGAAGGCATCTACTGCATCCCTAAGTCATTCTGTTCACCCAACTCCTACTTCTTTTATCATGCTAATATAATAATAACATGATAACAACTGGTTTTACAAACATATAACTTCAATGATATTTCAAACTCCATTTAAGCTTGACTCAGATGCTTGTATCCATTATGAAAAAAAAATATTGCCAAAGTCCTTGGCAAATAACAGAAGATGGGTTAAGGAACTCATGCATTGCCCAGTGTTTAGAGATCTGTCATTAACGACATATGTGAGGTCGCATGCAACACTGAAGTGAGCAGCAGAGGACAGACATGTAGAAGCACGACTAGGAAACCAGCTCAAGGGTTGAACACCCCAATGATGATGATTGTGATTGTGCATTTGAAGACCAGTACCTCTCCGTCGTGTGGCCTATCCATGGACTGGGTCACCAGTCTAACATTTCAAGAAGAATCATGCCTCTCCACGTGTGTGAAGCTGAAGAACCGATGTTCAACACCCTGCACGTTTCTGTGCTTGTAGAGGGGCAGGACAACTCTGCAACGGTCATTTAGTATTGGGCACAGACTTTTTGTCTTTACATCAGCCTTACTCCGATAGATGCTAGCCCTTTTCAGGACACAGGTGACCTGAATGTAAACGTATCAGACCTGTTAGAACTCAATCTTCCTGAGATCTTCCAACCAACCATGATTATATTTGTGTGTACCATTCCAGCAATGCTAGTGTATTGTTACTTGTGTGTGTATGTGTGGATATGCGCATGTGGTTATACAAGGCATACAGTGACGTATACAAGGATTAGAACATTAATTCATTCACACACTTACTCTCAGCCATAAGAATGTACAACCAAATGCACTACTTAATTGTACACTATCAGCTGATCTGTTCAATATGAACAGTGAAATAATGAGATACGTACAAGACATGCCAGGAGTGTTAGTTGGTGGGCAATCATGTAAACACCCTGCAATATGCTGATGACAGTTTTAGTTGATGAAAATGAAACGCTGATGCAAGAAATGACGAATATAATTGCAGAAAAAAGTGAACACAAAGGTCTTGGTCTTAATAAAAGAAAAAAAACAGAAGTAATGGTAATTACAATAACAAATATATCTTCCAAATTCAATATCAAAGTGAATGAAATTAGTCTGAAACAAACCTGTGTAATTAAATATTTGGATACTTTGATAACAGCAGATGAAATATACATTAAATGTATAATAGTCAAATCAAAAGCAGTGTTTATCAAAATCAAGATGAAGAATGTTCTGTGCAATGTATCTTTGTCAGTCAGGGTGAGAAGAAGAGTTCTTAAGAGCCAGTCGTGATGTTCAGAAATGAACATAGACAATTAAAGAATGTCGTGGACAATTAACAGACTGGGGAAGCTGCACAGGTGTGGTTTTACAGAAGGAAAGATGAGAAAACCATGGATGGATACAAGTTTCATGAAGATGTCTTGATAGACGTTAACTCATAAAAATAACTGGTTACTCATATCAAAAGAGGAGAGTCGACATTCTTTCGGGATGTCATGAAAAGGGAACTAGCCTGAAACAAGTCAGTTTATTTCAATATTTTGGTACTTAGATAACAACAAATGAAAGGTGTATTAAAGACATCAAATATAGAATAGTCAGGGCAAAATATTTCAATTTGAACAGCACAATAGTAAACAGCTGGACAGAAGGCTGTGGATAGCTATGGCAACCAGCACAATACAACATGAACCATTAGAATATATAAATATATATATTTTTTTCTTATAATCCTTGCCCTATGGCATTGATTATCATTATAATGTATTTTATATATAGTTATATAGCTCTGTTGGTAATGGCCTTTTTTTATGTTTAAACACATGTTAAGCTATTGTGGTATATACATAATCAAGTTAAACTCAATGTTGAATGTTTTTTAACAGATAATTTTACTGGAGAAGCGTCTGTATTTACTTATGAAAATGTTTAGGGCACCAATGATTTTTATATATAGTTATATAGCTCTGTTGGTAATGGCCTTTTTTTGTATTTAAACACATGATAAGCTATTGTGGTATATACATAATCAAGTTAAACTCAGTGTTGAATGTTTTTTAACAGATAATTTTACTGGAGAAGCGTCTGTATTCACTTATGAAAATGTTTAGGGCACCACTGAAAAGAATGAACTGGTATTCTCTGTCCATTCCAGATTTTGTCTCCAAGTTTACATTGGTAAGTTTGTAAGTCTGCCAATGTGATCTTCCTCACGTACGTATTTTTATTCCAAGGTCTGGGTATCGATTGATGGATGAAAACTGGGTAATCTGTTTAGTATATATTGTGAATTTGTTTAGTTTGTAGCATTGGCCACCATATATGCCCACAACCAGCCATGTTATCTATAGCCAATCATTTGTAATACAGGTATTACCCTATGCCACAATGTCAAGATGCCCAGCATCTTGAGGTCTTCCCTTGTCTCACTTCTGGTCCAACTTTCCTGTTGTCATGGCAGACTCCAGTTTCCCCTTTATGGTGTTCTCAGAATTTTTCTACAGAACTATGCTTCTGAAATGTTTTCTTACTAATCTACTGATTGTCCAGTCATACATTACAATTAGCTTTATATAACTCATAATTGGTATGCTTTTTTCTGTCGGGGTAAAAAATAAAACCTTAACCTGCACAGTTCACGGTGACAGCACTAGCCAGGCAGCCTTAATACAACAGGTTCAAGACACCCTTGTCCTACACTGCAAATTACTATAGTAATGAAGTCAATGATAGTTATATTTGACAAGTACAGAAATACACATTTTTTATTTCATTAATATCAAATGCAAGAATTATATAAAATAATAATTAATAATGATTAAAGTGAATCCTCAAAAAGTTTAGTGCATGTCCTTTACAGGACATTCATGATTTTCTGGGCTATTTTACGTTCAGTAGTTAGCCATTGCTGTCTGAACGGTTGATGCTCATACCATTGTGAACATGAACACAAAGTGATTGGCTCCAAAACTGCCTGCGGCTGACTTTATTGCTTTGTGTCTTTTCTCATGACGTAGCCAACAATGTTGACTGCTTCTTTCCGATGCCCTCAACAAGTTTCTGTGTTGTTTTACTGTTACCTGAGAATAGCATATAGCCATAGTCTGGAGCCCACAGGGTAAAAGACCTAGAAGAAGGCCTTAAAAACCCATGAAGAAGAGAAGTCAAAATGGAAATGAACAATATGGGTGGGACATAGACAGACATAACTGCATGGGATAGCTAAATATAAGAGGTATTGGAGAGAGTTGGTTAAGGGCCTAGGACTCATTGGGGCATAGAAGGCTAAAGAAGAGGAAGAATCTTTCCTTCACTTTCAGAGGCGACAAGTCCAGGCATCGCACCGTGTACAACCGTATTCATGACATTATCAGCACAGTTTTCTATCAACTCCGATAACACGCCCACTTCTGACAGATCACTTTGAAGATACTAAAAATGTGCTCTTATTGTATTGTTTATAGTTAATGTTGCACCTCAAATGCAATTACAGGATAAACAGAATGATTCATTATTTGCTCTTTTCTTTTCTCATAGAATCTGAACACTTTCAAGAGCATATCTGTCTCCATCCATCGCAGCGGAGAAAGAATTGAAGAAATTCTATTAGAACTAGAGAATACCCACCTGTTTAAGCAAAGAGGCTACATTTTGAATAATATTGCAAATTGTAAGGTAGTTACAGTTTTATTCATACTATTTTCATCCAGTTAGAGAGCCAAACTGGCATAGTGGCTAGTGCACTTGCCTACCAAGACAGTGGTCCAGGTTCAATCCTTAGTAGAGGAAAGTATTATTTCTTTCGATGGTGTGGCTGTGGAGTTGATGCAGCCTAATAAAATATGTATTGGCTGGTTTTCAGAATGTTTATGGAATGGTCTGAAAAGAAAAGGCTGTGAGGAAGGGAACTGGTCACCTTACTTCATTTTACCATGGCCTAGAACATGTGAAGGCCTAACACTTCACCTCTCAACAGCAGAATATGCTATAGGATTACCTGTTTCTGTTTTACATGCAATGAATACTTTATTTTTGAATGATGAACCGGTTCTTAACATTATGACATGTACACACATATTGAGGTGCCATAGTGGTTAAGTGGTTAGCCCAGTGCCTGCAATACATTGGTCCTAGGTTTGTTTCCCACAAGTGTCAAAGTTTGCATATTGTGGCTTAGAGCTCTGTTCTCATAGATTACTCAAGGAGATTCTTAACACAATGCATGAATCTTGCTGCACGCCAGAGATGAATTTTGTCCCTCTTGTATGGCTATCGTGGCCACCAATCATCTAGCAGGCCCTTTGCAGAAGATGGCTCTCATCACAGCCCACCGAAAAATGGGATGTGCGGAGACTGTCATAGCAGATGCATGGCTCAGAAGCAAGAGTTCGGCAATGGCAAACTATATATATTGCCACCAATGTGTTAGTAGTAGTAGTATCATTGTGAATCAGTTTAGTAATAGTTTGTTCATCGTATGACTGCGTTATCTTGTGAAACAACCGTTGTCCTGTCATTGCTTCAAGGTTTGTGAATGTTATTCAGTTGATTCATTAATACGATCAAACAGTAACGGCTACTTCATCATCCTGTCAACATAATTTACTCTACTTCATCTACACATGACACTGTAGACATTAATTGTCCTTTTCTGTTTTGGTTTCTCAGGTATATTACATTGAAGAGATTTAGAAAACAAGAAAACATTACTAACAATTTGATATTTGTAAAGATTGATGTGATCATTTAGTGCTGGCGGACATGTTCATTATAATATAATAGGCATATTACATTACTTTTGTATTATACTGCAGGAACTGTTTGATTATGCCTTTAGTCAGCGTGAAATTACCTGTGATGCTGCTGCCAAGAGCATTGAATCTATTGGTATCCTGATTACGAAGATTGAAACTACACTGGCAACTAGAGATGCAAAGGAAAAGCCTGCCTGGCAAACACCATTCTATTCATACTGGGAAAGAAAAATATTCCGTGCCATAACTATGGTACTGCTATTGTTTTTGTTTGTAGCTTCTTGAAAAATAATCATTGAATTGTTGCTTGTGTTTATAGTCCATGCCGCATAGCATTGGTCATTGTCTTGTCCACAGCCTTCTGTCTCCAGTCATTTCTGATACATATGTTCCTTCATGCTACGATGTCAGGCTCTCTCAGATCTTTTCTCTAGGTCCTTCTGTGTCTCCTCCTCTTCCAACCTTTCTTGTCTTGTGACATTTACCAATTTGTCCTGTTGCATAGACATTCTTTCAACACATAACTGAGCTAACATTGTGTAATGCGGAATTATTATATTGCAAAAGAAGAATGGAATTGACGCCTTTGAATATCCCACAAAACAACCCCGGAAGGCTAACCCAGTCAACAAATGCCGTGAATAAGTTGGATGTGTCAAGCAAAAGGAACAAATATTGCAGCTCTGCTGTAAACAGGCATAAAGTAATTGCATCTTAAACAAAACTAAATATTGGATGAAGAAGAAGTAGAAGAAGAAGTAGGAGAAGTAGCAGCAAAAGAAGAAGTAGAATAATTAGCAAAATAAGAAAAGAAAATAGCAGCAATCTAAGCATAGGACTACTGAGGTCACAAGATCCAGGATTAGGCCTCACACTGGTCAAGATCTTAGAGTATCTTTACAATGTTATACCTTTCGGCAGACTGGGCTCTCAGACTGGCTGACATTCCAAGGATCACATGGCTCTCCACTTGCATGCCTTGAGGTGTGTTGGGCATAGGTTCTAGTCACATATTTGTATAGACCAATCTGCAATAGATGGGCAATGGTGGTCAGTAGCATGCCGACCATCTGTACTTCCCAGATATTTCCTGGCACCCATGTTAGGCTAACTAAACCTGGGAGCCCAGTCAGTTTTTTAAAAGTTATCGTTAATGGGAATTCAAACACATGATCGCCAGGTTAGCAGGCAAGCTTGCTAGCCACTATGCTACCATGACTCTCTTAGTGGGAGTGGTGGGACACAAAAATCTGGTAGGTTATGGAGAAGTAGGAATGATGTAACCCCTACTCTAGTAATCAGTTTTCATGATTTTCAGTACTCATCAGCCTATTGGTTATTGGTTAACAGAAGAGATTTCACTGCACTAAAGACATATCTGTAAGTGCTCCATCTCTTATAGTTGATATCAAAGTGTGTGGATGCTAACTACCTCCGCTGCAATCAGGTTGGGTCACGCCTGACACATCCTGCACAATCCACATGTAGCACTAAATCTAGTTTGTAGTTTGTCTCGTTGCTTAGTGTTTCATTACACAGAAGTCTTTCCCAGATTACTTGCATTATTGAAGATTAGTTGCATCTCCTTTACAGCGGGTTAGCAATCAACCCAGAATTTATTGACTGCTTGTGAGGTAATTTTAGTTCAGTAGTTTGCTATCTGTCCCACTCCATAATTTATTCAGTTGTTTTAGTCTTTGAAGACTATCAACTGCTCTTCAAAGACTAAAACAACTGAATAAATTATGGAATGGGACAGACATAACTACAAAAATTTGATTTTTAAGAGCATGCATCTTTCCCATTGCAACATAAACCTGTGAGACCTGGACACTTACTAAACAAGCTGAACAGCGCATTCATGCCTTTGAATATAAATTTTATAGACGAGTTCTAAGAATATCTTGGGTAAAGAAAAGAAAAAAATGCATCCATACTTCAAGAGCTGAATATTGAAGAAGGTTGGCTATTAAAGACAATAAAACAAAGAAAATTGAAATATTTTGGTCTCTTGAAACGTCACGAAAGTATGGAGAGAACAATAATAGAAGGGCATATGCCTGGGAAGAGACGAAGAGGAAGGCCAAAGAGAAGATGGGTGCAGGATGTGGCGGACAATCTCCAGATGGGTGTATCGGACACGGGACATCTCACTTATGATGGAGAGGTTTTCTGGAAGGTTGTTATGGGAGCTAGGTTCTGCAAAGGACATGCTACTGAATGAATGAATGAATGAATGAATGAGTTTGCTATTGCTCTCTGAACAGCCAGTGTCTCATATCATGGAAATCAACCAGAAAAGTCTGTTTCCATATTGCCAGCAGCTGATTTAGAACCCTTGACTCGGTATGTCAGGGAATTATGAAACTACGTATCTTATTATCCCCTAAGCCACAGACTCCATACCAAATATAGCACCATCCATTTTGTGATTGCTGCCATTTCCATTTCTATAGAAATATGCTAAGAGCTGAAAATGGTTATTGTGATTTTGCTTGTCGTCTATGTCGAAAAAGACTGGATGATAATATGTTGGTAGCAGAATGGATACGGAGGTAGCTGATTAAACCTGTTCTAACCCGGAACTAGAAGCTAAGGAGACAGGTTTTATAGGAGAATTATGAGAACACTGGGAATGGATAGAAAGAGCAATGAAGATATCTCAACAGATGTTAACTTTAAAAGGGAACCAGCTATTCACATCAAGAGAAGGCAGTCCATTCTTTAAGCATGTTGAGAGAAGGGGAAAGCTGTAATGGGAAAGTTAGAAGGAAGCAGAAGGGAAGCAGAAGGAGAGAGGAGGGGATGGCTTGAGTTGATAAAGGCATATGTCCCTAAAGGGGGATAAAGAACGAAAAAAGAAAAATATTAACTTGTGTAATCATTATTTTTTTATGATTACAATGTAATGTAATATGGCTTTATGTTTATTTTCAGATGGTTATCAAAAATCTCAGATGGTTCATCTATCAACTGAAGCAAGAGAAACCTTTTTTTGCTATAGAGAGCTTACTGGCTCCACCTGATGTCATCCTTAATCCACAGACAAATGACATCTTCAAAACAGTTGTTTCATCAGCCAGGGATATCGTATCCAAGTATGTTGTTAACACTCTCTCTGGTATTCTGTCTATTTGTCATTCAGTTTGATTATGAATGTTGTAAAGGGAATGTTTATTTATTTATCATATCAGTTTGATATCTAGCTTGAAACAGGGTGATGCACTATCGCCGCTACTCTTCAATCTGGCTCTAGAGAAAGTTGTAAGAAGGGTAAAGGAGGAATGTGATATTGGAGGAACATCCAAGCTGCTTGGTTATGCAGATGATATAGATATTATAGGGGAAAATGAACAAAAGACATTGGAAATATTGACTCACTTAAAGGAAAAAGCCCAACAGATGGGCCTGGTTATCAACCAAGATAAGACAGAATATATGGTAATTTCAAGAGAAAGAATGGCTAAAAACTCTGGCCACATACAAATAGATAATATGACCATTAAAAGAACAGAAACATACAAATACCTGGGCACAATCTTCAACTGCTCCAACATCATAAGGGAAGAAATACAAACTAGAATCAATTCTGGAAATAAGTTATACTATGCACTACAACATCTACTAAAATCAAATGCGCTATCTCATAACACCAAGATCACAATATACAAAACACTGATCAGACCAGTTGTGCTGTATGGCTCTGAAACCTGGAGTACAACGAAAGGAGGCGAAGCCTTGTTACAAACCTTTGAGAACAAAGTTTTAAGATGCATCTTTGGACCCATTAGGGATACACAAAGTGGAGAGTGGAAAAGAAGAAGTAACAAAGACATTTATGATCTGCTTAAGTCCCCGCTAATCACCGGTATCATGAAGGCTAATAGACTACAATGGCTGGGGCATATAGAAAGAATGGAAGATAATAGGGAAACAAAACTCGCTTACACTCAGGAAACAAATGACCGTAGACCCCGAGGTAGACCAAGAAGACGGTGGAGAGATAATATATATATACAGACCTACAAGCACTTGGAATCAACGACTGGCAAGAGAAGGTCAACCAGAGAGACGAATTGTATCTGCAGCAAAGAACCTCAATGGCTCGGAATGCTGAAGAAGAAGAAGATCAGTTTGTCAGTTGATGTCTGTGGCTTAAAGGTAGTGAATGCAGTTTCACAATCCATATATCAATCAATCAATCGATCATGTGCCATGCCGGAAAGCGTGGGCGGTCATGACTCGCCATTTCACTCGATCACCAGCATCATGGATCAGCTCAGTGTTCCTGTCTCATCCATGCCATGTGGCCAAGCCATCCAGATATTTTCCTCTCAGTCTTCCTCTTGGTCTGTTCCCTTCGATCTTGCCAGTTGTCACTAAGTTCTCCAATCCATTCCTTCTCATAACATGTCCAAAACATTTTGACTGTCTACGTCTAATTTCTCTAATCAATTTACGATTTTCATTTGTCTCCTGTAGTACTTGGTCATTGGTTTTTCTGTCTGTCCATGGTATTCTTTGCATTTTCCTCAGAAACTACATTTCTGCAGCCATCAGATGTTTATCAGCTTGACTGCACATTGTCCAAGTTTCCCATCCATACAAAAGAACAGGCTCTATGTATCCCCTCAACACTCTTTTTCTCATTTCAATTGACATCTTTTTATTGGTCAGAATGTTTTTCATCTTGCTAAAGGTCGGTTCCAATTCAGCTGCAGGCAGTTTGGTAGCAGATCGCCCTGCATTGATTTTCACAATGGTATGAGCATAGGCCATTCAGAAAGCAATGGCAAACAACTGCACTAAAATTGCCTAGAAAGTCATAAATAGCTAATAAATGACGTGGTTGGTTGTGATGTCCTGTAAAGGACACAACAGCACGTTGCTCTTTAGTTGTACACTCCATAAGTACAGTTGCCATTTTGTTTATGCGTTGCACATGTGCATGAGACACCTAGCGCCACCTGACGAACGGGAATATAAAGTTTGATGTTGCTGTCACCTAATGACACCTGTAGAAAACACCAGCTTCATTTACCTGTGACTTACTTACTGACTCACCCTCGCACTTTGAAAATTGCTAAGATTAATGAAAAAGAAACAAAATATGGCAGAATGAGAAACTATTTGACAGTCATGTACTAAGCAAAGTGGTCAAGTCGCAAGCCTCACACTGTGAAGGTCATGGGTTCATTTTCAGACTGAGTCTCAGACGATGAGTTAATTTTTTCTGGAGACCCCTGGCTGTCATCACTGGAACTCCAGAATTCATGCTTTGTGCCATACTCTCAGCAGGTGGCTTACCATTCTGCAGACAGACTAAGCCAGATGGGGGTGACACCTGATGCAATGCTCTCAGCAGGTGGCTTACCATTCTGCAGACAGACTAAGCCAGATGGGGGTGACACCTGATGCAATGCTCTCAGCAGGTGGCTTACCATTCTGCAGACAGACTAAGCCAGATGGGGTGACACCTGATGCAATGCTCTCAGCAGGTGGCTTACCATTCTGCAGACAGACTGAGCCAGATGGGGTGACACCTGATGTAATGCTCTCAGCAGGTGGCTTACCATTCTGCAGACAGACTGAGCCAGATGGGGTGACACCTGATGTAATGCTCTCAGCAGGTGGCTTACCATTCTGCAGACAGACTGAGCTAGATGGGGTGACACCTGATGCAATGAAGTCAGTTCTCTCACCTTTAACCTTGTTTTATTTGCCTTTGCTCACTTTGAACTCAAGCGTAGTCCATACACACTACTTCTAATAGCACTGGACTGAATTGTGCATATGTATTAGCTTTCCTTAAAACCAGTGTCGCTCGATATCAGGCAAACCCACTCTGACTTCAGAGGCACTTTTAATTTATGTCTCCAAGTCAAGGATGACTAATCAACATTTTAGTCCAACTGTCCAGTGTAGGAGTTGAACCCCTTCAAGATCAGCACACTGAATGTTTAAGAATGTGTGTGCTTATCCATTCGGCCATGCTGACCTCTGCTTAACCTTCTGATTGTGAATAACATCTGCTACTTTATTACTAACGACCACAGAACCAAAAAGTTTGTGCGCTGGTTACATGGAACCTGCACGGAGGCACAGCCTCAGAAAGTCAAGTTCCTGGACGAACCCTTTGTCTTCTCATACTTTCCTGATGTGGCCAACAACCCAGAAGTCATTGAACTGCTGACCGAATGTGAGGAAGTGATTTTCAAGACCCTACTAAATATACAAAAGTGCATGTCCAGATGGAAGCGGTACAGGAATTTGTGGCGGACTGACAAGGTAGATCATTATATGTAAATGTCCCAGCTAATTCAAGAATTAATTGACAAGTGTGTCACTGAGATGTCAGGTTATTCAGTCTAAATCCTGGTATGGCATTTTCTGCACAAGTCAGCAGACTGTGAATATATCTTATTTAGTTGTCCATAAATTTATTATTAGGAAATTATTAGGAATTCTGTTTGATGTTATGAGGAGTGTTCTTATTCTTAGTTTGCCCTTTATCATAGGTTTTCCCCTACACTTCCTAACCACATAAAAGATTGACATTCTTTAACTGTATTATTGTGGGTAAAAAGGTCTCTTAATGTTACTTTTTTTTATATGTAAATATGTTTCTTCTTTATTTTGTGATCAACGCTTGCTATGCGTAGTGCATAGCATCTATTGTAGTGTGTAAGTGTTCAGTATGTAAATATCAAGAGCGACTGGGAGTCTAGGATTTGGGGCCTGTAACTTTCACCAAATGTATCTATTTCTTCTGCTATTTAACAAAATTTGGGATGGTATTTTCATTGTCTGTTTACAAAAAAGTGCTGTTAAATTTGTATCTTTTGATGAGCACAGCTGACCTCTTCCCAACATTTGTTAACTGGTATTATTCCTGGGTAGTTTTGTAGGACATTTCACTCTCTGTATGTGGTGTTGTCATCCGCATTCATCCTGTTTGCACCTGAACAAGCATATCTAGAAAAATTGCATGAATGCCATTCAGCCTGCAAGAAAAGGCAGATGCAACACATTAACATTCACTGGCATTCAAGAAGACTTCCATAAAGGCAGAGCTGGGCCATGATTCAGCACAGCACATACAGGCTGGCTAAGATTAAACCTATATCATCATCATGTGTCTGTCAACTGGCATAGGTGTTCACGCATCTTCTCAGATCTAGGTCCTTCGTGTTCTGCCTGAATTCTTTTGATAATATTTCCCTATGTAATGTCTAAAACCATCCGAGCTTTTTCTACCATTCTTCTTTCCAGTCATTATCCTGATGTTTCTCAATGTCTCTCTTCTTATTACAAGACCAAAGAATACATTTTGTCTCCTTATTTTTGTATACAATTTTAAACTTTTACTAGCCTTTTCCAGGCACTGGCTACTTACTCTGAAAGCTCAAGGTATTTGTACCATACGTGTCAGAAACTAGAAATCGATGCCACTTTCTAGCTCTTCCTAATTTGATTTATTTGGTTGCTTTGGAATTTGAGGTTTGAAGATTGAGCACAACCTGCTACTGGCAACGATGATCATATTCTGGTATGAACTTTGGACCTTTGGTCTAATGGTCTGGTCTTCTTAATTTGTTTGTACACTTTCATGATTTACTGCTTATGGCAGAACAGATTCTGCATAATATTTCTTAACTATCTTTCTGACATCCAATGTTAGTGACTTCTTGCATAAGATATTTTTCAATTTCTGAGATGCAGCTTTTGCTTGGCTGATTCTGTTTTGAATGTCTGTAATGCATCTTCCATCTGATGCTATGATTTCTCCTACATTGAATTTATTAATTTGTTTAATTACTTTCCTTCTATTGTATATCACCTTTTGTTCTTACATTTTTCTTTAATATTACTATTGTTTCTGGTTTTCTTGATATTTAAGGAAAGTCCTTTTTTAGCACTCTCTATTACTTTAATTACTACGCCAGTCTCCCTGGCATAGATGTTAACATCTTTCTCCGTAATCCTGTATCTTCTCGTGAATAATGCTGCTGTGCGAGGTTCGGTAGCGGATCGCGCCGTGTTGGTTACTTACGGGAGTATGTGAGCCGGTCGCTCAGAAAGCAGTGGCAAACTACTGAATGTAATCTTGCCTAGTATATCAACAGCAGTTGAAAAATGCTGGTGTTGACCGCAACGTCCTGTAAGGGATACGCAACAACAACAACACAATTACTACAGTGTCCAACAGTTGTAGATCATTTGCATTGTCAGCTATCTGTTTCATCTACATATTGTAGATTATTTATATTATAATCTTCAGCTTGTATTTCTGTCAGAAGTCCACCGCCTAGATGAAAGTATTATTCACTGGCGAGCAACCCCAAATAGTCAGAAACTGACTAGGGACAAAACCTATATGGCTGAACTATAGATTAAGCCCTGAATATCCAACGTACAGCTCCAAGTGGCTCGTTACAAAATTGAAATGAACTGTGCTGAATATTCGCCAAGGAATAGGAAAGAGAAGTTTAGCTAGGATAGATTTTTAAGTCTAAATTGAAGTGTAAT
Organism: Cepaea hortensis; assembly: GCA_963921405.1. Taxonomy (NCBI): domain Eukaryota; kingdom Metazoa; phylum Mollusca; class Gastropoda; order Stylommatophora; family Helicidae; genus Cepaea; species Cepaea hortensis. Next base: position 66,409,314 of record OY992890.1, on the reverse strand, counting down.
TGACAACTATCCCAGTACAGGTTTTTCTCCCTGACTGCTCCCTTCCTTGGTGTTTAAGTGAACTCCCACCAATGTACACACACAACACGTATGCACAATTGGAATTACAAATATAATGACAGAACTATGAGTTACAATACTACAATATTTATTTACTAATCATATTAGACATCTGATTTCAAGATGATGATGATGAAATCATATAACATGTTAGTGATGAGAAACATTACATAACTTCTATGTTACTTGAACTATCTGGATCTGTGGTTATCCCCTCTCTCCAGTAGAAAAAAAAAAACAGCTTGCTGGTATTCCGACTCCTGTCAGTCCTGGCACTCGTCCTTGAGATCTTAAACATAGGCGCTCTTTGTGAGAGCTTGAAAGAAAGTCAAGAATGTGTTATTTCTAGTTCTACATCAGTACAATCCTGATTAATACATACACACATATACAATGACCAGTCTGGCCAAGTTTATCTTCCAGCTCTACTGCGTTCACCATCCTCCTTCTCTCTACTGTTTTAGTCTGGGACGGGCTTTTTAATTGTCTCACACGCCTGTAATTATTATATTTCTGCCGAACCATGTCCATGTCGCTAATACCGACATTCGGAGTCGTACAGCCGCTCCGTCCAAAATACACTGAAAGGGCTAAGCACCATATACCCTATACCAGTTGTGGGTAATGTCTGTACCATTCCACCTCTGCTTCCAATGCAATCGATAGGCAAGGTGCCAAGGCGCGCACCATAACATAACACTTCATAGTGGTAGGTTTGCATATGACAACTCAATATATCAAACATCCAATACACATAAACATATTAATTAAACTAGACATATTATGATACTTTAACATAATAGCAGAATGCACTAGTTAGTTTGTATGTATACGAAATGAGACGTATATACACAAAAAGAATATGTACGAAGCATAGTCCTAGCATCGTATATTCATATGAAGTTACAAATACATACATCCAACATATACTTAAACATTAGGCATATGAAAGTATTCCTACATACATAGTATGAAATGCAAACAAGTTGTAGTAACATGATTATCTACAACGACTGAGAAACTAATAGGGTCCATAGAGTAACAGACATCTAACATGATAAATGAAAGTCAAAAGTCTGCCTCACAAAAGGTATAGTAAGAACAACTTGTATAGTAAGAACAACCCTTATAGCAATATGATATTGTACACAGAACTGAAGAATAATAGTGCACACTCCAGTAACCTATGACAATGATAGTTGCGATAACCTAGCTCAGATATAGACTGGAAATCAGTACATACATCTAAAAGACTTAGATAGTTACTAAGAAATAACTTTCCTAGTGAAATCTAGCAACATCAGAATCATTCATATGACTACAAACATTGAGCTGGCTGCCTCACCTGTTCTGAAGTCAAACATTTTCTAACATGACCAGAGCTAACAGCCTATTTTATGCAGACAGTATTATCTCCCAGGAATTCCAGTCATAAATTCTTCTTTATCTCCCCCTGGCGTTAATTGCAATTCTAACTGCAAAACTTGCTATCACACCCTCTAGCATTCCTGCTTCAGTTTCAATAGCCAACATTTACTTTGTGTGGCCAGTCTTGCTCTAATTGCCTTATCAGATCTGTTTCACACCTCCCTGAGTCTGCCAGTCTGAGTCTTATCAGTGATTTCACACCTTGCACCTCTAGTCTGTTTCAGATGGAGGTCAGCCATCACGGTTGGGCGATTTCCTAGCTCTGCTTAGCAGGTGTCATGTCAAAGGAACAATTAGGTTCTCAGGGTCAGCTGCCAGTTTACAACTCTGTTGGTAAACCTGGGATGCTTGTGTCATGCCTGGTCGGTTTTAATTACACAGTCCAAGGAGTCTGCCCTCCAGTGGGTGTAATTATCAGTTTGACATGTAACACCTTGAAGCTGGACTGGCTGGGTAGCTTGACTGGTGTCAAATTATACTTCTCAGATAGAAAGCCATTCCTGGTGGTTTGTTTACTTGCAGGCTTTGCAAGCTTACGTCAAGATGGTATAGCCTTGAATATAGAGAAAACAGTTTTGTTCGTCTGTTGATTCTCTACATGGCCCATCAAAAGTGAACCAAAAATTGTTCTGGGAAGTAAAGGCTGCATTTCATGACAATTCCTGACCCATTTTTGACCTCATTATTACTTCACCATCTAGAGAGAAGAGTTGTGGTGACAAAACACATCTTTGTCTAACTATTTTCTCTATCTGTTCATTGACTGGCTCTTGCAATCTTGACAGACGATAGTCTGTTCATTACTGCTCAATTTATTTCCTATTTTAATTGCTGCTGCTTGTTTCCAGTAAACATGTTTTATTATTCTTTTCCATTAATTTTACCATCATCCAATTTTTTTTAATCACTTCAACATGTTTCAATTTTAGATATAATCTATAAATCTGTTTGTGTCTCTATGGATCTCTCTGTTATATACATAACTTGTAAACATAAACTGTGGTCAAGTTTCTTTAGTATGCCATGACTAAACATAAAAAATACAATCACACACGATGCGTTTATTTTTGCACATAAAGAATAGCCAATCAAACGTGATGGGACAAAAAAGAGTTAATATTTATAATGCCTTGGATGTGTGCAACAGTATTCTACCACTGCCAATCAATATTGTGTTTGTTTCATGTTGTTTCCATGACTCTTTGGAAACATATATGAATGTGTGCTACAAATTAATTTGGTTTTGTTCTCTCCAACACCCAGGAAGAACAACTGGAGAAATGGCTGGAAAAACCCAAGACATCTATAGACTTTGACTACAGGTTTCAGTACTACTTTAAATGCATTGTTGACATTTCACAGCAGAACCACGAGAAAGTCATCGGTTGTATCTTCCTGAGCACTGAGCCATTGGCTGATGCTGCAGTCAGAAATGCCAGGGAGTGGATCACACTCTTAAGTGAGAAGCTTCACTCTCAAGCAACACAGAAACTTTATGCCTTAAATGATGAGTTAACGGTTTGTATGTTTCCTTATCCGTTGTAATCTATAAGCGCTTTTATCGCCTGCAAATACTCATCTACTATAATCTGCCCATGCCTGTCTTGTAATGGTTAATGAATGGGGTAATTGTTAATGGAGAAGCAATATCAGAGAACTCCGGGGCAAACCTGTAGATGCTTCATCTCCTGAATAAACATAGATGCTGATTGTTCCAGGAAGACATGTCTAAACATGTTGGATTCATCCTCTTAAAGGTAACCTTGCTGGAACCACACTTAAACAATCCAAACTCAGGAATCATTAAACCTGCAAATGCTAATCTTTTATAACTTGTAAATACTCAACATTCAAGTCTGCAAATGTTGATCGTTATAACTTTTTTTATAACGTTTTTGGGTTTTAATTTGCAAATGCTTATCTATTACAACTTGCAAATTATCACATGTTATAATTTACAAATGCTTATCTATTTAACTTCCAAATACTTATTCTTCTGCTATAACTTGCAAATGATCATATGTTTTAACCTTTAAAGGATCATCTGTTGTAATCTGCATTATTCTCATCTCTTGTAACCTGTAACTGTTCATCTTTTACTGCCTGTTATCACAGTTCTACATTGGAGCAGCATTAGCAGACAAGAGTTAGTAGGTGCAGATGAAAGAAGCTAGACTAAGGGACTTAGAAATATATGCGACTGAATGAAATAGAGATTAGACTTTGGTATGAACGCATAGAAGCGAGTGCAACATAATTAAACAAACGCTTAGATACACGACATAGCCATGACGAAGTAAGGCGAGAGAGTTAGACCGCTCAGTGCGTGGGGACAGTGTGTGAGACAGAAGACAGTTGTACGCATGTGAGTTTGAGCATTATTAAGTGTACATACATAAAATATATTTATTATGGGACTATTGTCCAGACATCGGGAATTATAATAAAATGCACCAATATGTAATTTTACTCCTGGTGTCGGAGTCATCATTTTAGTAAATAGTGACACTGTCTCTGTTGCATCACTATATATACAAGCGATTAATATTTAGATAAACGTTCCATAGAGCCAGGTTCATGTAACTGTACATGCCCTGTTTAATAATACATATATAAAAATTACACAAGTAGTAATACAAATGAGGTAACATTTAGAAAATGATCATTAAGTTAAATGTACATAAGCCATTTAATTTCATTGCGACTAACTATTGCCCATATAATTCGTGTTTCACAAATTAATTTAAAGCAATCCATGATCGGAAGTGATATGGCAAAGAAAAGAGTGTAAAAAACAAGTAAATAATCAAATAATTCAAACATTGTGATCAATATCATATGACTTGCCAGCTGGCATGGGTGATCATGCTTCTCTACAGCTAACATTTCATATTGGTTTGCATCAAGTACTGATATCTTTAATGCCATGCACCTGATTACTCAAAATATGATCATGTTGTCCCCCCCATGGATCACCCCGGAGGTAGTTGAAATTATGAGAGACCGGAACAGGGCACATAAAAATAGAGATCTAACCACGTACCATAGTAGGAGTGTCACTGCCTCACTTGCATATCTAGTAAAGGGCTGCAATTCCAGCCCAAGGGAAACCATTGAGTCGAGCAGGACCCAAGTAATCTAGAACCTTCTAGATAGAGATGGTCACCAAGTCCATGATTCCGTGGACACTGATGTGGCCCGCCTATGCGGGGTCCACGAGGAACTCGGACAGAGTTACCGCCCGTGTCGAGTTAGGACACGCGGAGACGGGCAGAGGACGGATGGACTTGAGAGAGGCAACAGGGCCTGCCTTTGAGGGACTCTATAGATATCAATAGATATATAGACATAGGCTAGATAGTTTGCTAGACTGTTAAATGATACTTATGTGTTTGATGTTTACTATTTGAGAGATGTAATCTAGCGCGGGTCTGTTTACCCACTGCGCCAACGCATACTGTATATGTAAATACAATAAATATTCGATCTCATAACGAACAGATTTATTGTTGCCTGTATGAACCCAAGTTTAGTTACCTAGATACGAGCAAGACTATGACAGGCTTTTTGGGGGCTCGTCCGTTTGTGCATCGACTATAGAGTATTAAATACAAGAACAACAACGGATGCAGAGCCAATGAACAGCTGTGAAGATCTTATCTTAAATATGGCTCAATCATCCTTATTTTCCAAGACCGATTTAGCGAAAGGATATTGGCAAGTTCCACTACACCCTTCTTGTAGACATATAACAGCATTCGCAACACCTCTCGGCTTGTACGAATGGCTATATCTTCCGTTTGGGCTCAAGAATGCACCAGCCACATTTGTGAGACTAACAAGATTGCTATTACACGGAATGAAAGATGTAGTAGCCTATATTGATGATATATGCGTCCATTCTTCTGATATGACTTCTCATCTACTTACCCTCAAACAAGTCTTCAACCAAATCTCTCTTTTTGGACTTACTATCAAACCTTCCAAGGTTGAAATAGGTTATACACAAATAGACTTCCTTGGTCACAGAATTTCTGAAGGCAAATTGTTGACAGATGATAAAATTGTTTCTAAGATCCTTAATCTAGAAGTGCCTACCACCAAGAAACAGATCAGAAGTTTACTTGGCCTTATCAACTATTATTCTAAATTCATTCCACATTGGGCAGAATTAACCTCAGTCTTTTCTGATATGTTAACTAAAAATCATCCATCAAAAATTTGTAAAAGTACCAGCTTAGATGATGCAATGTGTAGATTGAAACATATTTTTTCTAATCCACCAGTCTTACGATTACCCAACATAAATTTACCCTTTATTTTGACCACAGATGCGAGCGCTATCGCAATAGGAGGATGCTTGATGCAGGAAGTGGATGGCATAAGACACCCCATTCTCTATGTGAGCCGCAAACTTAAGAAGGCTGAGACTCGGTATGCCATAGTTGAATTAGAGTGTTTGAGCCTAGTGTTTTGTATATTGAGATTATCGAAGTTCCTCTTAGGGAGTCACTTTGTGGTCCTCACTGACAGTTCGCCATTATTGGTCCTTAACCAGGGGTCGCCTAAAAACCATCGGCTACAAAGATGGTGTCTTCTACTTCAAGATTTCGACTTCGAAATCCGCCACATCAGAGGCACCGACAATATTATGGCTGACCTTTTATCACGCCAAATAAATGCGCCAGTAGAATGACTCTGATCACATCGACCATTAGCCATACTATAAACTGTGATACTTTTAGTCGGTTGCATATTACAGTGGAACTCTACACCTGCTAGAGTACTCTCAGTGATTAGTTTAATTACGACACCCAAGAACATGATACGTTACTTTGAGAACTATACCATCAAGTGCCTAAGCGCTAGAACGATTCCAGCAAGAAACAGTAACTGTGTTTGTGTCAACCAATAAGATCAACCAGCGAACTAACTCCGAATTCTGTAAGAACTCGTTATATGGGACATTAAGGACATTCCATACTTGCTGTTACTACGTAACTTTACAAACAGCCGAAACAGAACGACATCGACTACAACACTCAAGAGACAGCCATACTAGCTTTACCATTCATGGCATAACACGCTAGCAACAGAAGGACAACGCGCACATCATCGTTGGATTTAATTAATTAATTAGTTTAGGATTAAATATGTATTATATTTCCATTATTGTTGTATATAAATTGTATTCACCTGTAATTTGTACATATTCGACATTAATATTACAGGCGGTACCATTCCTAAGCTAAAGAATCGTCCTATACAATTGTCTCTATTTAAATTATAACCCATTTGTGAGTCATCGTACAATAAGTACGTATTTTCTTAAAGGGCAAATATCGCCTAGCCCATTTTTTCTAAGGGCAATAACACTTACCTCAACTTTAATTATATATTTTAACCAAATACTATTTTTAATGAAAAGTGAGTAAATAACTGTGTGAATGGATTAAATGAGAGAACGATACACTTAGCGGACAAATTGTACGCAAACCGTATTTATTTTAATTTGTCTGCGTCTTTTATGTAAATTGTATGACTTGTCTAATTTGTGAATACATGTGTAGTACTTAGTTTAATATTGAGTTAATATACTTAGCTTAGCAGTTAGGATACATCCAAGCACCACTACTTGGAATGCCTGTTCATGTATTGCACACAGTGCAGTAGTTCATGATTGAGGTTATCCCAACTCGTGACGCTTGGAAATACGCCACACATTCAGCACACACAGTACACAAACCTTAAAACTCAACACTATCAAGTTAAAATACAGTCACTTTATTATAAACATCAACTAATTAGTCAAAGCACACTAACAAGCCAACAGGGACACTTGTAGTATGAGGGGGATAAAATAACAAGGTAACTACATATTTAGCATTAGATAACATACGGGAGTAAAAGTGTATAGAAATACACACACAGATCAAGATTTGAAGGTGTACTTATTTAGCCAAGACTTCGGTCTTGTTAACCCTCTATTATATAGGGGTTATTTGTCTGGGTACCATTTTGGGTACTATGAGAAGGGCAAGTTGTAAATACAACTACTAAAATGCCACGTAACTTCGGTCTGATAAGCATATTTAAGCACACGAGAGACAGGGATCTCTGCACCAAATCAGACAAGTGTTGTATGGTAGAATACATGAGTTTTTAGTGCTAATAGGTAGGTTGCCAGGTTACTATCCACCAAACTACAACACCAACTGTAGGTGAGTCGGTGACAGAATTAGAACGGATCTAATTCCCAACAACAAATCATGTCACGGGGGAGGGGGGATCCTGTCACCGCCTCACTTGCATATCTAGTAAAGGGCTGCAATTCCAGCCCAAGGGAAACCATTGAGTCGAGCAGGACCCAAGTAATCTAGAACCTTCTAGATAGAGATGGTCACCAAGTCCATGATTCCGTGGACACTGATGTGGCCCGCCTAATGCGGGGTCCACGAGGAACTCGGACAGAGTTACCGCCCGTGTCGAGTTAGGACACGCGGAGACGGGCAGAGGACGGATGGACTTGAGAGAGGCAACAGGGCCTGCCTTTGAGGGACTCTATAGATATCAATAGATATATAGACATAGGCTAGATAGTTTGCTAGACTGTTAAATGATACTTATGTGTTTGATGTTTACTATTTGAGAGATGTAATCTAGCGCGGGTCTGTTTACCCACTGCGCCAACGCATACTGTATATGTAAATACAATAAATATTCGATCTCATAACGAACAGATTTATTGTTGCCTGTATGAACCCAAGTTTAGTTACCTAGATACGAGCAAGACTATGACAAGGAGAAACAAAGTTCAATATGTTATTCAAAAAGAAAAGAAAAACTATTTTAAGAACTTAATAATAGACAAAACCAACACCAAAGATATATGGAAAGCAATTAATACCTTGACAAACAAACACAAGAAATCACAATCATTATCATCAAATCAGGTTACATGTGATAAATTTAGTAGTTTCTTTCAATCCAACATAAACCAATTGACGGCTGCAATGCCAGATTCTCCTCATGACATATCTTTATTGCCATCATTTTGTGAGAACAAATGCTATAGAGACATTCCCTCCAACATACCGCTAATGACAACCACTGAAGTATTTACTCATCTCAGTAACCTAAAAAACAATAACTCACCAGGAATAGATGGAATAAGTAATCGGATCCTTCGCTATGCTGCACCTGTGATCTGCAAGTCACTAACTTTTATATATAATCAGTGTCTCACCAAAGGTCACTTCCCATCAGCCTTTAAAATCTCTAGAGTGTATCATTTAAAAACTGATTCATTAGACGATCTTCTCATGAGTAACTATAGTCTAATTTCCTTATTATCATCACTATCCAAACCGCTAGAAAAGCACATTCACAAAATAACATTAGAACACTTAGTTCGCCACAAACTAATAGTTGACAGTCAGTCAGGGTTTTGGCGAAAATATTCTTGTCATACAGCCCTAAGAAACGTGATAGAAAACTGGCATCAGAATATTAACAATACTCTATGTGGAGCGTTGTTTATAGACTTTAGAAAAGCATTTGATATGATGGATCATACTATTCTAATTTTTTTAAAAACTAGAAACCATGAAAGTAAGCTTTAATATAGTGTCATTAATAAAATCATTTTTATTAGACAGAAAACAAGTAGTATCACACAATAAATCTTTATCTCAAGCCATCACCACTAATATTAGAGTACCTCAGGGGTCTATACTCTGCCCTCTATTATTTGCCATTTATATAAATGATCTTCCCTTATATCTTTCGTCGTCCTGTGATCTATTTGTAGACGACTGCACAGTATATACAAATGCTTTAGATTGTAATGTGCTAGAATCATCCTTGCAACAGGAAATAAACAGTGTAGTTAACTGGAGTCATGCAAACCGCATGAAAATTAACATTTCTAAAACAAAATCTATGTTAATAGCAACCAGGCAAAGACTTCACACTTTAAACTCGCAGAGAACCTTTCAGCGGCACATTGGTAGCACGCCTGTAGAAAGTGTAACCAAGCACAAGGCACTGGTTCTTACCATTGATCAAACTGTAACCTTTACTTCCCATGTTCATTCTCTGGTTAAACAAATAGCCAAAAAAATATATTAACTTGCTAAAATTAAAAATTTCCTTGATGAAAACACAAGAAAGATATTCTATACTTCCCACACACAAAAACATATTGATTATTGCTCCACAATCTGGGATGGATGCTCCAAATCAATAACAAAATGCCTTTATTCACTCCAGAAAACGGCAGTGCATTTAATTAATGGTGAAAATCTTACCGACAATTCTAACCTACATGAATGTCTTCGGTTACCTCTACTCTACAAATGCCTACTTTTTAATAAGGCTAAACTAATTCATAAAATCCTATTTCAAAATGCTTCAAGCTACACTTTGGCCATTGTTCAAATATATTGCAAGACATAGTGAACGATTAAATATACTTCATGTCTGTCGCAACATTCTCTGTGGTGAGGGGAACTGATACCACTTCTTAACTATGGGATGTCCTCAGACTGGAAAATAGGGGACTTCAATCTACTATACCCCACCAGCCTCTGGATACCTCTCTCTTTCACTCCACCAAGGGACGTTAACCTAGCACACTTCCTCCTGAAGGCATGACACAACTCTGGTATCTATGGCAACAAAAGTGTGTATTGTACAAATGCGGATGATGATAATGAGATAGACCTAGTGGCTGCTAGGAATGTCTATACAGAGAAGCACCGGAGTAGCCCTCAGGATGTAGCTGTCATGATAGGAAAGGTCCAGTGTAGTTCGCCACAGTTCATCGGTACACAGGCCTCACCAGGTGTAGTCAGTCCTCCCGCAAGATCCCGTCTTCTCAGGATGGCTGAAGGGTGTTCTTTCCGACGAAACTGGTTCCTGGAACCCTTCGTCTGGACTACCTTGAATGCCGGCTCACACAGTTCACACAGTCCCAAATGTCTCTAGTGTGGCCAGTGAGAAAAGTGACCCTTCGTTGATCACTATCTTTAAATCTCGTAGAATTCCGTCACATGGGAGCCCCAGCTCCATCACTGCTGCGAAAGTCCCTAATGGTCTCTAGTGTCTCTGCGCTACGGCAGAATCAAGGGCCAAAGTGGCCTGGCACAAATCGCTGATTGTATCTTGCCCTCTCTGGCGCTTGTTCTGTCTAATGTCTTCAGGTGGTGGACAAGAACCCAATACGTATACTAGCCGTAAGGTAAGACAGCGAACATATAAGGTGGCCATGTTGAAATACGAGTGGTCTTGACGGTGGCACAGTAGTAGCTGGTAACGTGCTCCGCCTTAGCGGTCACTCTAGAGCAGGTACACCTTGAGATTCTTGGAGGTGTCCCCCGTAATGCTGATCATGCCACTTGCCTTGGTCCCCAATCATCGGACCCGTCACCAGATGTTCAGCATCTATATCAAGAAGGCAGACCCTGTGGAGGACAATACTCAGTGAAAGCATAATGTACCAAGCTTACCATAAGCGAGTTAACTCTCACCCCCTCTCCTCAGAATTATGGACTCTTCACACAAGAGTCCAGTCTCTCTCATACGCTGCTTTCAGGTGCCGGGGATGAACTGGGCCTAGGACCTGTCAGGCCGCTGTCAGAACTGCGTCGTCTTCCCCCGGATTGGAGTATAGCTTGGGCCAGGGGTCGTCTGTCCCTTGTCTCTGAGGTGTCGTCCTACCATGAAAGACTTCTGCATGACATATAGGGTTAGTGAATCATTAGTAATAGTAGGCAGAATAGCCTTGAAGTAGGGCTGGTGGTTGTGCATCCGAACCCCCACCTGGTTCTATCCAATCTCCCTGGTTCACTTCCCTAGTTTATGTAGTACCTTGCTGCAGGTACCCTATATCCAAATCCAGAGTTATATACATGGCACACTCTCCATGTAGCAGATATCAACACCCCTTTCTCTCTTTCTCGTCAAGGGCAGGAGCATTTAGAACGGTGTCACTGTTCTTCATGAACAGCCCTGTCCCCTCGGTTGATTCTCCCACGTTGTCCTCCTCTCCGGAATCCACTATATATTAAGCTAGCATTCCGTTAAGGCATACTAACTACAAGACAGATGTGAGGAAAGCCAAGGAAAAAATAACCAGTGGTCGCTCCACCATGGGACAACGACCTTGGACTCAAGGCACAACCTTGGAACAACATCCAATACTTCTGTCGACCGTCGCACTCTGCTCGTCTCGACCGCCTGTGTTGTTAGATACCCCACTCGACCTAGTCTAGGCGACGGCCTACTCAACTTCCGGTCCCCCTCCCCAGTTAAGCCCCTCAGCCACGCCGGCTCTGACGACGCTCGATTACAGGAAGCTGGGCCATGTGTGAACTCAAATTAAAGGTTTTGTTGCCCTGAACTCAGTTAACCCAACCTAAAGTGGCTGCAAAGGAGCCCCGTGCCGCTAGGGTGCTAAATATCCCTGAATTTCCCTATCTGTAAGTACATACCCCCAAAAGGTTGACTCAAGGCCCACACAATGTTACCAGTTCACACCTGACCCACTTTCCCGCACAACGACGATGTCGAGTTCCTTTGAAAACCATTAAGACATCCTTCGTCGCAGCCCTCCATGAATGGAACAACACAATGACCCTCAGTGTCTGGCCGCCTTGAACAACTGATCACAACTGACCGCTTAGTCTGGCGGGTTCTAGGAACAATGCATGCGTGAGGCGCTTGCGTAGTTGCAGTCATTCCAACTGAGCTACACTCACGGTGTCATGTTTTCGAACCTTCCAGACTCGCCAAAACAAAGGGCAAGCATTTCAAAGGGGACCTGGTCGGGTAATCTCGGGATTGATTCCCCTAGACAAAAACCACACAGCCAACCGACAGCATTTTGTGACAATGTCCCTGAACCTAGGATAGACTTATGTAAAACAAGCTTAGCATACTCTGCCGCTCAATTGTGGAACAATCTTCCACAAGAAATCAAGGATACCACCAATCACTATACATACAGTTGCAACCTGTTTGAACACTACCTCAGTACAGACTACATGCACCGCTAAAAAAAATAATAATGGAATATTGTCTCAAGCGACAACTATCCAATAAATATCGAGGTTTTGCATCTGCCTCTCACTTGAGAACTGGACAAATTTACTTGGCTTGAGAATATTTCACTGCCTTCTGTTCCTTGGGTGTAGTGAAACATAGACATGACTTTCACAAATAAGGGTGAAATAAAATAGGTCCAGTGTACAAATAGACACTTGGTAAAAATCCCTCAGACTGCCCAGGCTAAAATTCAAAATTATTAAACCTACCCACATAGGAATGTTAATAGCATTGGCTTCTGGCGTACACATTAAAGTTGTAAAGTTCTATAAAGCTCATACCTTTGTGAGATCCACATGTAACTATCTGTAGGAGATTGGGGTTTACTTGTAGGTATCTGTCTGTAATGCAGGTGATCCTTTATAAACCCATCCATCCATCATGTGCCATGCTGATAAGCATGGGTGGTCATGTTCTGCCATCTCACTCGATCACCAGAATTAATTATGACATGCTCTAGAGAATATAATTAGTGTTATTATTTAGCTGTTCAAGCAAATGGTAAAGAATCCTGATTGATGCTATGAAGCGTATTCTTATTCTTATTTTGCCCTTTATCATCCACTGAAGCATAGGCTCTCAGCCAACCTGTGCCGTGCCGTCTTGTCCTTTGCTGTCTCCTTCAGCTCCCTTCATGTCCTCCCCATAATTTTACTCTTTGTCTCAAATTCTTTTCTCAGTGTGTTTTTTCATTGGCCCTGTGGGTTATGGACAAGACTATGTCTAATTATACTATCCTCAGGTTTTCTCAATACGTGTCCAAGCCAATGCCAGTCTTTTCTTCATCTTTTGATTCACTGCTATTTATTTAGTTCTCTCCATGAGCTCCACATTTGTGATTCTGTTATACTATTTTAGTCCTATTCAGTGCAGTCACCAGTAAAGAATGTGTGTAGTTTATTAGTAATTGTTCGTTGTTCTGTCTGAACCCATCTTCTAACCCCTTGAGACGTTGACACCATGCTTTCTGATCCACACAGCAGTACTGATGTAAAGTTAAGAGTAAGTTTGGTGCTAAACTTGATTTATTTTGACTTCCTTACGTTCTTTACTGCTATGATAGCTCCACTTGCCTTGTGTGTTCTTACTAATGTCAGACGGGCCTGCATGCCCACTTCTTAACCCTTTGAAAATACATTTTGATTGTTTGTTTCTTCATTCGTTACTATAATATCTGTATTTCCCCATCTTTGTCTACATTCTTCTTCTTCTTCTTCAGCGTTCCGAGCCATTGAGGTTCTTTGCTGCAAATACAATCCGTCTCCATTCGTCTCTCTGGTGGACCTTCTCTTGCCAGTCGTTGATTCCAAGTGCTTGTAGGTCTGTACATGTATATCTCTCCACCGCCTTCTTGGTCTACCTCGGGGTCTACGGTCATTTATTTCCTGAGTGTAAGCGAGTTTTGTTTCCCTATTATCTTCCATTCTTTCTATATGCCCCAGCCATTGTAGTCTATTAGCCTTCATGATACCAGTGATTAGCGGGGACTTAAACAGATCATAAATGTCTTTGTTACTTCTTCTTTTCCACTCTCCACTTTGTGTATCCCTAATGGGTCCAAAGATGCGTCTTAAAATTTTGTTCTCAAAGGTTTGTAACAAGGCTTCGTCTCTTTTCGTTGTACTCCAGGTTTCAGAGCCATACAGCACAACTGGTCTGATCAGTGTTTTGTATATTGTGATTTTGGTGTTACGAGATAGCGCCTTTGATTTTAGTAGATGTTGTAGTGCATAGTATATCTTATTTCCAGAGTTGATTCTAGTTTGTATTTCTTCCCTTATGATGTTGGAGCAGTTGAAGATCGTACCCAGGTATTTGTATGTTTCCGTTCTTTTAATGGTCATATTATCTATTTGTATGTGGCCAGAGTTTCTAGCCATTCCGTCTCTTGAAATTACCATATATTCTGTCTTATCTTGGTTGATAACCAGCTCCATCTGTTGGGCTTTTTCCTTTAAGTGAGTCAATATTTCCAATGTCTTTTGTTCACTTTGCCCTATAATATCTATATCATCTGCATAACCAAGCAGCTTGGATGTTCCTCCAATATCACATTCCTCCTTTACCTTCCTTACAACTTTCTCTAGAGCCAGATTGAAGAGTAGCGGCGATAGTGCATCACCCTGTTTCAAGCCAGATGTTATTTGGAAGGGGTCTGATTTCCTGCCTTTATATGTTACTATATTATAAGTATCTTCCATGCATAGTCTGGTCATGTTGATTAACTTCCTTGGTATTCCAAATTCCTGCATAGCATTCCATAGACTATTCCTATGGACACTATCATAAGCCTTTTTAAAATCCACAAAAATGTTATGGAGATCTCTTTTATATTCCCAATGTTTCTCGGCTATTTGTCGTAAGATAAATATCTGATCTATTGTTGATCTGTTTTGTCTAAAACCCGCCTGGTAGTCACCTAATATGTCTTCTGAATATGGTTTTAGTCTATTTAGTAATACTGCGGATAGTATCTTATAGCTTGTGGACAGTAGTGATATTCCTCTATAATTTCCACATTGGAACTTGTCTCCTTTCTTAAAGATAGGTATCAATAATGACTCTTTCCAGTCATGGGGTAATTCTTCTGTCCTCCAGATTTTTATTATTAGTTCGTATAGCTTTAGATGTCTACATTGCTTTTTAAATATATGTATGATTCCATGTCTTCAAGTTAGGTTTCACCAAGGAAGATTGGTATATCATGTGTTTGGTTTATTCTCATTATCTTTGCTTTTTCCATATGAATGTTTAAACCTAATTGTTGTGACCTCCCATCAAGTATATTTAGTTTATTTTGCTTCTAATTTCTAGTGTGGGCAGGAGGGCAATGTCATTAATGAAATCCAGATCATCTTCTGTGAAATTTTATTGAATTCCATTTCTGGTGGTAGGTATTATCTAATCTACAATGAGTAAGAATAATAAAGATGGCAATAGTCGTCTCTTTCTCACTCCTGTTCTCACTTCAGATGCATTTGTTAGTTTCTGTTATGAAGAACTCTGCATTTCATGTCTTCATATGTTGGCCTTATGAAGTTCATGATTTTCTGTGGGATGCCATTGTGATGAGTTGTATTCGGTATATGGTAACAGTTACAAGTGTAAAGAACCCTTTTCATGCAGGCATATTGGGTATATATGGGCTAGACCCATAAACCCATGAAAAAATGAACCCATGATGTGTACTTCATTTCTTCTATTAACTGTTTGAATATTCTGTAAGTAAAGGACCTTTCAATGCCCTGAGGTGTGTTGGATGTATGGTGCTAGCTTCATATTTTTAATAGGCCAGCCAGCACTCAATGGGTGATGTGTCATGCTGGTTTCCTCTACTTCCTACACAGTTTCTTGATACCAATTTTAGGCTGGGTCAAGCAGGAAGCCCAAATGAATAAAGAAATCCCACTTATTTGGGACTTTAATACATTACTACTGGGCCAGCAGGCAAGTGTGCTAGTAACTTTTCTACCAGGGATCTTATTTAGCACTGTAGCGTAATGTTTAAAGCATGATGGAAATGTCTGAAATTTTAACAGGAGAAATCTTGGGATCTGGAAGACACCATTGAAAATCTGGATGAACTGAAATCTGTTCTCTGGACCATCCAGAGCATAAAGGACAGTCTGCTCATGTGGGAAACAAGATGGAGAGACATACAAGAAGAATACAGGACTCTCAGAATGTACGACTATACTGTAAGTGTTTTTATCTTAAATTGTTGCTTGATATTATTAATTGAGAAACTCGTGTTGGGGGTCATAAGTAATGCATTGTTTAGAGTCAGTGTTTCAGCTTTCTCATATGCCTGTGCCAACTTTGGGCTCAATATCAATTTGGAGAAGACTGTAGTTATGTACCGGCTAGCTCCAGGGAATATTCACACCGTGCTGAATATCAAGGTGAACGGTCATAGACTAAGTGTTGTGGACAAATTCACCTATCTTGGCAGCACTGTGTCACAAGCTGCCACAATTGATGATGAAGTGAATGCAAGAATCTCCAAGGCCAGCGCGGCCTTTGGCAGACTGTACAAGAATGTATGGGACAGAAATGGAATAAGCCTGCAAAGAAAGCTGAAAGTCTATAAAGCAGTTGTATTATCCACACTGCTATATGCTTGTGAAACCTGGACTGTTTATCAGCGACATGCTAGAAAATTAAACCACTTCCACACAGTCTGCCTTAGGAAGCTATTGAAGATTAAATGGCAAGACAAGATCCCAGACACTGAAGTTCTAGAAAGAGCGTCCATGCCCAGTATCCACACTCTACTAATGAAACATCAGATTCACTGGCCTGGTCACTTAACTCGTATGCCAGATCACAGGCTCCCTAAACAAATTTTTTACGGCAAACTGCGTTGTGGTAAACGCTCCCAAGGCAGCCAGAGGAAATGCTTTAAAGACACTGAAAATCTCACTGAAAGCTTTTGGAATTCATCTTGACACCTGGGAGACTGCTGCTAAAGACCGTAATTCATGGCGTACATCATTACATAATGGTGCAGTCACTTGTGAAGAACTTGAGAAAAGGCTGGACAGAAAAACCACTGCATTAAATCCGCCTCCAGGAACGTCAAGCATTCTATGCCCATATTGTCAAAGAACATTTCGAGCCAAAATAGGCCTTATCAGCCATCTTAGAACTCACGGCTCCATACTTGCAACCCCACTGGATGAAATGAATGATCATCATTATTCTTGATGGCCCAACAACACTCTAAACAATGTCTCGCCTCTTGGTGTTCTGGATCAACTAATCTGAAGATATTCCTCCATGCTACTATCTCAGGTCATCCAGCATCATTTCTCTTGGTCTTCCCCCCACCTCCTTTCCTGCTGATCTTTCTAGTTGTCACATTTTCCCCAGTGCCCTCTCTTCTTATTATATGACCAATAATGCTGGTTGTCTCTTTCATATAGTTGTACATAATATTTTACTTTCATTGACAACAGGATTTGGCAAAATAAAATGAATCAGATAAAAGGTTAAGTTGGTGTTCTGTGGAGAAGCAACAAATACAAACTCATTACTATACCTCTGGGCCTGTGAAGATATTGACTTTTGTTGAAACATTAGCTATTGCTCGTGTGTGTTTATCCTTTTGTCAAGTTTTCTAGTTATATTGTATGCACATTTGGATTCCAGTACATGTCGCAACAGTTTTTAGTACCTTTGTGAAGTATAGTATATGAGTTTGTATTTGTTGCTTCATGTGATCTCAATATGCCTGTAAAAATAGTTTGTATCACTCTTGGCCAGTCAGTTTTGTTAAGCATTAGTTGTGGAATGAACAGTGAACCTAAGTTTAACTCTTAAAGGATGTGTATCACTATTGGCCAGGTGTGTTTAGCTTTAATCATGGCTTTGAATGGATAACCTAAGTTAACTCTTAAAGGACACGTATCACTATTGGTCAGGTGTGTTTAGCTTTGATCATGGCTTTGAATGGATAACCTAAGTTTAACTCTTAAAGGACATGTGTCACTATTGGTCAGGTGTGTTTAGCTTTGATCATGGCTTTTAATGGATAACCTAAGTTTAACTCTTAAAGGACATGTGTCACTATTGGTCAGGTGTGTTTAGATGTGATCATGGGTTTGAACCCTTGTGCAACCTAAGTGTAACTATTAAGGACAGTGGTCTTGGCCAAGTGTTTTTAGCTTTGATCATGGGTTTGAGTAGATAACCTAAGTTTAACTCTTAATGACAGTGTATCACTCTTGACCAGGTTTTTGTTAGCTTTGGTCATACATTGAAGAGCTAACCTAGGGTTTACTCTGAAAGGCAGAGAAGACAGTATTTGGGATCAATACTTAAAGTGCTCTTGATGGGATAAGTTGTAGTGAACCTCCATTGTGTCCAAGATATGAATGTTAGCCATCATAATTGAAGGATTATGAATACTTGAATTTCAATATGTTGCCAACGTAGTATTATTATCAACAACAGAAATTGGAATTGAGAAACTAATTAAGTTAGTGCTAGAGCAAAATGAGAAACAAAATGTATACTTCTCCAACAAAAATAATAATACTGACAATCAATTAAACATATGTCATCAGCAGAATTATTTATCAGTGGAGAGAAAGTACAAAATGCGAGCAGTTTTGAATGTTGAGGCTCACTACTGTGGGAAATGGAAATGTGTTGATGTCAATTAAAGGAAAAAAACATACATTACTTTTCAAAAACAACTAAAGCAGTTAAAACCTTCATATAATGGAGCAGGTAGAAAACAAAAACATGCATATTTCATGTGACAAATATTGGTGTGAAACTTACAAATTTAGCAAGTCAGCTGAAAAACATGTGCTTTTGAATATAACTGTTACAGAAGAGCATTAAAGTTTCATTGGACAATAATGAGAACAGATTATCCAACAAGAATTCAGTACTCAAGAAGATTAGTTATTAAGACAAATATCATTGAGGAAAATGAAATACATTGGGCATGTAAAAAAGAAAAGTAAACGTATGGAAAGCTGATCACAGAAAGAGGCATACTGTGGAAGCGGAGAAGAGCAAGACCAAAATGTAGATAAATTCAGTTGTGATATATAATTTACACATGACAGCTATAGGAGCCAGACATTACAATATGTTAAACATTTTAAAAGACTTATGGGGGGACACATTCTGCACAAGTCAAGCCACTGGATGATATCAGTGTAAAATATTTTATTTGTTAATTTTTATAACATTATTTACAGTTTTGGACACCATAGGAGTAATTAACCACTGAATTTTAAGAGTAAACTAAACTTCAGAGAGAAAATCCCCCACCAGATCCTCACATCTTGAAAACTGCGTTAATAAAAATGGTATTACCTGTGCCATTTTTATGTTAGTCACTGTGATTTCTTTAGTCCACGTGTAGAGTTTTATTTGTTGTCATTCTGTCGCCTAGGTACCAGACGAAGAGCTGCAGCTACAGGCTGACCTTCCAGAGATCTACGAGCGGCTCCTGCTCAAGGCCAAGAACAGAGACTGTCGCCTGCTGGCTGTGAAGACAAAGTTTAGTGCAGTAAGTGACTCTACTTCTTGCCAGTTAAAACGATTATGCAGATCTCTCCGAATATGTTAGTTAGTTAGTCGCGGTTCCAACTTCATGGCAATGGGTCATCCCCATTATGCTCCGTTCCTGTGCCAGTCAACATCTCACAAAATGCTCCTCACTGCCCAATGTAAAAAGTGAAACAGACAAGAGTCTTGGGAAGCCATCAGCCAGCACAGGTACACTGTGCATAATGCCGTTGCCAGAATGCCAACAAAAGTCCTCCATGAAAAATATAGTTCATCGCCAATGAACTAGGCTTTCACCACAAAGAATTCATTGACCCGGGTTTTATCCCATATGGTTCAGTCTCTTTCCGCAGGGCGACCCACCAAAAGCGCTGCACAAAGCATGAACTCCGTAGCTCCAGCGATGACTACTCCTGAAAAATGCTCTCGTGAACCGAAAAGGCAAACCAGTCTGCGACAGCCAGCCACCATTGTTCCGGACATGCAGTTCACACTACAAACAACAGCGGACAGATGTAAAAGCATTTCACATGAAACTCACAGCTCACAGTGTCGCATCACACACTCACTCAGTAGTAGGGTGACGGAACCATGCACTACCAATCCAACATGAGGAAAATGCAAATGTAAACTGTAGCCATAAGCGTAAAGATTCCAGGGTGCCTTGACAGTTCAAATGCCTATCCTCCATGTTGGGGACCGGAAGTCTCTCTCAGAATAAAACTACAAGAAGTAAGAGGCATGCCCGAGATAAATGGTATTTTCTTCTGGCTCAGGAGTTACTTGTTTTAAATCTTAGTAAAGAATGGGAATGTTTACAAGAATCATTGGTGTCCTATAACACACACCCCCCAAACTCTCTCCAGTCTTTTCCCTCCCATGGCCATTGTCCCATGGGGATTGAACTGTTGTGTAATCACATTTATGCCATTGTTAGCATAACATCCTAACCATTACACCAACAAGCAAAGACAGCAGTTGATGACTGTATTCATCAAAATATACCAGGTTTACAGGACAGATTATAACATTTGTTGTGTTTGTGTTCAAGCAGCCTAGCTCTGCCATGCTTGTGACGCTGCTTCATAGACTCAGCTAGGTAAGAACGTATTCAGCAGGAGCGTTACCGAAGATGATAGCTAACTGTGCTGATAATGCTGTGAGCATGGTCAGACATAGCTGCTAAAGTGAGAGAAAGATTAGCCACATATTCTTCCATGCATGCAGGCCTACAAAATATGACAGCACTATCACATCACCAGCTCAAAGCAGGAAACTGTTTTAGGACAATTTAAAATAAAAGAAAGGATTCATGATGTGGTGAATTTTGTTTCTTCTGACAGTGCATCTCCTTCATTGTCAATGTTGTCTTTAGTAAGATAAAGTAAAGGACACCTTTTCACACCATTAGGCATCTAGGGAATATCATGCTAATCCCACATTTTGGATTATGTGGTCGATATCTTGCTCACTGCTTTTATTTTCAAGAACATTTCCTGATACAATTTTTAGTTTGGGTCTATCTGGAAGCCCAGATCAGTAGAAACGAAACTGTCTCAATGAAGGATTTGAACACAACGGCCAGACTGGTAAGCAAGCATGCTAGCCACTGCACTACTGTGCTTTCATGTTGATTAATATACATGCTTTCTGTTAGCGCAGAACGTTGGGCGGCGCTTACCAAACCCGACACCCCACATTGTGCCAACGGCTTCAGGCGGAAGAGCGCAATTGGGAGGGTACAAGCCTTACCCTGGTGCGAGGAAATGCAAGCTAAAGACAAAATGTCATGGCAGGGCAGACCAGGCCCTAAGCCTTGGTTGGCAGCTGGTCTAGGATCGAAGCTCCGACAGGCGGACAGTTAGAGCATTGCTTTGCTGATTCGGCAGCTTCTGCAGCTTGTCTTGTTCCAGATGTAGGGGTGTTACTTTCCTCTGGAGTGAACTAGGCAGGCCGAGAGAGGGATCATGCTGCATGGGCAACACATGATCTCTATATTTTAGCCCAGGCTTTGTGCTATTGAGAGGCAATAACTCCATCCCTGGTCTTAACTGATCTCAGAATCAAAGCGAGAGGCAACTGTTACGGGTTATAAGTCCCTGTCAACTGGCGTAGACATGGGGCGCCACGCGTTGCCTCTGACAGTGGGAGACACCTACAGGTGTCACTGATCAGCTACCGCCCGCCTCAAGTTGGGCAGCCCCCGGCCAATTGGGTGCTGATCTGCCACAGCCTGCCTGCTTCAATGGGTGCTTGGGGCTAGGACAAAATCTGAATCGCAGGCTGTAAAACCAATGCACCAGGTACAAACAAAAATAAAAATAGAAACCTCAAGCTACGGCTTGCAACCTGGAATGTGAGAACCGTGTGTCCAGGATTTTCCACTGACTTGACCAATATTGACAATGTGAGAAAAATGGCTGTGATTGATGCCGAACTCAATCGTCTTAACATTGATATTGCAGGCCTGCAGGAGACTCACCTCGCTGAGGAAGGGTCACTCAGGGAAAACAATTACACCTTTTTTTGGAAGGGTAGAGGGCAGGCAGAAAAAAGGCAACATGGTGTGGGCTTTGCAGTGAAGAATTCGCTATTGGGAATGATTGAAATTCCAGCAGGAGGAAATGAAAGACTATTATCCCTGCGCTTGGCAACCTCTTGTGGGTTTGCCACCATTATTACTGCATATGCACCGACACTGGATTCCTCTGATGATGTGAAGGATTCATTCTATGAGGAGTTAGACTCCGTGATCAAGGCAGTTCCAAAATCTGACTACATTTATATGCTCGGTGATTTCAATGCTCGTGTGGGCAAGGACTCGAGTTCATGGCCAGTGTGCCTTGGAAAATACAACATCGGTCGCATGAATGAAAATGGGCAAAGGCTGCTGGAGCATTGCACCAGTAATGACCTATGTATTACAAACTCCTTTTTTAAAACAAAAGAGATGCATAAGGTCACATGGAAACATCCAAGATCCGGCCATTGGCACCAGCTGGACTTCATCATCACACGGAGACAACATCTGAACCATATGTCATTGACTCGAAGTTACCACAGTGCTGACTGTGATACGGATCATTCTTTGGTTGTTGCAAGGGTTAGACTGAGACCAAAGAGAATCTACACAGCTAAACACAAATCTAGCCACAGGATTAATATTATTAACACTCACAATCCTGAAAAGTGCTTTCAGTTTCAACAGCAACTTGAAGACGCTTTCACTGATACACCAGAAAATTGTACAGTAAATGAAAAGTGGGGTAAAATTAAGGAAACTCTTTATAAAACTGCCGTAGGGGTTTATGGCACTGTGGATCATAAGAGGCAGGACTGGTTTGCTGCAAACAGCCAGACTCTGCAGCCCTTGATTGATAAGAAGAAGATAGCTCTCTTAAGAAACAAGGAAAGACCAACGGGTAACACTCTGAGTGAGCTAAAGCAAGATAGGAAGGAAACAGCAAGAAACAGCAGATGGACAGATGGGTAGAGCACTATTTGGAGCTTTACTTAAGTGAGACCAAACTAGCGGATGATGCCCTCAACGCCATAGAGGCTCTACCAACTCTTGACCACCTGGACACACTTCCCACCATAACAGAAGTTAAGTGTGCTATAAATGAACTTGCATCTGGCAAGGCTGCAGGTAAGGATGGGATTCCAATAGAGGTTATAAGGAGTGGGCAAGACACACTCACTCTACAGATCCACCAGCTAATAGAGCTATGCTGGCGAGAAGGACAAGTCCCACAGGATTTCAAAGATTCAAGCATCATAACACTGTACAAGAACAAGGGCGATCGGAGCGACTGCAACAACTATAGGGGTATCTCACTTCTGTGTATTGTTGGAAAAGTATTTGCCAGAATTGTTCTGCGCAGACTTCAAGTCCTAGGAGATCAAGTCTACCCCGAATCACAGTGTGGCTTTCGACAGAACCGGTCTACTATTGATATGATATTCTCATTGCGACAAATGCAAGAAAAATGCCATGAACAGAATCAACCACTGTTTATTGCCTTCATTGACCTCACAAAGGCATTTGATTTGGTCAGTCGCGAGGGTCTATTCAAGGCACTAAAGAAGATTGGCTGCCCACCAACTCTTCTGTCCATTGTGGAATCGTTCCACACATGCATGAAGGGTATAATCAAGTTTGATGGTGCAACTTCTGAAGAATTTGAAATCAAGAGTGGAGTTAAGCACGGTTGTGTACTAGCTCCCACCCTCTTTGGAATATACTTTTCACTTCTACTGAAATATGCCATTCGTGATCAGGATGGTGGTATATACATTCACTCACGCTCAGATGGCGGCCTTTACAATGCTCAAAGATTGAAGGCCAAGACCAAAATTAGGAGGGTACTGATCAGAGAGTTGCTTTTTGCAGATGATGCTGCAGTTACGACCCACTCTGAGGAAGAATTGCAATGTCTACTATCTGCATTCTCCAATGCTTGTTCTGAATTTGGTTTAACAATTAGCAAAAAGAAGACACAGATTATGACACAAGGTGCACATGGGGTACCATCAATCTTTATTGACGACGCCGAACTAGAGATGGTAGACCATTTTACATATCTAGGATCAGTGGTCAATAGCATATTATCCCTAGATCAGGAAATCAACATCCGGATTGGTAAGGCAGCAACAACAATGAACAGGTTAACAAAAAGAGTCTGGGAGAACAGGAAGCTTACTGCAAAAACAAAAGTCCATGTCTATCAAGCCTGTGTCCTTAGTACTCTTCTTTATGGCAGTGAAACCTGGACAACTTACTCACACCAAGAGAAACATTTAAACAGCTTTCATATGCGGTGTCTGCGAATAATTCTTGGTATTAAGTGGTAAGACAAAGAAAATCACAAATACTGAAGTATTGGAAAGATCAGGTTGTGTGACAGTTTATTCCATGCTCAGTCTTCGTAGACTTAGATGGATAGGACATCTTAGGAGGATGGATGATGGTAGAATACCAAAGGATATCTTTTTTGGTGAATTACAGATGGGTAAGAGATCTCAGGGTCGGCCTCTACTATGATACAAAGATGTGTGTAAGCGGGACATGATTGATACAGGCATTGATAATGCACATTGGGAGCAAGTCGCCGCTGAACGTGTTGCATGGAGGGCAAACATCAGAAATGGAATAAAGTCAAAGAAGAAAATTATTGCAGATAAGTCACACACCGAGCGTTTGAGACGTAAGATGGTGCATGATGGTGGAAATGACCACGTGTTCACATGCACCCACTGTGAACGGACATTTACAGCACAAATTGGCCTTATCAGTCACATGCGCTACCGCCATAGGTAAAAGTTATTATGCCTTCTTAAAGCACAAACTATTGTCTGTCAAGATGGCAAGGTGCCAATGAATGAATGAATATACATTAAAAATAGCCAGTCACATATGATACATAGCTAGAGACAACAGAAAGAGCTAACTTTATAGTAGCTAAACTGTCATAAAACAGTTGAATTCAGTGACATGACAAAACAACCTATGCCAGAGCAGTCAAATATATTTAGTTTAATAATGTTGAATACATTTCCAATTTCGTTTGTCCAGATCACAGAGAAGCAGGTTGCAGCATTTAAGGAGGAATGTGAGCTATTCTACAATAAGTTTGTGGAGGAAGGACCTGGGTCAGTTGGGGAGGATCTTATGAGAGGTTAGACTCATTATTTAGCTCTTTAAGGTTGAATGACCAGTCTTTGGCATCAGTAGATGTTTGTACAGTATGATGCTGGTCTTTTCAGTCACTTTGAAACAAGTAAATATATTGATATTTTGTTAGAGTACATTCTTTTCGAAACTAACTCTCTCTGTCTGTTTCTCCCCCTCCTTTCCTCTCTCCCACTCCCTCTATCTCCCCCTTCTTTCCACCATCTCTCACCTCCCTCATTTCTCTTTCTCTCTCCCTTCTTTTTTTGTCTCTCTCTGCATGAGAGAGAGAGTGTGAGAGATAGAGAGAGAGAGGGAGGGGGAATTGGATTTATTTGTGTATATAATACTATTGTCATGTGACATGTGTCACAAACAAAATTTTCGTTAAAACTTAGTTTTACCAGTTACACATGTCTTGGATTTAACAGGAAATACCTTGATGAATGAGTTCACGGAAATGTGTGACGAGCTGGAAGAGAGGCGAATGGATTTAGCTCTGGCTGAAAAATTGCTGGAGCTGCCCATTACTGTTCATGAAAAGCTGCTGGAGGTGAAGAAACAACTCAGTGGGATGGCCATGATTTATGCTCTTTACAGAGAACAGAGTGTAAGTCATTTTTGTTTGTGACCTTACTTTTGATAGCGAAAAATAATAAGTTAATTCTTTGGTTATAAACTGTTCATGCAGGTGTGAGGTAATGAGTGAGCAGATGTGTTGGCCTGCAACGTGCCATTAGTTAGGCTATCTGTGAGCAACTGCTAGTTGAAGATACAGTATCACATGAAGCAGTGTATTTAAGGTTATTTGGATCTAGGCATGACTCCAGCAAGGAGGGATGTAAGAGATAAGGAATATATAATGTGTTTACAGCCAGCATGCTACTGCCAAGTGAGCATCTACGTCGTACAACATTTGTTGTGGGAGAAGTATCTGAGGGTTAACCCAGAATGTTATGATGTTGATTCTTAAATAACCGGAAATGAAACTCTTGTATCTTGTGTGAGTAGCACATGGCAGAGAGGTATGGGAGTCTGCCTTACACATCATGGAATGTGTGTTCTTTTCCTTGGTAAGGCTCAGGGTATGTTTCTGTTGGAGGTGAAACACAGATCGTAGTCTGTGTAATGTCTTGTGATATCTTGGTCAAGCAGTCTTGACTCCTTAAACCCTGGAAACCATCCTTGTTCACATCATGCATGGTAGGAATTATAGTTCTCTATATATTATATGTGTTAATTTTCAGGCAGAGCAGCTGCAGTTGAAAGTATGTTTCATAATCAATTGTGTAAGTTTGTGTAAGCTTACTAGAGTGTAAGTTTCATCTCCATTCTGCAAATCCTCCATGTTCACATCAGCATTGGTTCAAAAACAGTAATGATAGTTCTTTTATTTACTGTATACAAGCTATTTTTCAAGCAGAACAGCTGCAGTTTACATTTCATAATTGATTGTAGGAATTCAACTAGAATGTAAGCTTTATCTCTGATCGTAGAAGCGTTGAATAACCCTAAAATGTCAATTTTATCTCCACACATGAAGTCTTTGAATATTGTAAGAATGTAAGTTCCATCTCCACCCTTCCATCTCTATCCTTGAAAGCTTTGACTAACACTGATATAATTTTGATCTCCACCCAAGGAAGCTTTCAATAATGCATGAATGTAAGTTTCATCTACACCCATGGAATTTTTAATAATGCAAGAATGTAAGTTTTATGGAGTTTTGAATAATGCAAGAATGTAAGTATTGTCTCCACCCATGGCATTTTGAGTAATACAAGAATGTAAATGTTATCTCCACCCATGGGATTTTGAATATTGCAAGAATGTAAGTTTTATCTCCACTCATGGGATTTTGAATAATGCAAGAATGTAAGTGTTATCTCCACGCATGAATTTTGAATAATGCAAGAATGTAAGTTTTATCTCCACCCATGAATTTTGAATAATGCAAGAATGTAAGTTTTATCTCTACCCATGAAAGTTTTGAATAATGCTAGAATGTAAGCTTCATCTCTACCCATATTATATTATATATTGTTTGCATATCCTTTACAGGACATTGTCAACATCAGCATCTTTCAGCTGATTGTTGATTTCTTGGCAAGATTACGCTCAGTAGTTTGCCATTGCTTTCTGAGCGGCCGGCTCACATACCCTGTAAGTTACCGACACGATTCAAATCACTGCTGATTCTCACCGTCGTCACGTTACTTACGAGAGTATACGAGATTACGGAAGAAAGTCGCTAACCTCTAGGCCAGGAAGCCGGCATATCTCTACCCATGGAGTCTTTAAATAACACTAGAATGTTAATTTTATCTTCACACACGGAAGCTTTGAATAACAAATGGGTGGCTTACAGTATATTTGAAACCATCAAGACAGTTTTAAACAAATCTTTATTAGATTAAAAGTTGCATAGATTTAGTTCTTTTTTTTTTTTAAATAGAAAAGCCATTGCCACCATTTTTTAATTATTTCAGCCATAGATCAACATTTTAGTGTAGACTGGGGTGTGACATGTTTGACCTTAATTCCTTCTAGGTTATGACATAATGATGTGCTGTAACCAGTTCCCTTACACATAACCATTCCTTCCCGGACAGATCTGAAAATTATGTGGTATCCTTTTTATGTGTCTGGGTCGACCCCAGAGCCATGCTGGCCGTAAAAATAATCCTGACTGTGCTGAGGATTGAACCCAGACCATTATCTTAGCAGATAATTGCACAAATCACTATGCCACAGCATCGTCTATTCCATGCATAGAGTAATGAACTAGTATTTGGTGAGTTTTTTGGTTCTGAAGGAGTCACTCTAACTTTACCTGCAATTACTCTATTACTTTTAACATAACAATTCTCTCAATAAACCATCTAAAGAAAACTATTTTTCATACATAGAACAATGATTAAAGTGGGCAATAAAATGTGTAATGGCAGATTCAATATAGAAGTTTGCAGTTGATTATTTTGGTCTATAACTAATCAGTATTAATAAATAAGTTCTATATGTGATGGTCAACTTTTGTCTAGGCTGCAGCTGCAAAATGGTCAGAGACACTTTGGGTTGACCTGGACATTGATGTCTTGAACCGTGGCATTGATGACTATATAAAGCAGTTAAGGAAGATGCCTAAGAATGTTCGGAAGTTGCCCGCTGCAGTCTCACTTGATAATCAGATGAAACAATTTAAGTAAGTGGATTGATTGCTAAAGATAAACAACTTTAATTTCTTCTTCTATTTGTGTTTTTTTTTTAATAGTATGAACTCCATCGTGGAGCAAGCACAACAAGAAGCTTCAGATCATCAGATAGAGTACCCCTTCGCCAAATGTTTCGACCCCTTAAACTCCTTGACGCTCTCAGGGAGCATTCGGGTGTACAAGGACATGAGCAGGCTGACAGGCTTGCAGGTAGGGCTACTGTGGAAGGTGGACGAGCCATGGATCAGGCAGACATTCTGAATGCTTTATGAGAAGTAAGCCGTTTATGAGAACCAAGCGATGATTGTGAGTCTACAACCATGGTCTGGCTGCAAGAACAGCAAGTTAAAAGAGGTGTGGCCAAATAAGAACACTACGCAGGAAGCCAAAGAAAATTAATAAACCAACACAGAACTGGTGTCATGAGCCGCTACACGCTGCAGGATTTACTGGGTTATGATTCCAAGGTGTCTTTCTTCTGTTGTGCGTTTGCACATCCATCTTTGGGACAATTAATGTGAGACGTTTAATTATATTTTGCACTCGCATCGCTGTGTGTGTCAGCCCACAAACCATCCCATCCTTGGGGAGGTGAATACAATACACCACTCATTGTGACTTGCATAAATTATCACTCTGCCATTAGAGTTATAGTGAAAAAGCCTAATATTTCTCCGGCTATTTGCCTCTGTCGCTGCCATCACATCGGTAATTTGCTATAGCCATCTAGGCTGTATTGCTGCCATGTTGCTGATAAATTTGTCTCGTTCACGCAAGACTGGCTAAGTCAAAAAAGACTAAAACCAAGTCACAGCAGCAGCTGGTATAATATTTACTCCCTGAGGATATACGACCCATGGTCTCATACAGCAGGCTGATTATGATATAACATTGTATATGTATATGTATATATATCATTGGCACCTTTCTGTCTTGACAGACAATAGTTTGGTACATTGTGCTTCAAAAAGGCTTAACAGCTACAACCTATGGTGGTGGCGAGTGGCTGATAAGGCCAATTTGTGCTGTAAATGTCCATCCACAGTGGATGCATGTGAAAACATGGTAATTTCCACCATCATGCACCATCTTACATTTCTCACGTTCTGTGTGTGCTTTATCTGCAATCATTTTCTCCTTTGTCTTTATTCCATTTCTGATAGTTGCCCTCCATGCAACACGTTCAGCGGCGACTTGCTCCCAATGTGCATTATCAATGCCTGTATCAATCATGTCCCGCTTACACACATCTTTGTATCATAACAGAGGCCAACCCTGAGATATCTTACCCATCTGTAATTCACCAAAAAAGATGTCCTTTGTATCTTGTGTCTTTGTATTCTACCATCATCCATCCTCCTAACGTGTCTACGAAGACTGAGCATGGAATAAGCCTCTTCTTCTAAAGACTATAAAGGGTATATTTTTAATGACTGTGCAGTGTCTGAAAATATTGCCGGCCCAAGTTTTGTAATCACCCTCTGTAAAGTTCATGCAACATAATAGGTAAATACAAAACTTGGATCGGCAATATTTTTAGACACAACACAGTCATAAAAAATACACCCTGTACCTTCTGTTAGTGTTTTTTCTAAGCCACAGTGATGTTTAATATGGTCAGAGTATTTCAATTTATGTCACGTGGAAAAATAAATCTGAACAATCTATTTAAATAAATTTTGCCTTTTAATAATCATTAATCAGTGTATCTCAGTTTCAGAGGAAATTAAATAATTTAGTCCACACAAGTAAAAGAGAATAAAGTCAGTAGACGTTCATCTGTAACCCAGTGACCAGGATACCTGAGAGAAGATCAAAGCATGTTAAATGATATGCTTGGTAAAAGCTGTTTCTGTAACTAAAAGAACAAAATGAGATTAACCAAAGTTATAATATGTGTTGGCGCACTAGCCAAGTTGATTGTGAACTGTGCTGGTAGTTGCATAAGCACAGTGGGATGCTGGTTCGATGGCTGGGCTCGTTGCCTGCCAAAGTGAGGGAAAGATTGGCCACCTATTTCTCCTTGCTGTCAGGATTACAAAATGTGATGGTGCTATCACATCACAGACCTATAGCAGGAAACTACTTAAGAACATTAATTAAATATGTGCAGAATAATGAGACTGAAAGTTGGCTGGTTTTGGTCATCATAGGTAAATGAAACCTCACCAACTGTCCCTGTTTGTTCACAACGTTCAAATATCTGGTTGAAAGGCCTACTTGCCACTGGATTGATGTGCTCTATAGATGTGAAGTGCCATTAATGGTCATGCACATCCCACTTGTTTCTGAACTTAGAGGAATGAGAGCTCTGCAGTACAGACCCCCATGGAGATGGTAGTTCAGTGCTGGGTTATGAGGGAAGTCTGTACGCCAACCTTACTTCAGATGCTAGCCCTATTTGGGACCCAGACAACCTCAATATCAATACATGAGACAGAATGTTGATAAAATGCATACAGATGATGCCATCACATTGAGACTGTGAGTTCCTGTAAATCTATCCAGGAATGCACATTTCACAACAATATGAAATGTACATAAAGGACTCTTTTACATGCCTTAAAGCACATTGTGCATATGTTGCTAACCCATATTTGTTGAACAGACCAATCTCTGGATGGGTGGTGTGGTCAGTATCACTCCCGCTGCCTTTATTTCCCATGACATTTTATGGTACCCGTTTGACCTGGTAGCTCTGTCAGTTTTAAAATTAAGACCTGCCCCGATGCAGATTGAACCCCTGACCACTGAGCTGGCAGGAGAGTGTCTGCCTGCTATACTGCCACAGCTGCCTGAGCATAAAATGCTGCGATGAAATTTAATGTGTTGGTTGAAAGGCGCAGATAAAAAGTACACTACTAAAATATTGCACGTCTGCTGTAAAAGAATAAGAATGATACAAATTCCCTTCCTCACTGTAAATAAAAATAACTCATGATCTTATAATGTGTAAAACGACATTATCATCATGTGCCATGTCGCTAAGCGTGGTCGGTCATGTTTTGCAATCTCACTCGATCACCAGAGTCGTGGATCAGCTCAGTGTTCTTGTCTTGACCATACAACATGGCCAAGCCATCCAGGTATTTACTTCTCTGCCCTCCCCTTGTTCTCTTTCCTTTGATCTTGCTAGTTGTCACCAAGTTCTCCCATGTATTTCTTTTCATAACGTGACCAAAAAATTGTGACTATCTGCGTCTAATTTCTCTAATCAGTTTACGGTTTTAATTTGTTTCTTGTAGGACTTGGCCATTGGATTTTCTGTCTGTCCATAGTATTCTTTGCATTTTCCTCAGAAACCACATTTCCATAGCCATCAGATGTTTTTCAGCTTGTCTGCTCATTGTCCACGCTTCACATCCATACAAAAGCACAGGTTTTATGTAGCACCTCAACACTCTTACTCGTTGCAAATATCTTTTTATTGGTCAGTAAAAAGACAACATTCTTCCAATCCTTATTTATATAACTCATGATCTTCTAATGCATAAACAGAAGACATTCTTCACAATCCTAATCTATATAAATAACTCACGATCTTCTAATGCATAAAAAGACACTATTCTTCACAATCCTAATTTGCAGAGACGCTTTACCTCTGATTGTGGATCTCAAGTCTGAAGCTCTCAGAGAGAGACACTGGAAGGAACTGATGGTGAAAACTGGTCAAGAGTTTGACATGAACCCTAAGACATTCACACTGGCAGGAATCTTTAGCATGAAGCTGTATCGCTTTACCAATGACATCATGGACATTGTCACTGCTGCTACAAAGGAAATGAGTATTGAAAAAGTAAGAAATGCTAAAATTTTTCTCTAATATATATTTTATGATCATTGTTGGATGGGTGCATTCATTCCTTTTCCTGCTTTGCGCTATGAAGGTCATGGGTTTGTTTTTGGACTATATCATTCGGTTCATGAGTGCAATTTTTATGGAAAAACTTGGGGATCATCAGTGAAGCTGCTGAGTTCATGCTCTTTACGATGTCTTCAGCAGGCTATTCTTCTCAAAGAAGACTGAGCCAAGCTATATTGGACAGAACATGGTGCAATGAAGTCTGTCTTCTTGCCTTTAACCCCCTTTAGCCTATATTCATGATTTTTTCTAAAGACATTCATTTGTTAAGTTTTATATATTTTTATTATATTCATTATTGTTTTTTTTCTAATGTTTGGATTCCGAGTTAAAGTTAGTTGCAAGTCCTTAACAGAAGATCGCAACCAACCCCTGAATTTTGAAGCTGTTTATAGTTTTCTAGACAGTTTTATTTTCAGTAGTTTGCGTTTTCTTTTTAAGCGACCAAAAGCTCAAGCCATGGTTTGCTTCCAAATCACCTGTGGTTTATATTGAACCCGATATGTGGGGTTGTAAAACTGCTTTAACAGCCTCCAAGCCACAGACACTGGCATTTTCCATGTACATTACACATTTTTGACATGGTGTAATCATCTTCTGTTCAGTTAAAATGTTTATAATTGCACTCCAGACATGACCATAGATTCTGTGTTCTCCTCCATAGTAAATTTATCAGCGTACAGCGACTGACTTTGTCAGTCCAATGTTGATTGATGAGCCTCCTTGCACGCTTGGTGTGCTTTTCTTTTCTGGCCATACTGATCTTCATTTGATGCTTGTATTATGGCTGTATTGATTCATTTGGTTGTAATCCTTACTTAAATCATTATTGTATGTTTATTTGTATGTTGTTATCAACCAATATTTGTACAATAGTGGAATTTTCGCGTTGTGTTATAACGTGTTGGTATGGGAGCCGGTCATTCAGAAAGCAATGGCAAACTACTGAACGTAAAAACTTGCCTAGTACATCAACAGCAGCTGAAAATTGCTGATGTTGACTGTAACGTCCTGTAAGGGATAAGCAACATTTAAAAAACAAAAAAAAGTGGACATTTATCTTCATGTTGTATCAATTTGTTTTTAAGACATTTACAAACATTTAAAAAGCAATAATAGTATATTTACAAAGGAATGATATTCATACATAATAAAATGAAGTGTTCAGAGACCTATAGTTTAAAGAAATGCATAAAATTGTAGCCAGTTTTTCACTGAGGAGGAGGTCAGTGCATCTATGGATGTGTAGAGATTACTGATCATGTGAACTGAACTGAAGACAGTGATTACTTTGTCAAAAAACTAAAAAATATACATGGGAATCACAAAAATAAAGGAGCATTATAAGCATATTAAAGGTGCTCCTTGATGAAGTGGTCTAGATATCTGTCTCGCCTTTCAGAGGTTCTAGGTTCATTGTCAGACTGTTATTTTCCGACTTTGTGTCTCATGCCAAGAGAGATTGAGTCAGCTGGTATAACATCAGTGCAATGATTGCAATTCTCTTGCCTGTAACCCTTTAACCTTTTTTACTTTAAAAACAAAACAAGCAAGGTAAAATATGCATAAAAATAGCTTAACTCGGCAATTAAGTTTTATTTTCTTAAGACTAAGAAAGCATAAGCAAGCGTAAAAAATAAAGGCTTAAACAAATAGTACATTTGTGTGTTTATATGATCGTTACTTATGATAAAGAGAACTGAATGTTATAGACTGAGGCAAATTCTTCAGGGATAGAATAGAATGGAAACAAATGATGCTTGCAGCGAAGAGCTTTACATACTTGGGAAGCTGAATAAGAAGATGATTGTTACATGTTGAAGTATAGTTTCAAAATTGTAGTTGTTATAATTTCCTGATTCATCCTTGCATGTCCACATAAAGAACAAATCACCATCATCATTCAGCAGGTCCTTTGGAGAATGTCACTCTCCTCATTCACGCCCATTGTGCCTGTATTGTTCTGTAGCCATCTTTGTGCCAATGACCCTTGTCTTCATGTATCCTCATTCATGTCCATTGTGCCTGTATTGTTGTGTAGCCATCTTCGTGCCAATGACCCTTGCCTCACGTATCCTCTTTCATACCTATTGTGCCTGTATTGTTCTGTAGCCATCTTCGTGCCAATGACCCTTGCCTCACGTATCCTCTTTCATACCTATTGTGCCTGTATTGTTGTGTAGCCATCTTCGTGCCAATGACCCTTGCCTCACGTATCCTCTTTCATACCTATTGTGCCTGTATTGTTGTGTAGCCATCTTCGTGCCAATGACCCTTGCCTCACATATCCTCTTTCATACCTATTGTGCCTGTATTGTTCTGTAGCCATCTTCGTGCCAATGACCCTTGCCTCACGTATCCTCTTTCATACCTATTGTGCCTGTATTGTTGTGTAGCCATCTTCGTGCCAATGACCCTTGCCTCACGTATCCTCTTTCATACCTATTGTGCCTGTATTGTTGTGTAGCCATCTTCGTGCCAATGACACCTGCCTCACGTATCCTCTTTCATACCTATTGTGCCTGTATTGTTGTGTAGCCATCTTCGTGCCAATGACACCTGCCTCATGTATCCTCATTCACGCCCATTGTGCCTGTATTGTTGTGTAGCCATCTTTGTGCCAATGACCCTTGTCTTCATGTATCCTCATTCACGCCCATTGTGCCTGTATTGTTCTGTAGCCATCTTTGTGCCAATGACCCTTGTCTTCATGTATCCTCATTCATGTCCATTGTGCCTGTATTGTTGTGTAGCCATCTTCGTGCCAATGACCCTTGCCTCACGTATCCTCTTTCATACCTATTGTGCCTGTATTGTTCTGTAGCCATCTTCGTGCCAATGACCCTTGCCTCACGTATCCTCTTTCATACCTATTGTGCCTGTATTGTTGTGTAGCCATCTTCGTGCCAATGACCCTTGCCTCACGTATCCTCTTTCATACCTATTGTGCCTGTATTGTTGTGTAGCCATCTTCGTGCCAATGACCCTTGCCTCACATATCCTCTTTCATACCTATTGTGCCTGTATTGTTCTGTAGCCATCTTCGTGCCAATGACCCTTGCCTCACGTATCCTCTTTCATACCTATTGTGCCTGTATTGTTGTGTAGCCATCTTCGTGCCAATGACCCTTGCCTCACGTATCCTCTTTCATACCTATTGTGCCTGTATTGTTGTGTAGCCATCTTCGTGCCAATGACACCTGCCTCACGTATCCTCTTTCATACCTATTGTGCCTGTATTGTTGTGTAGCCATCTTCGTGCCAATGACACCTGCCTCATGTATCCTCATTCACGCCCATTGTGCCTGTATTGTTGTGTAGCCATCTTCGTGCCAATGACCCTTGCCTCACGTATCCTCTATCATACCCATTGTGCCTGTATTGTTGTGTAGCCATCTTCGTGCCAATGACCCTTGCCTCACGTATCCTCTTTCATACCTATTGTGCCTGTATTGTTGTGTAGCCATCTTCGTGCCAATGACACCTGCCTCATGTATCCTCATTCACGCCCATTGTGTCTGTATTGTTGTGTAGCCATCTTCGTGCCAATGACCCTTGCCTCACGTATCCTCTTTCATACCTATTGTGCCTGTATTGTTGTGTAGCCATCTTCGTGCCAATGACACCTGCCTCATGTATCCTCATTCACGCCCATTGTGCCTGTATTGTTGTGTAGCCATCTTCGTGCCAATGACCTTTGCCTCATGTATCCTCATTCACGCCCATTGTGCCTACATTGTTGTGTAGCCATCTTTGTGCCAATGACCCTTGCCTCACGTATCCTCATTCACGCCCATTGTGCCTACATTGTTGTGTAGCCATCTTTGTGCCAATGACCCCTGCCTCATGTATCCTCATTCACGGCCATTGTGCCTGTATTTTTGTGTAGCCATCTTCGTGCCAATGACACCTGCCTCATGTATCCTCATTCACGGCCATTGTGCCTGTATTGTTGTGTAGCCATCTTCATGCCAATGACCCTTGCCTCATGTATCCTCATTCACGCCCATTGTGCCTGCATTGTTGTGTAGCCATCTTCGTGCCAATGACCCCTGCCTCATGTATCCTCATTCACGCCCATTGTGCCTGTATTGTTCTGTAGCCATCTTTGTGCCAATGACCCTTGTCTACATGTATCCTCATTCATGTCCATTGTGCCTGTATTGTTGTGTAGCCATCTTCATGCAATGACCCTTGCCTCACGTATCCTCTTTCATACCCATTGTGCCTGTATTGTTGTGTAGCCATCTTCGTGCCAATGACACCTGCCTCATGTATCCTCATTCACAGCCATTGTGCCTGTATTGTTGTGTAGCCATCTTCGTGCCAATGACCCTAGCCTCATGTATCCTCATTCACGCCCATTGTGCCTGCATTGTTGTGTAGCCATCTTCGTGCCAATGACCCTTGCCTCACGTATCCTCTTTCATACCCATTGTGCCTGTATTGTTGTGTAGCCATCTTTGTGCCAATGACCCCTGCCTCATGTATCCTCATTCATGCCCATTGTGTCTGCATTGTTCTGTAGCCATCTTCGTGCTAATGACCCCTGCCTCTTTCCCAGAAATCATGCCTTTGATACATGTTATTTCCTAGCTAGTGTGACCAATATGTCATGCAATTATGTAAGATTTTTTTTATCTTGATGAGATAAGTGACAGATACCTCAGAAGTCAGAGAGGGTTTGCCTGATCATTGGTAATAGAGAAAGCTAAACCTCAAGCAAAAATCAGTCCAATTCACTCACTACTAGCAGCAAGTATGTGGACTATGCTCGAGTTCAGAGCAAGCAAGTAAAAAAATTCATTTTTGAACACAGGAAGAGAGCAAGATGGGGGAAGGTAGAGACATGTACAATGTTGTTTGTGTTTGCATCACACAGAGCCTAATGTCCTTTGTTGTGGAACAGACTGTGTTAGCCATTTGTTGTTTTCTACCTGCACAGGGAATAGCTGATGTGGAGGAGACATGGAAAAAGGCGAAGTTTATTGTGAATATCTATGTCAAGGGCAACAGGAAATCTCACATTCTAGGACCAGTTGATGAAATTCTGCAGAACCTCGATGATACTGGTGTTAACCTCCAGAACATGTCTGCCTCTAGATTTATTGGGCCATTCCTTAGTTCCGTACAAAGTTGGGAGAAAGCATTAGCAAAGATTTCTGAAGTCTTGGATGTAAGTTTAATTGCACTTGAAACTATCAAAACATTGTTAATTGTTTTATTGTAAATTTAAAGAAGAATGACATGATTAATAGACTGCACAATTTATTTGTCATATATTTTTATTTGAATCCCCATTGAGGTGGATTTTAAAAATTTACCTGAGCTCCCCCGTCGACCTAGCCTAAAATGGGTACCAAGAAATATCCTGAGGAAGTAATGGCGGCAGCCATGATATAAACCACATCACATGTCAAGTGCTGATTGGTGGATAAATATACGAGCTAGTAACATGCCAATAAGCTTCGAGCCATGTAAAATGGGCCTTTATTTTTCTTATGCTTTGCTTCATATTTTCATATGTTGTGTACAGAAATAAAGTGAAGCAAACAAATGAATCAATCAGGCTTAAAAATACACACACACACACAAGCTCACATGAATACTCAAGTATTATTCATCCCATGTTTACCATGGTAGTCTCAAAAGTAACCACCATGAACTTCAACTTGCACAAAGGTGGATGAAAGTGATGGATTGCCACAGCTTCTGATAACTAAAGTAGGCATTGATTATTTGCTGTATCAAGTGTTCTTGTTCACTTGATGACTGAAGTTCAGAAGGTCTGATATTGGATCTATAGATGAATGATGATTAAACATTTCATTACTTGAAACGTATTGAAAAAGAGGCTAATATACTATTTTTGCCATATCTATGCATCCTATAGATATGGTTGCAAGTACAAAGGAAGTGGATGTACTTGGAGGGAATATTCGGTGGGGGAGATATAAGCAAGCAGTTGCCAGAACAGGCCAAATTTTTTGATAATATTGACAAGAAGTTCAAGAAGGTATGTGAGAATCTGTTGTCTTGACTAGATATATTAAGAGATATGGAATATGTGTTTTCCTCAGCAAAGCAAGCAACACATTTGTGTGAATGTAGTTCTAGAGTGATGATTAATTTGTTCCTGTATTGTTGTTGAGTTTTCTCTTTTAATTTCTACTACTTCTATTTTGCGTTGGTGTAATGGTTAGTTTGTTGCATTGACAGCAGCATTAATGTGATCAGACAAGGTATATGATAAGGTGATGAAAGAGTGTCGGAACAAGTTTACAAAAAGTACCAAGGACATTTTAATTACAGAAGTTTCTGAATTCCATTTTTCACATGGCATGGATCAATTCATGTGTTGACTTCGTTCCATGCATGGCACAAAGACTGTCAAGAGTTTTCTCACTCTGTCTTCTTCTATCTCTCTTTTCACAAATCTATCCAGTTGTCACACCATATTCCATTTCATATCTTCTCATAATGTGGCCAAAAATTATTACTGCCACTTTCAGATCTTTGCGATAAGCTGTCTTTGCGACTTAGCCTCCCTCAAAATGTTGTCAATTTTGTTGTGAATGTTACCTTCAGGTCTTTGAACCAGGTGTTACCTGTTATCACCAGTCATGCCAGTCACCTTTCCATCGCCTACTTTGGCATTGAAATCCCAGAGTATCACAGCAATTTCAACATTTTTACTTTATATCTAATTCATTATGAAATATATTTATATCCTCTTCTTTGCTGTCTGCTGTTGGAGCATGTTTGTAATAGCTTATTACCCAGATAAGGGAATTGTTCTTTCATTTGTGATTTCATTTCATGTATAATAAAGTAAAAGGTAAATTCTGTCACATATACTGTTATATTGGTTTGTAGTAATAAGACTTCACATTCTCACGCTCACAATATTGTGAGTGATGTGGATATGTGACCAGTGCTGTTCCAATTTTTCCTTCTAACAAACATCTCTGTTACAAAAGTTGTAATGATACTTGATTTACCCCAGATATACATGAAGTATATCCCCTCTACTGGGGATGTTTGTTAACATACCAGTGCATTACCTGCAGTGCTGCATGACTCCTAAACATTTCCAGTATTCAAACTGGATAATTGGTTTAAAATAGGTTTAAAGACAAGATGATTGACTTCATTGCACCAGGTTTCATCTCTTATGGCTTGGTCTCTTGCCACACAGCAGCCTGCCAAAAACATCGCACAGAGCATGAACTCTGTAGCTCCAGTTATGCTCCTCCCCCCTTAACCACTTCGCCACAGAATAATATTTGTTTCTGTTAGCGAATCGTACATTCTTAACACATTGTAAGTTTCCCCCCTATTTGCCCTGACAGATCATGGAGCTAACATTTGAGAATCCTAATATAAAAGCTGCCACGCATGTTGATGGACGTTTAGAAGATTTGCACTTTCTGTCACAAGGGCTGGAGAAATGTCAGAAATCACTCAATGACTATCTCGACTCCAAAAGAAATGCATTTCCACGGTAGGTCAGCTTCGAAAAATATTGTCATTTTGAGTGTTTGCATAATCAGTGCTTGTGTCATTATTACGTAACTGATCCTATCCCAGACTATATATGTTGAACAGCCTATGTATGACCACAAAGTTGTTATTTCTAAATCTAAACCAAACAGTATGCTGTATGTTAAATTGTTTCTGCGTGCGTAACATACTGACCTGAAGAAAACTTTACATATTTTGATCATATAATGAATCAACAAATTGAAGATTTTTCTCAACAGCAGTATTTTGAAAACAAGGGTGCTTAGAAATGTATTTGAACTTGTCAAAGATAGCATTACCAAAGAATGGAAAATAGGAGCAATCATAGAACTGTGGAAATATACAAATGTCCATCAGTGTTATGAAATGTAACAGATTAAGCTGGTTCACCTATGTTGAATGGATGTAAGGTGAAGTTTTCTTCTTCTATTAGTCCAACCAGAATGTTTTGGGTTATTGGTGTTATGGGGTAGAACATAAACTAGGCAGCCTGAGAGAAGAAAGCTTAGAGATTTGATTTTACAGAGTATTTCAAAATAGTTATGTTGTTATATGATATATTATCAGATCCTTAAGATTCAGTAAAATATGGTTTTAAATATGAATGATATAAGATACTGAGGATGTAAAACAGCATCATATCCAGGAAACTGAAATGCTTTGGCCTTTTACATGCCACAGTGATTTGGAAGAAATCAAGAAGGTGTGGTGCCTGGAAGAAGGGGCAAGGATTGACCAGCACGAAGATGGACAGGCCGTTGAAGACACCTTAGGCATGTAAATGTATTAAATGTATTGAGGCAAGGGAACTGGTATAGGATTGAGAATCTTTTTTGGGGCTGTGATGAGAGTGACCTCCTGTATAGGACCTACTATATGATCATAATGTTATATGTTATAAAATATTTATGATATTATAAGATGAGTAATATAATATAATATAATTATTTCGTGTTCGTTAATTGGAAGTGTTCAAAAGAAGCCACGGAAGGCAGGTGGTGGATGAAATTATGAGGGCAGCCGACAGATATTTGTTGGTTATGGTCTCGAGTTTCGCGACGGCAAGCTTTCTCTCTTTCGAGAGACAATGATTGCGGTCACCCGGCCAGTATGGTCACTGCCATAGAGGAAAGCAACGGCAAACTACCTCTTTGAAATTGCCTAGTTTATTATGATTCGCTTAAAGACTGATCATCGCAAGACAAGGACAGAGACATTAAAATTAGGAACATGGAACGTTAGGACGTTAAACAACGACGGAAAATTAGAGAACATAACACAAGAAATTCAAAGAGAAAAAATTAATATATTAGGTATGTGCGAAACGAGACGGACAGGAGCAGGCATCAAGATACATAAAGATTTTAAGATTATTTATTCTGGAGGTGAGGATCGACATAGGGCAGTGGCAATAATTTTGGACCGGAAAACATCAACGTCTGTTCAGGGATATTGGGCCGTGTCGGACAGAGTTCTACTAGTTAAATTGAGTGGCAGACCTTTTAACATAAATGTTATTCAAGTATATGCCCCAACAGGAGAGTCCAGTGAAGATAGTGTAGAGGAATTTTATAATGACATAGAGTCTGCCTTAAAGAAATGTAAAAATTCAGAAATAAACATCATAATAGGGGACTTCAATGCAAAAGTAGGAAATCAAGGGGATAGATACACAGTAGGAAACTATGGTTTAGGAGAGAGAAATGAAAGAGGATACAGACTAGTCGAGTGGGCAAAAGAACAGGAAATGATTGTAGGAAACACCTGGTTCAAGCAACACCCTAGAAGATTATGGACCTGGAGGAGTCCTGATAGCAGGATTAGAAACCAGATTGACTACATTCTCATTAGCAGAAGATTTAGAAACGCGCTAACAGTAGCAAAAACAGTTCCCAGTGCTGATTGTTATAGTGACCACAGACTACTCACAGGAACATTGAGGATAAAGTTGAAGAAAGTCAAGTATACAACAGGGAACACTAAATATGATTTGTGTACATTGAGTAATGACAAGGAAATACAAAACAAATTCAACATAGAAGTACAGAACAGATTTGAAATATTGTCTGATCTAGAGATCCTATTCCAGGATGTGGATGATCAATGGGAAATGTTAAAGAATTCAATCAATGTGGCTGCAGAAAAAACTATTCCAAAATTAAAGAAGGTGGGTCGTAAGAAATGGATGACAGAGGAAATTTTACACTTAATGGAAACAAGAAGACTCAACAAAAATAATCCTGCCAAATATGAAGAAATGCATAGACAAGTCAGAATATTATGTAGGAAGGCAAAAGAATCATGGCTTGAGGAAAAGTGCTTAGAAATTGAAAAACAACACAACAGTCAAAATACCAAATTAGTGCACAAAAGAATTCAGGAACTTACTAATAAAAGAACAAGTACATCAACAGGCTGTCTAAAAACTAAAGATGGCAAAGTCATAATAGAAAAAGATCAGATTCTACATGTATGGACAGATTATGTGAAAGACCTGTATAATGATAACAGAGAGGAACAGTATGCTATTAGATTTAATAATGAAGGACCAGCAATTTTAAAGATGGAGGTTCAAAATGTTCTTAAGCATATGAAAGCTGGCAAGGCCCCCGGTGCAGATAACATCACAACAGAAATGATTAGAGATCTAGAAGAATTTGGACTAGAGCAAGTCACTAGACTGCTGAACACATTATATGATACTGGAGATATACCTTCTGAATTATGTAATTCTGTATTTATTGCAATCCCAAAGAAATCAGGAGCCTTAGAATGTGATCAACATAGAACAATTAGTATAATGAGTCACATCACAAAGATTTTGTTACGAATTATCATGCAAAGAGTGAGGAAGAAAATACAACCTGAAATAGGGGAAGAACAATGTGGTTGTGTAGAAGGAAAGGGTACAGTAAATGCTGTGTATATGCTGCGAACAGTTATTGAACGTGCTTTAGAAGTAAACAAGGATATACATCTTTGCTTTATTGACTACACAAAGGCTTTTGATAGAGTTAGACATGTCAACATTGTGGATATGCTTGCAGATCTACAAATTGATGGGAAAGACATTAGACTTATAAAAAACATATATTGGAAACAACAAGCTGCCATAAGGATTGATAATGAAGTAGGACAATACCAACCTATTAAGAGAGGTATTAGGCAGGGATGTGTAATGTCTCCAGATCTTTTTTCCCTATACAGTGAAAATATTTTCAGAAATGTAGAAGACCTAAATGGAATCAGCATTGGATGACGAAACATAAATAACATTAGATATGCAGATGATACAGTATTGATTGCAGACAATGCACAGGATCTGCAACAATTAGTAGACACTGTGGTTGTACACAGTGAGCAGCTGGGATTGGAATTAAATTGTAGGAAGACACAGGTTATGGTCGTCACTAGGAAGAACGAAGTACCACAATGTAATATACAAGTAAATGGGAATATTCTTCAACAAGTGAATCGGTTCAATTATCTCGGAACAGTCATAACATCTGATGGCAGATGCCTTGAAGAGATTAGAACAAGAATCGCCATTGCGAAAGTAGCCTTTAGCAAGATGAAAAACATTCTGACCAATAAAATGATGTCAATTGAAACGAGAAAAAGAGTGTTGAGGGGATACATAGAGCCTGTTCTTTTGTATGGATGTGAAACTTGGACAATGTGCAGTCAAGCAGAAAAACATCTGATGGCTGCAGAAATGTGGTTTCTGAGGAAAATGCAAAGAATACCATGGACAGACAGAAAAACCAATGAACAAGTACTCAATCAATCAATCATGTGCCATGCCGGAAAGCGTGGGCGGTCATGATTCGCCATTTCACTCGATCACCAGAGTCGTGGATCAGCTCAGTGTTCCTGTCTCGTCCATGCCATGTGGCCTAGCCATCCAGGTATTTTCCTCTCGGTCTTCCTCTTGGTCTGTTCCCTTCGATCTTGCCAGCTGTCACTAAGTTCTCCAGTCCATTTCTTCTCATAACATGTCCAAAAAATTTTGACTGTCTACGTCTAATTTCTCTAATCAATCTACGATTTTCATTTGTCTCTTGTAGTACTTGGTCATTGGTTTTTCTATCTGTCCATGGTATTCTTTGCATTTTCCTCAGAAACCACATTTCTGCAGCCATCAGATGTTTTTCAGCTTGACTGCACATTGTCCAAGTTTCACATCCATACAAAAGAACAGGCTCTATGTATCCCCTCAACACTCTTTTTCTCGTTTCAATTGACATCATTTTATTGGTCAGAATGTTTTTCATCTTGCTAAAGGCTACTTTCGCAATGGCGATTCTTGTTCTAATCTCTTCAAGGCATCTGTCATCAGATGTTATGACTGTTCCGAGATAATTGAACCGATTCACTTGTTGAAGATTATTCCCATTTACTTGTATATTACATTGTGGTACTTCGTTCTTCCTAGTGACAACCATAACCTGTGTCTTCCT
Organism: Cepaea hortensis; assembly: GCA_963921405.1. NCBI lineage: Eukaryota > Metazoa > Mollusca > Gastropoda > Stylommatophora > Helicidae > Cepaea > Cepaea hortensis. The sequence continues at coordinate 66,364,962 of OY992890.1, read as the reverse complement.
ACAATTTAATTCCAACCCCAGCTGCTCACTGTGTACAACCACAGCGTCTACTAATTGTTGCAGATCCTGTGCATTGTCTGCAATCAATACTGTATCATCTGCATATCTAATGTTATTTATGTTTCGTCCTCCAATGCTGATTCCATTTAGGTCTTCTACATTTCTGAAAATATTTTCACTGTATAGGGAAAAAAGATCTGGAGACATTACACATCCCTGCCTAACACCTCTCTTAATAGGTTGGTATTGTCCTACTTCATTATCAATCCTTATGGCAGCTTGTTGTTTCCAATATATGTTTTTTATAAGTCTAATGTCTTTCCCATCAATTTGTAGATCTGCAAGCATATCCACAATGTTGACATGTCTAACTCTATCAAAAGCCTTTGTGTAGTCAATAAAGCAAAGATGTATATCCTTGTTTACTTCTAAAGCACGTTCAATAACTGTTCGCAGCATATACACAGCATTTACTGTACCCTTTCCTTCTACAAAACCACATTGTTTTTCCCCTATTTCAGGTTGTATTTTCTTCCTCACTCTTTGCATGATAATTCGTAAGAAAATCTTTGTGATGTGACTCATTATACTAATTGTTCTATGTTGATCACATTCTAAGGCTCCTGATTTCTTTGGGATTGCAATAAATACCGAATTACATAATTCAGAAGGTATATCTCCAGTATCATATAATGTGTTCAGCAGTCTAGTGACTTGCTCTAGTCCAAATTCTTCTAGAGCTTTAATCATTTCTGTTGTGATGTTATCTGCACCGGGGGCCTTGCCAGCTTTCATATTCTTAAGAACATTTTGAACCTCCATCTTTAAAATTGCTGGTCCTTCATTGTTAAATCTAATAGCATACTGTTCCTCTCTGTTATCATTATACAGGTCTTTCACATAATCTGTCCATACATGTAGAATCTGATCTTTTTCTATTATGACTTTGCCATCTTTAGTTTTTAGACAGCCTGTCACTAATGTACTTTATATACACTAATGTACTACACTAGATGTACTTGTTCTTTTATTAGTAAGTTCCTGAATTCTTTTGTGCACTAATTTGGTATTTTGACTGTTGTGTTGTTTTTCAATTTCTAAGAACAAGTACTACAAGAGACAAATGAAAATCGTAGATTGATTAGAGAAATTAGACGTAGACAGTCAAAAATTTTTGGACATGTTATGAGAAGAAATGGACTGGAGAACTTAGTGACAGCTGGCATGATCGAAGGGAACAGACCAAGAGGAAGACCGAGAGGAAAATACCTGGATGGCTTGGCCACATGGCATGGACAAGACAGGAACACTGAGCTGATCCACGACTCTAGTGATCGAGTGAAATGGCGAATCATGACCGCCCACGCTTTCCGGCATGGCACATGATTGATTGAATATAATATATTAAGATATTGTTTTCAAAATATTGCTGGTAGTAATGACATTATAGAATATCTTTTTTAGTGTCATTTGTATTGTAAGTACACACCTTAAGGCGCATATGCTGCTAGACACATATTATTATAGACAAATTGGCACTCGTGGGGGATGTGGTCATTGTCATTACAGCCGTCTTTACTTCCAAAGATATCTGATGGTACCCATTTTAGGCTGTGCTGACGTGGGTGCCCAGGTCAATTTTTAAAATGTGCACCTACCCCAATGCAGATTAAATTCTGCACCACTGGGGTGGCGGCTCCTCATGTATATTGTGCATTCTTTAATATTGCTCTTATTTTTCAATACAGATTCTTCTTTATATCTGATGATGAACTGCTCAGTATTCTTGGCTCCTCTGACCCAGAGTGTGTACAGGAGCACATTATAAAGGTTAGTTGATGTAGTTCTATTATCTTATACAATGTGTCTTTCACTTATTGCTTGACTAACAGTTTTTTTTAATTAACTGCTAGAGGTTAATCAGTTTATTTTGTGATGTATACATGTAAGTCCTTCTCATTTAATTCCCTAATGCCTGTCAATCTCATATTGTTACTGTTCATTGCTTAACTTATGGGCTCCGGCAACACATGGGTTTAAGAAATTATATTACTTTTAATGAAATTATATGCTGCAACAGTTTAAGATGTGTCAGGGGCTGTTCTCATACAGAACAATGCCTCTCTTCATGTCATGAAGGCAGTCTGGATAACTGCTAGTGTGACTGACTGATTTCCTGGATGCTTGAGTGCCTCCTTCCCTCCTCAAGCCTACAGGACACCCTTGGGCAAGGTGGAGTACTCATTTAGCCACTTTATCATGGTAATGTGAAACCATGTTACCAGGTGGTAGATGGAGCTGGGCAGCAGCTGACAGATAGTTGTTGGTTATGGTTTCAAGTTTTGCAATGGTAAGCAGAGGATCTCTTTACAAGGGTAATGGCTACAGTCACTGACCAGTATGGTCACTGCAAAGAAGGAAAACATCTACCTTCCTTTTAGTTGCTTGCCTACTGAAATGAAATTTCATCATCATTTCTTCAAGTCATAGACAAGTGAAAAACTTATTTGCAGGGATTTCTGCAACAACATTGTCAGAAGTTGGGGTGTGCCACCGCCTAGATGAAAGTATTATTCACTGGCGTGCAACCCCAAATAGTCAGAAACTGACTAGGGACAAAATCTATATGGCTGAACTACAGATTAAGCCCTGAATATCCAACATACAGCTCCAAATAGCTCGTAACAAAATTGAAATGAACTGTGCTGAATATTCGCCAAGGAGTAGGAAGGAGAAGGTTAGCTGAGATAGATTTTTAAGTCTAAATTTCAGAGTAATTAACTATCCCAGTACAGGTTTTTCTCCCTGACTGCTCCCTTCCTTGGTGTATAAGTAAGCCCCCACCAATGTACACACATAACACGTATGCACAATTGGAATTAAAAGTATAACACTGAACTATGAGTTAAAACAAACTACACTCACTTTAATTACTAATCATATTATTAGACATCTGATGTTTTTCAAGATGATGCTGATGAATGGGAATAAGTTTATGCACTACAGTAATCATGAAAGTGAAATGATTAATATAAAATACATAACTCTGAATCCTGTCTGGATCAGTGAGAGGTCCGCTAACAGCCATTATGCTCCAATCAGCAAACTGCCGTGGTCAGATCAGCAAACTCTCCAGTAGAAAACAGCTTGCCGGTTTTCTGACATCTGCCAGTCCTGGCACTACCTGGTTGTCACTCGTTCTTGAGATCTATACCCAGGCGCTCATATTGAGAGCTAGGGAGAAATAGTCAAGAATGTGTTATATCTAGTTCTACATCAGTACAATCCTAAGTACTACATATATCCTAGCACACCTATATACGATGACCAGTCTGGCCAAGTTTATCTTCCAGCTCTACTGTGTTCACCATCCTCCTTCTCCCTACTGTCTTAGTCTGGGACGGGCTTTTCAGTTGTCTCACATGCCTGTAATTATTACATTTCTGCCGTCCTATGTCCATGTCGCTAATACAGATGTTCTGGGTCGTACAGCCGCTCCGTCCAAAGTTAGTTTAGCAGCTCACATGGTCGGTAATGGTATTATAAAAGTACCTGATCATCCGGGCTTACAAGCCATGACCAGTATCTATGCCAGGCTTCCATGAATTACCTTCCACAATACAATGAAAAGGTTTAGCACCATATACCCTACAACAATTGTGGGTAATGTCTGTACCATTACACCTCTGCTTCCAACGCAATCGATGGCCAATATTCAAATGCGCACACAATAGCATAACACCAATTTATTCTTAGTGAGTTACCATATAACAAATCAACATCAAATAAACCTAAGGTATGCAAATTCAAAATGGCATATAAGGTTATTCTTACATACATTGTATAATGCAAAAAATTAAGTAATATCCTTATCTACAACAAACTGGGAAACATAGTTTCCATATATGTAACAGACCAAATAAATGTCTGCCGAGTGCATGTCCAGAGTATAACAACAATGATGCAGACGGCAATTCAAATATATCAAATCTCCAACATTTTAACATAATAGCATAATGCATTATTAATTAGTAATAATATTGTATAGCTACAAAATAAGATATACAACAAGTCTAATTGAAGTGACCATACAGAACAGCCTTATTGCTAATCTGCCCAGTTTAGTCACAAATTAGCCACTGCTGTGGTAAAATTAAAAGCAATATAGTCAGTTGGCTATATTCTGTACAACAAATGCACACACCAAAAGGCAACTAGACTAGTTTACAAATAACTGACAAGCATCTACCACGACACCTAAAGTATATCTAGAACTTAGCCAAGATCTGCTTTCCATAAGTTTCTACTTCTCAGAAGAGTAACACTTAAAGCACAACGATATTGAACACAGAAGTAACCTTAGACAATGATATTTCTTTAAATACCCTAGGTCAGATATAGACTGAAAATCAGTACATACATCTAAAAGACGTGATTAGTTACTAAGAAATAACTTTCCTAGTGAAGTCTAGCAACATCAGAATCAAACATATGACTACAAAACATTGAGCTGGCTGCCTACCTGTTCAGAAGTCAGACTTATTCTAACCTGAAACCTTCTAAGCCTAGCCTATTTATTTTGTTCTCTTGATTAGCTTATCTCCCTCAGGAGTTTAATTCAATTACCACTTTCTTGTGGTTTTAAATGCCTTATTTGATCAGGGGTCTGGTTCCCGTCATTGACTGGGGTAGTCTCCTGTCTGAGCAATTTCAATTCACACATTTGTATGGTGCAGACTGAATTATCTCCCAGCATGTCCATCATAAATTCTTTCTGAATGGTTGGCCTTCACACCAGGGGCAGTGGGCAGTCTCTGTTCAGCTTGCCTTTCACACTGTGTGTGGCCAGTCTTGACAGTTCACAGCTGACCGGTTTTACAAGGTCTGTTTCGCACTCTACTGAGTCTGTGTGATCGGCTGGACTTGGCATGTTTACAGCCCCAGGTTGCTTGCTTCATACCTGGGCAGTTTTACTTGCCATTCACAGTCGCGGTTCGTTTAACACTGCATGTCTGTGTGGTTTTATTATCAATTCAGGGTCAGTTTCTTCTTCCCCCAGCATTCTTTATTATAGAGAATTTTGCATTTGTTCTTCTGTAACTTTTCTCCATGGTCCATCAAAAGTGAACCGAAAATTGTTCTGGGGTGTAAAGGCTGCATTTCATGACAAACATGAAATAGTATTGTTGCCTCTGCAAAAATTCAGTGAAAAAGTTTCAGTAAATAGGTAGTCCTGTGGCAGATACTGCTACTGAGGTGTACATTTTACATCTTCACTTATTCTAGGCCATGACCTAAGAGGTGAGATGGCCAGTTTCCGTCCTTGTTGCCTTTCCTTTCCCAGACTATTCTCAAAACATTCTTAAATTTGTCTGATACCAATGTCCATGAGCCATACTGGTCAGGGAGAAAAAAACATCCCTGTGCTGGAGATTTGAACCTGGACCACTGGACAGTCTGGGCAGACTAGCGCACCAACCACCATGTCACCACAGCTTAATAAGTATGTTTTGGTAATAATTAAATGTAACATTTTTCCCAAAATGTGAAGAGTTTAAATCAGGTAGGAGTCAGTTATCAACATATGGTGGGAAACTATTTAGGGTGAGCCTTTTGAAGAAACTAAGAATAATGATGATGCCAAGAGATTCCCAGATAAGAGACAAGGGACCATTTTTGTTTTCTAATTGTCAGATGTATGACAACATAGCTTCTCTGAGGTTTCAAAAAAATCCCTCTGCCCCTAAAGAAATGATTGTGACTGCTATGATCTCTGCCGAAAAAGAGGTGATGGATTTTAAAGCACACATACCTACCACCGACCGTGTTGAAGTATGGATGACTGCAGTCCTTCAAGAAATGAGACGGACAAACAGGTTAATTACCAAAGAAGCCATCTTTTATTACAGTTACCAGAAAACAAGGTGAGATTGCTAATTACTGTGTTGTTTGGTGCTGTTGCAAGTAAAGGACCTTTTTTATACACCTTGAGGTGTCTTGGGCATATGGTGCCAATAGACAAATCAGCACTTGAAGGGTCATAAGGTCAATATCATGTCACCTGCCTTTACTTCTCAAAACATTTCCTGGTACTCATTTCAGGCTGGGTCGACCTGGGAGCCCAGGTTAATTTTAAAATTTGCTTCTAACTAAATTTGAACACTTGACCATCAGGCTAGCAGGAAAGCATGCTAGCCACAGTGCTATATGGCCCCTTCGTGTTGTTGTTTGTCTATACCACCGAAGAAGATCATATTGTTGTCTGTCAGTAAGTTTGAGATAGCTGATAAGAATAATCTGGGCCTGGAAGTATCTTTTACAGTGAGCGTGGGTCAGATAGGGGTACCCTAAAACTTTCTGGTTTTTTTTTAACAGCGTATGTCTATGTGTATACCCTAAACTTTGTTTTTTGTACAGTAGATGCCAATGTGGATAACCTAAACTTTTATATTTTTATAGCATATGTCTATGTGGATGTTTTTGTACATCATTGTAGCAACACTCCCTGGGGTGAGGGGAACTGATACCACATCTCAACTGTGGGATGTCTTCAGACTGGGAAATAGGTGTATTCCATCTACTATACCCCACCAGCCTCTGGATACCTATCTCTCTTTCACTCACCCAATGGACGTTACCCGATCACACTCTACCTGAATGCATGACGCAATTCTGGTATCTATCTATGGCAATGAAAGTGTATTATACAAAATGAGGATGATGATGATGAGGATGAGATAGATTCCTAACAGCTGCTAGGAATGTCCAGACAATGAAGCACCAGAGTAGCCTCAGGAAGTTGGTGTCATCCTAGGAAAGGTTCAGTGCAGTACACCACAAATCATCGGTAACAGGCCTCACCGCGCGTATCCAGTCCTCCAGCAAGATCTCGTCTTCTCAGGAAGGATGGAAGGTGTTCGTGCCGACTCAACTGTTTTCTGGAACCTCTCTTCTGTGACGACCTTGAAGGCCGGCCCACACTGTTCATAATAAGTCCAAATGTCCCTAGTGTGGCCGGTTCAGGAAGTGACACTCCGTCGCTCACTCTCTGTGACTCTTGTAGAGTGTCGGTAGTGTGGGTACACCCCCTCAGTTCCTGCTGGGAAAAGTCCCTACTGTCTCTAGTGTCTCTGCCCTCCGGCAGAATCATGAGCCAAAGTGGCCGGGCACATATCACTGATGGTATCTTGCCCTCTCTGGTGGTTGTTCAGTCTAAAGTCTTCATGGGGTTGACAAGAACTCAACATGTATACTTAAGTAAGGTAAGATGACAAACAGATGCAATGGCCATGTTGAACTATACTTGGTACTGACGTTGGCAAAGTGGTAGGTGGTGCCGTATTCAGATGTAGTATACTCTCAGGATCAGGTACACCTTGAGATTCGTTGCAGTAACCCCAGACTGCTGACCCACGTCACTTGCCTTTGTCCCAATCACTGGACCCGTCACCAGACGTTCAACATCTCATTCAGGAAGGCAGTCTCTATGGAGGACAACACTCGGTGAAAGCATCATGTACTAAGCTTACCATAAGCGAGTTACTCTCACCACCTCTCCTCAGCATTAGTAACTCTTCACACAAGAGTCCAGCCTCCCTCATAAGCTACTCTCCGGGGCCGGAGATGAACTGGGCCTAGGACCTGTTAGGCCCTTTTTGAACTGCATCATCTTCCCCGGACTGGAGTATAGCTTGGGCCAAGGTCGTCTGTCCCTCATCTCTGAGGTGTCGTCCTACCCTGAAAGACTTCTAAGTGACGTATAGGGTTAGCGAATCATTAGTACTAGTAGGCAGAATGGCCCTGAAGTAGGGCCGGTGGCTGTACATCCGAACCCACTCCTGGTTCTATCCAATCTCCCTGGATTACTTCTCTATTACCAGCCAGAGTTTATGTAGTACCGTGCCTCAGGAACCCTATATCCAAATCCAGAGTTACATACATGGCACACTCTCCATGTAGCAGATATCCACACCCTGTTCTCTCCTTTCTCGTTCAGGGCCGGAGTATTTAGAACGGTGTCACTGTTCTTCGTGAACAGTCCCTTCGGTCGATTCTCCCACATTGTCTTCCTCTCCAGAATCCACAATATATTAAGCTGGAATTCCGTTAAGGCATACTAACTTCAAGACAGATGTAAGGAAAGCCAAGAAGAAAAGCCAGTGGTTGCCCCACCATGCAACAATGATGAAGTAACGGCACAACCTTGGAACGACATCCGATACTTCGGTCGACCCTCGCACTGTAATCGTCTCGACCGGCCACGTTGTTAGATACCTCACACGACCTAGTCTAGGCGACAGCCTACTTGACTTCCGGTTCTCCCCCCCCCCCCCCCCCCCCCCGTTCAGCATTTTCTGCCACGCCGGCTCTGACGACGCTTTGCTTCAGGAAGCTGGGCCATGTGTGAACTCAAATTAAAGATTTCGTTGCCCTGAATTCATTTAACCCAACCTAAAGTTGCTGCAAAGGAACCTCACGCTGCTAGGATACTAAATATCCCTGCATTACACTACTTGTAATTACGCGCCCCCAAAAGGTTGACTCCAGGCCCACACAATGTTACCAGTTCACACCTGACCCACTTTCCCACTCAGCGACTATTACACGGCCACCTAGCTCTATCGCGGTTGCCGACTACCGACACCACGCTAAATAACTAAGTCACTCAACGTACCTTCTATGTGCCACACAATCGGCCTGCTGAAGACGATGTTGAGGTCCTTCAAAACCTTTGAAGACATCCTGTGATGCAGCCTTCATGAAATTAGACACTGACACTTGGCATCTCGCCGCCTTCAATAACTCAGCCCAACTGGCGGCTTTGTTTGGTGGGCGCTAGGAACAGCCCATGCGCGCGACACTTGCACAGTCGGTCTCCCTGAGCTATACTCACCGGGTCATGGTTTTCGAACCTTCTTGACTGGCAAAACAAAGGGCGATCATTTCAGAGGGGACCTGGTCGGGTAATCTAGGGGTTGTTTCCCCTAGACCACAAGGCCGAATGACGGCATATCGTGACAATCATATATCTATGTTGATAATCTAAACTTTTAGTTTTGTTTTTAAATTAGCATATGTCTATGTGGATAATCTAAACTTTGTTTTTTACTGCATATGTCTATGTGGATAACCTCAACTTTATGTTTTTGTAGAGCATATGTCTATGTGGATAACCTAAACTTTGTTTTTGTAGAACATATGTCTATGTGGATAACCTAAACTTTGTTTTTGTAGAACATATGTCTATGTGGATAACCTAAACTTTGTTTTTTTTTACAGCCTGTGTCTGTGTGGATAACCTGAACTTTATGGTTTTGTAGAGCATATGTTTATGTGGATAACCATAACTGTGTGTGTGTGTTTTGTTTTTTTACAGCATATGTCTGTATGGATAACCAATCTTTTTGTTTACAGTAGATGTCTGTGAGGATAACATAAATGTTCTAACTGTGTACAGCATGCATCTGTGTGACATTTGCAGCACTCAGTGGCTAGCATGCTTGCCTGTCGTCCCTGTGGTCATGTGTTGGAAGCCTTACCAAGGCAGATTTGTCAGACATTGATCTTAGCTCCCAGGTTGACCAAGCCTGTAATGAGCAACAGGAAGTTCCCAAAATCAGCTGGCATGTTATTGACCACATCATGCATCAAGTGCTGATTGGTGTATAAAAAAAAACATGAGTTAGCACAATATAGCAAATACACTTCAAGGCATGCAAAGGCTCATTTGCTCTTGTTGTTTTAATGCAAGACATCTGCCATACATCTTCATGTCATGGATATGTGACAATCATGGCCCTGAACCAAACATGTAGGATATCTAGGAGTTATGGACTTCCATTGATGCAGTGACTTGAAACTTTGAAGTGACAAGGCTTCTGGCATTCATCAATCCACTCCCAAATCATAAGAAACCTCCATTACAACATTGTGAGGCTAAGACCTGTGCTACAAATGATGAATTATTTTCCCAATGTCCTAATTTCCTAATGTTATATGTGTTTTACAAAATGACAATTCAGTGCTATAAAATATTAAGAGAAAATCTTGCTGCATATCAGGCTCATAAGGTATTTGTTCAATGCAATTTCACATTTCCAGGAACTCAACGGTAATAGTGCTGAACTGCATATATTTGCAGGGTAGATGTTCTGCTGCATTAGCTTGCCTGTCAGCCCAGTAGCCATAGGTTCGAATCCGCGATTTTGAAAATCAACCTGAGCTCCAAGACGAACCAGCCCTTTAATGGGTAGTAGGAAATGTTTTGGGAAGCAAAGATACTAATCACATCACCCACTGAGTCCACATCTGATTACTTGTGAACAATTCCAGTTTTGTTGATTCTCGAGCTTCTATATTCAAAGTTTGTGACATGTTCTATTTCTTCATTGTTTGTTGTGATTAGTTTGTTGACATACTTTTGTCCGTCAACATCATAGGTATATACAATAATAGACATTATAAGTCAATCACTTCACAAGTTTGTAATTACTTCGTGTTCTGTTTGCTCAGAGCCAACTGGATGCTGGGCTACCAGGGAATGGTGTGCCTTGCAGCCAGCCAGGTGTGGTGGTCATGGGAAGTCGAGGATGTGTTTAGAAAAGTCAAGAAAGGTGCCAAAACAGCACTGAAGGATTATGCTAAAAAGATGCATACTCAGATTGACCAACTGGTTGTTAAGGTTAGGAAACAAGAAAACTGTTCTAAAATTTTAAGCACTGTAAGACATACCCTACTGATTTGTGTCTCACCTATCAACTTTCACAGACATACCCTACTGATCTGTGTCTCACCTATCAACTTTCACTATACTGACTTTAGTGAGTTATAATCAACATCCTAGATGAATCTTTTTTTTTTTTTTTCAAGTTTAAATGATCAACTAATCGCATCGTCTCTTAGTCAGCGCCATTTTAATTTGTTTCGTCTGTTTATATACATTGTTCTCAACACACCTCTTATATTGTCAGTGTGTTATATGAAAGACATGTGTAAGCAAAGCATGAAAATGTTGGAGTTAGACATCACAGGTTGGGAGGAAAAGGTTCTGACTAACACGTGGAATTAATACAGTAACGATTAATCATCTTGAACTTGATGTAAGGAGGCAACATAACAAATATTGGAGAAAAGAAACAACAACTGTAACACATGGAGATAACAACACAGTAATGAATCATCTTGAACACGATGTAAGGAGACACTGTAACAAATATTGGAGAAAAGAAACAACATATATTGTACATATTTATAAATAAATTGTTTTAGAAGTTGATGAATTCCTCTTTTAATGCAATACACAGTTTATATAAAAACATAAACAGTTGTAACAAGTAAGTGTGAAATGGTTATTACATATATTTATTGTCAAATACTTAGCATGTATACACACGGTGCTTAATAGTTCTGATACCATATTTTGTATTTCGATCATTGTTTCAAGATTCGATCCAACTTACCAAAGAATGACAGAAAAAAGTACAACACTGCCTTGATTGTAGATGTCCATGCACGTGACATCATTGATGGTTTTGTGAGAGACAGGTGAGACTATCCTATTATGATGCATTATCAATTATTTGAGTTTATCATTATGTGTCTTTTTAAAACAATTATGGAAATATAAAATTATAGTTGATAATAGTGTTTGAGATAAGGGCATACATGTTATGTGCCACCATAAGTTATTAAAACCACAATAAAATATTGAAAATATGAAGTGCTAAATAGTACAGGATTTGTTTAGCATGAAAGCTGGAATAAATTATAATAAAAGAAAAACAACAATAGGCTATTGGTTTCATTAACTCATAAAAGTGGAGAAACTGATAAAAATATCATTTTATCCTCACTAAATTTGCTAAGGAAAAAACCAAGAACCAGGAACATAATTATTGTTCACAACTTAAAATGTGTGAGTCCAGACATAAAATAGTATTTTACTAATACAGTTACTTTGTTTACACTATTGGACTAAGATGGAACAAAATATTATTAGTTTTAAAAAATAAGCAAGCTGGATACAAAGACATTGAAAAGCAATGAAACAAAGAATGGATACATAAATATTTTTTTTCAAATGTGAAATGAAACCTAAGTAATTGAAATGTTCTAGTGTTGTGATTTTGTGACATTAGTTCTGATCACTAGCATTTATTTCTGACAGAAGCAACTCAATATGAGCTAGATCATTAGATTATGTATCTATCTTGTATTGTTTCCATAGGACAAGGTGTTAGGCTTCGACATATTCTAGGCCATGACATCTGAGGATGGGGTGACCAATTCCATTCTTCATTGCCTTACTTTCAGTGTGCAATGTTTTAATACAATTTAGCATTGTATTACTCACTGGAAGAAATACAAATAGCATTGTTACTTTGACCTCTGCAGCATCATGGATGAGAAAGAATTTGAATGGGAGTCCCAGCTCCGCTTCTACTGGCTGCGGGAGCCCGATGAACTATACATAAGACAGTGTACGGGCATGTTTTTATACGGATATGAATATATGGGGCTGAACGGACGACTGGTGATTACGCCACTTACAGACAGAATTTATTTAACATTGACACAGGTAAGGTGTATAAGTTTATGTAGTGAGCTGTAAGTAATTTTTTGGATTTCTAGTAGGTGGCACATAGGGGTCTATCTACCAATGATAAATATTTTTTGAAAAGTGAGCTCCCTTGGCTTCATTACAAAATGAGACTTGGAGTTCTATCCAACAATGATAAATATTTAAAAAAGTGAGCTCCCTTGGCTTCATTACAAAATGAGATCTGGAGGTCTTTCTACCAATAAAAAAATATACAAAAAGGTGAGCTCCCTTGGTTTTGTTACAAAATGTAACATGGAGGTCTAGTCTTGACAATACTAGAGGGCATAATAATGGAGATACAAAAACAGGGCATCCAAAATACCACTACATCACATGTGCATTCAAGGACAATGTGGTTCAGACTTACACAGAGCTGAAGAAAATTGTTGGGGAAAAGAAACGGTGGAGTGGCATGATAAGTCGACTTCAACTCCAGTCTTCAAAGTGATTAGCTTGATAATCATGTTTGGTTAATTGAAACTGCTCAGTAACAACTTGATGTGACTGAATGTAGTGCATGTTATAAAGCGTCTCAGTGACTACACAATGTGTTTAAATGTAAACAAAGACATAAAAGTACTTCCATAGCAGACACTGGCGTTGGTGTGTGAAATGTTAATTCTTCTCATAATCTATGCCATGACTTGTGTGGTGGGGTGGCCAGCTACATTCCTCATCACCTTTTATTCTTTGTCATTTCACAGACAATTATGAAAATTGTCAGGTACCCATTTGTGTGAGGCTGGGTAGACCCTGAGCCGTACTGGATAGAAAAAAGCTATCCTGCTTCTGTTGGGGATTGAACCTGGAGTACTGTCTTGGCAGGCAAATGCACTAACCACTATGCTACTACAGTTCTGTGTAAATGTACGAGGCTTATTTAGTAGAGATAACTCAGTAGCTATTCAATGCACATATAATAAAATGACTTGTATATAGGTGAACCCTCTCCAACTTCTGAGGAGCTTATGTAATGGAGATTTTTTTTAGTTGAGATATCTCATAATTGCTGAATATGTTTTAATGTATAATATAATAATAATAAATGCATGTTGCATGTCCTTTGCAGGACATTGCGATCAACCCCGGGTTAATTTTCTTAGCAATTGTACATTCAGTAGTTTGCCATTGCTTTCTGAAAGAGAAGCCAACGCTTAAGGCACATGGATAATGCGACATATTTATTTGCGACCTCTGTGTCTTCTCATTCTGTTGACATGTAGCACATGTAATAAAGGAGACATCTTTGATTAATGGAGATAATTTACTCCAAATGAAGTCTTCACTGGGCAGTAAGGTTTGTTGAGAAAGCAATATTATTTTAAAATGTTGTGACAATCTTCTCTCCAGGCTCTGTCCATGAATCTAGGAGGAGCTCCTGCAGGGCCTGCTGGTACAGGTAAAACTGAGACCACAAAAGATCTGGCCAAAGCCCTGGGTCTACTGTGTGTGGTCACAAACTGTGGGGAAGGCATGGACTACAAAGTAATGTTTGAGTGCTTGTTCTTGATTTTTCTTCGTGTGTGTTGTTAAGTAACAATGTAATTATGATGCACTGCAATGATAATGGGGAACCATGGTAGTGCAGTGGCTAGCACGCTTGCCTGCTAACCCGGTAGCCAGGGGTTGGAATTCACATCGAGTCAGATTTAAAAAATTGACTCCTAGGTTGACCCAGCCTGAAATGAGTACCAGGAATTGTGTTGGAAGGTAAAGAAGCTGGCATGATATAGACAGCATCACTCATCAACTTGACTGTTGCTCTATTACAGTATGAGGCTAGCCACTATATACCCAATATGCCACAAGGCATGTAACAGGGCCCTTTACTCTTGTTTTGAAACTTTGTGCCCTGTATCATGTCACACACAATACACATAATGGTCACTTATTTCAACATATTCTATTCCTAAGGTAACTTACATTTCTTTCATCAAACAGTGTATTTGTCAACATTGTTTTATTTGTTCATGTAGAATTATTCAAGAAAATTAATGTTTGGTCATTATCATTATTAACTCTTACAGAAAAAGAAGCCAGTATTTAGAGCTGATATTTCTGTATGAAAGGCCAGTATTTGTGGCCATGAACTTTTACTAAACTGTTTGTTTCATTGTTTCCTGTTTAAAACTGTTTATTATTTAGTTGGTCGGCTGGCACCTAGAAGATGAGTCTGATGTGTTGATGTTTACATCATCTGACCTCTGAAAGAAATTTCATCTGTTGGGGCGGGACTGGTGTAAGTCCTTCCTACCAACCTGTTACTGAAGTAACATCGCCACAGGGAATTTTAGATTATTTAAATATTCCTTATATTGTCATGTACATCTTTTTTTATAATCAAGTACATCCTTTTATAATCATGAAAATCCTCAATATGTCACATCCTTTAATAGTTAAATGCATGGTAAAATTACAGAAAGATTATTACAGAAGCCATAAACAATATGTTGTGCAATGTGTTGCTTGCATATTTCACTGCATCTCGTTAGATGCATACTGCAGAGTTAATTTTCATATGAAGTAAACAGATGAATCTTGGGATGTACTCTGCACTATGCACCTGATGAGATGCAGTGAAATATGCCAAGTAACACATTGTACAGACTATTGTATGTGGCTTTCGTTTTGAAATTCATTAAGTGCATACATTGTTTTTGAGGAATGATAAATTACTTCTGTTTCTTTGCCACTTATTATGAACAGTAACCTGTTTTACCAAGGCCCCAGACGGGAGGTACAGAATAATATGACTGGTCCTCCTGAGCATGTCCTTAAAGACGTCTAAAGACATTTAGTCTGAGACTGGCAATCTTGCATCATAGAAACATACCAGCTGACATCCAACCGACTGAGAACTGGCCCACAAAGATCTTGGCATACATAGTTGTGGGTCTATACTCCACGATGAGTTTCAAGGGCTGCAGAGAAAGATGATAATGGTAAATTACTTGGTACAGAGTCATTTAACTATTCTGAACCTCAGTTTCTATTTTTCTCATAACTGTATAATACAAATGCAAACTGTCATTTGACAGGCATTTGGAAAAATTTTGTCTGGACTGTGTCAGTGTGGGGCATGGGGCTGCATGGATGAATTCAATCGCATTGACATCTCAGTTCTGTCAGTTATCTCTACCCAGCTTCAGACTATCAGATACGCCCTTGTAATGAAACTGACACATTTTCAGGTGAGGATAAGCATGGAGGTGTTTCTTGTTTTGTTTTAGGTTAAACTGGAAATAACAGTTTGTGTGTTAGCACTAGTAATCGTGATGACGGAGTTAATCCCGACTATGTTACCAAGGAAATTCCCTGCATCAGACTAAGAAACAGAGTGAGAATTGCAACGTGGAATGTGATAAGTCTTATGAGGGAAAGCTTAAAGTAACTTGTGATGAGATAGAGAGGTTAAATATTCAATTTTTAGGAATGTGTGAACAGCACTGGAGAGGCAAGGGACATTTTACAAATAAAAATGGAAGTCTTTTCATATATTCTGATAGATATGTCGGAGGCCAGAGTGGAGTGGCATTTTGTTTAGCTAAAACAACTGCAAAAGCTTTAATGAGATATAATCCAGTTAGTGATAAAATCCTCACTATCAGACTTAAAGGTCGTCCAAAAAACACAACTCTCATACAGATATATGCACCTACTTCAACAGCAGAGGAGGACGAAATTGAAGATTTTTACAGCACACTGCAAAACACTTTAAACAAGATTGGTCATAATGATATAACAATATTAATGGGAGATTTTAATGCAAAAGTAAGTGCAGGAAGAGCTGAAAGAGAGAGACACATTTTAGGAAAATTTGGTTTGGGATATAGAAATAATGCAGGTGACAAATTAATTGAATTTTGCAAAGAAAATGAGTTAACGATAGCCAACACACTTTTTAAACAACACCCAAGAAGGCTCTTCACATGGAAGTCCCCGGACAGTATTACCAAAAATCAGATAGATTATATTTTAATACAAAGAAGATGGAGATCAAACATAACGTCTGCAAAAACCCTACGAAGTGCAGACTGTGATACAGATCATCAGTTATTAGAAGCAGATCTGAAATTAAAACTCAAAAAGCTTACCCGAGGACCAAGGCCACTTCGTTTTGATCTCACAAAAATACCAGATGCATACAACGTAGAAGTGAGGAGTCGTTTTGGAGTCTTGATGTCTATACAAGAGGAAATGACACATGATGAACTGGCAGTACAAGCTAGAGATATCTTTATAACAGCAGCCAAAGATTTAATTCTGACTAGGATTAAGCAACATAAGCCATGGATTACACCATGCACATTAGAAAACAATGAAGGGAACTGAAAAAGAAAGGAGAAACCGATAACCGTAGCATGAAGTATAAATCTTTAACACGAGAAATAAGAAAGAACACAAGAAAGGACAAAAACCAATATATACAAGATTGTTGTATTAAAATAGAGCAATATCATAAGAATGGAAGAGATTACAAAATGTTTAAAAAAATAAAGTTATTGAAAAGAAATGTTCAGCCTCAATTAAATGTTATCTGTGACAAGTTGGGAAAATACCTTAAGAGAATCTAGAAAGATGGCAAGTATACTGTAGTGGAATGTATGATATGAATGACCGTGAGGATATGAATGATATACATGAACCAATGACTGCAGAGACAGAACCTGAACCCTCATTAGATGAAATTGCATGGGCAATAAAGAACCTGAAGAATGGTAAATCACCAGATGATCATCATGTGATGAGATACCAGCTGAACTAATTAAAGCAGGAGGAGAAGAAAGCATACAAATCTATCACTCATTATGTAAAAAGATATGGAAATATGGTATATGGCCAACAGATTGGAAGAGAACTATCTTCATTCCAATACCAAAAATGGTCAACCTGAAATTATGTACCAACTATAGAACTGTTGCCCTGATCAGTCATGCAAGTAAAATTCTACTAAACATCATAATGGGAAGACCATAAAAAATGGAAGTAGAGATTAATTTGGTTCAAGCTGGATTTAGACAAGGAAGAGGAACAAATTCAACATGCGTTTAATAATAGAGAACTGCAGAGAATTTAATGTAAACCTATTCTCATGTTTTGTGGATTATTCAAAGGCATTTGACTGTGTAAACATCAGAAACTTTAGGAAATAATGAGGAATATGGGCTTTCCATCACATGTAGTACAACTCATAAAAATGCTCTATCTAGACCAGTGGTTCTCAACCTTTTTTGGCCCGTGCCCCCTTCACAGTATTTTCAGAGCGTCATTCCCCCCCTTTCATATTTCCTATCTAAAAATCCCCCACCCATACACAGTATACGTAAAAATGGAAGGTAAATTTAATAGCATATACTAAAATAAGTCTAGACATCCACATAAAACATGATTTGTGGGTCTACTTACTTTATAAAATATATTTTAGAAGGATGAGACGTACATAACTGTAAAGTATGAAGGGAAAAACAATATCAAGTATTCGGTTCTTGTATTAACACGATCTTGAAATGGTCTTCACCCCACCCCCCCACCCCCCACCCCAAAACCCTAAAATTTCCCCCGGGGGGGGGGGGGGGGGAATTCCCCACCGGTATAGAACCACTGATCTAGACCAACAAGCAGCGGTTAGAATAGATGGCGAGACATCAGATTGGTTTGACATCAAGCAAGGAGTCTGTCAGGGCTGTGTGCTGTCATCCTGTTTGTTTAACCTGTATGCCAAAAATATATTGAGAAATGTCAGAGATGATGTGGCCAGGGAGCAATGTGATGCTATATATATATATATATATATATATATATATATATATATATAGCATCACATTGCTCCCTGGCCACATCATCTCTGACATATATATAAACAAAATTAACATTATGAACACACATAAATGAGCAAAATTAGAATGATGAATAGATATATGCACAAAATTAGTACTATAAATACAGATATATATATAAACAATAAGTATTACTCATATAAATATGTGAAGAAAATAAGCATTATGAATGTAGTGATATTGGGAGTGATATTCTATATAATATTAACCTCTAGACTTTACAGAACTATTTGCTTACAGACAGGTTGGTTTAGCATGTTAAAACAAATGATCATCTCACAGTAATAACCACTTTATTGAACTGTATATTTACAGACAGGATGGTTTAGCATGTTTAAACAATTCTACCAAGACAGCAGCCAGGATCATTTTATTTTTGACCAGCACAACTCTGGATATTCCAGCGTCATGTGATGGGTACCAGATAATCTTAACAATTCCTGGGAATTGTTTGGGAGTGAAAGATGATGAGAAAGGGAACTGGCCACCCTATCTCATTCTGCCATGGTCTAGAATATTTAAAGATCTCTCACTTCAAATTCAAGTTGTCATAGGACTATCTTTACTTTCTAATAGCTGAGTGATAATCAGTTGGGAACTGCTAGCATCATGGCTAGACACTCACCTGCTGTACTTGTTTAATCCACTTTGGGGTGGATTCGAATTAAAAAAATTAACCTGGGCATGCCAAGGTACCAGAAAATGTCTAGGGAAGTAAAGGTGGCTATCATGATACTGACCACATGGCCTGTGAGTATCAGTTTTAAAATGTGTCTAGCAACATATGCCCAAATTGGAAAAGGGACTGTTAGTTAACAGTGTATTGCTTGCTACTAGTGTACAAAATGTAACTTTCCTGATACGAATTAGCGGGTTTCCGTGACAAATTGGTTAAACTGTTTGTCTCATATTCAGTAGATCATGGGTTTGTTTTCAGACATTGTTATTTGGATTTTGAGTACAATTTATTTTTCTCTGAGACCCCGGGGGGATCACCAGGACTAATGAGTTTCTGCACTGTTTTACACTTTCAGAAAGTGGTTAACTGCTCTTTGGAAAGAAGCTGAGCTAAATAGGATTCAGCCTGATTCATTGAAGTTATTCGTCTTGCCTTTAAACCGTTTAAAAAACGTCTATACAAAATGAGTTAACTTGGAAAATATTATTATTGTGCATATTGTATTCCATGTAGTTTGAAGGTGCAGAGATTCCTCTAGATCCTCGTGTGGGTGTGTTTATCACCATGAATCCAGGATATGCTGGCCGCACAGAGCTGCCAGAATCTGTGAAAGCTCTCTTTCGACCTGTTGTAGTTATTGTTCCAGATCTGCAGCAGATATGTGAGATCATGCTGTTTTCTGAAGGGTTTCTAATGGCAAAGGTAGGTTTAGAGGTCAAGTATTCATTTCTTTAGTCATGAGTCTTTTCTTCTTAACCTCTTGTGTACACTTTGTTAGATCTAGGTTTACACTTTGCTCTTGTAGTATAGGTGCTAACCAGATAAAAGTTAGTAGTCTCCTTTACCAAATAAAAAACAAAATGAAATCAGTTCTTAATCTTATTATGGGTAATAGTGATGACATGTTGAAAGCATCGATGCACAGTATGAGCTAGGGGTCTCCATGGCGAAATGGTTAAACATGCTCTGAAGGTAATGGGTTCATTCACAGGACTGCATTCAGACCACGAGTGCAATTTTTTTTAGAGTCTCCTGGGAGTCATTGCTGAAGCTACGAAGCTCATGTTTTGTGCGATTCTCTCAACAAGCAGCTTGCCATGATGTGGAGAGAGACCAACAAGATAAGATTCTTTATAGCCTTTTATCATAACATAGAATGGTGTCAGCACACAAATTGATATAACCTGTTGATCATGAAATGTGGAGAAAGAAACATGATCACCCATGTCAGTTAGCAAGGTGCTTAATGATACTCCATCTGATATTTGTTCCCATTTGCATGATTGCTTGTGGTCTGCATTTGTCATTAAACATTGGAGATAGTTAAAGTTGTTGATCTTGTGTTCAAATGTGTTGTCTCGAGTTTGTTCAATTGTTGTGTCAATTGTCCTTTAGCTCTGTATCCAGAGCTTGTATTATTATAGACAGAAAGAATTAGCGATTGGCCATCATTCTTATAGATGTTCCAACCACTTTATTTGTCTCTATAAATTCACTTTGGTGTCATTACCATCATTGTGTACCCAGTCCTTCATGGAACATTGCTCTCATCAGGGTCCTCTGGAAAGACTCTTGATCTTTCACCAATTCCCCCGCCTCATATATTTTCATGCCCAGAGTTTCGTGTTGGTCCTCTCCTGCCACTTCTTCCAAGAGCCCTGCCTTGCTTTATTGTTCTTTCTAAGCCACTGTGAGCTCAATGCTGAATTATAAGTTATATATGTTCTGTTTCATGTCATAGTATTGTACACAAAAGACATGTTGCTTGCAGGAAATTAGTCGACAGATCATCCTCATTGCACATCGAACCATTCAGTCCATAAGTGCTCAGATCCCTTCCTCAGTAAATCCCTCAGCAGCAAACGACACCAGTTCTCTGTTTGTTTATTAATCTTCTTTGGCTTTCTGCATAGTGTTCTTGTTTGGCCACGCCTCTTTTAACTTGCTGTTCTCGCAGTCTGATCATGGTTGTAGATTCCATCATCACTAGGTTCTTGCAAACGTCTTACTTTCAGTTATGTCTGCTATATAATGTTCTACTATCAGGATTTCTTAACTTTGTTAAAACTGCATTATATTGCATGTGGTTAGATGTAGACCAAATAAATATTGCATACTTATAGTTAGAAATCACATTATTTGTAGAATAATAAGTGTATTTAAGCATGTTTTAAAGTATTAAATGTCCATAGTTCAGCAAATTAATTGGAAAGTGAGAAAACAACATTTGGGAAATGCATAAATCACTACAATGATCAGTCATACTGTTCCTCTTTATTGACCTTCACATATTAGAAGATGGTGACATTGTCAACAATATAGAGTTTGTCAGTGTTAAATATTCGCTTCTTGCAGTTTAGTTTATTTTAATTTAGTCGACGGATCAACATCACGGCACATGGGTGTAACCCATAAATGCACCGTTCTACTCCTAATTCAAGCCTGAGTCCAGAGAATCTCAGCTCAGTGCATGAACTCCATAGCACCGGCGAGGATCCTGAAACACTTTGGGTAGATTTTTAACTCAAAATCTTGCCAGGGCAGCGCCGTTAGGCTACTCTTTTATTATTTTCAACTGCCAATATCTTTACATGCACAACAATACACACGGGCGTCCGGTCTCACTACCCAGGGACTAGTGCAAATTTTTTTTTACTAGAAGTCCACATTAAAAAGTCCCGGCCGCTTCTAGTAAACAACATTGAACTATACCATACAAGATTAAGCGATATCTGCATCAATATGTGCGTTGGTGGACAATAGATGTGCTAGGATGCCTGTCTTACACTGTGTGGTTTGTGGATCTCTGTAACAAGTCCTAATGGATATATACTTCAGTACCAGTTTGAAAGAAGTCTGCACACCAACTTCACTCTGATAGATACAACCCCTTTTCAGGTCTCAAATGACCCGAGTGCAAACACATCATAGTTAAAACTAAGTCTTCCAAGGATTCACCAGCCAACCAGTCCCTGGTAAGGCAGGGAATTTGTGCAAAAATGTTAGTTGCTTATTCTATACAGGATGTAGCAGTCAATCCCAGCATATTTTGGCTGTTTGTGCTTCTTGGGCAAGCTTATGTTCAGTAGTTTGCCGTTGCTTTCTGAATGACTAGCATTTCATAAAAAACCCAAGGTGGTCTGTTGCCAAATCACCCGCAGCTGTGTATTGAATGCGGGATTACAAAGTGCGTCCATAACCTCTTTGCCACAGAGCAAACAATTTGTGTCTACTGGAGGTGAAATAGACATCCCAGCCTGTATACTGTGTGATGAGAGTGTGGACAAGCTGCTTTCATACCACAGTACTTCTTTGCAGACACCAGCAGTGGTCCATTACATGCTGCCTCCACGGTGAAGAATGGCTGCAAAGGTCTCTAACAGACAGCTGTTTGTCAGTCAAATGCTATAATGATGGTTCATTATTTAGTATTATGTGTGTAATGTTGTTACATTTGTGGGTACACTCAGGTCTTGGCCAAGAAGATGACTGTCTTGTATAAGCTGGCAAGAGAGCAGTTGTCCAAGCAGTTCCACTATGATTTTGGACTGCGAGCATTGAAGTCTGTGCTGGTGATGGCTGGAGAGCTCAAGAGAAGTGCCGGGGACCTGGATGAGGTAAGAGCCAGAAGCAAGCATTTGTCCAAGATGTCATCATGGCTGGGATTGTCAGCATTATTCCTTTCTTCTAGATAGGAGTAGAGATTTTTTTCTTTCTCACCTGGGCAACCCAGCCTGACACCAGGCAGTTTCCTTGTAAATAAATGTGGCTGAGGTGATCATGACCACATCATCCACTGAGTGCTGATTGGTCTAAAAATATGGGGCTAGCTTCATATATCCAACACATCTGAGGCATTAAAAGGGGTTCTTTACTTGTTTTACCATATCTTTGGTTTCTGTAGATCATGGGATCTGGTAATGTCAGTATCATATCTGTTGTTTCTGTAAAGCATGGGGTTTAGTTTTGTCAATACCATATCTGTTGTTTCTATAGAGCATGGGATCTGGTATTGTCAATATCATATCTGTTGTTTCTGTAGAGCATGGGGTTTAGTTTTGTCAATATCATATCTGTTGTTTCTGTAGAGCATGGGGTCTGGTATTGTCAGTATCATATCTGTTGTTTCTGTAATGCATGGGGTTTAGTTTTGTCAATATCATATCTGTTGTTTCTGTAGAGCATGGGGTTTAGTTTTGTCAATATCATATCTGTTGTTTCTGTAGAGCATGGGGTTTAGTTTTGTCAATATCATATCTGTTGTTTCTGTAGAGCATGGGGTTTAGTTTTGTCAATATCATATCTGTTGTTTCTGTAAAGCATGGGATCTGGTATTGTCAATATCATATCTGTTGTTTCTGAAGAGCATGGGATCTGGTATTGTCAATATCATATCTGTTGTTTCTGTAGAGCATGGGATCTGGTATTGTCAATATCATATCTGTTGTTTCTGTAGAGCATGGGGTCTGGTATTGTCAGTATCATATCTGTGGTTTCTTTAGAACATGGAATTTGGTATTGTTGCCAAATGTAGCTTGTTGGAAAATCTATAACATGGACATAATTTATATAGTCACAAAATCGCCAAAACTCTCCTTGAGTTGGCTCATCAAACAGAATAAAGGTTTGTGGAATGGACCAGATAAATATAGAGACATGAAGGTCATGATTGCCAAAGCCTGCTTTAGACCAGGCACCTGAAGAAGAACTGGAAGACACTTTGATGACTTTAGCACTGGCAGTAATGCCTACATGTTTTCTGTATAGTTGCCAGGACATTTAGTTATACAGTTTTGTTAACTCCAGACAGTTAAATACAAATATTTTCTATGTAGTTATACTGATATTTAATTAACAATTTTGTTACCTTCAGACAAAAGAAATACTGTTATGTTATGTGTAATTATGCTGACATTTAGTTAGACAATTGTAACTTCAGACATGTGAAATACTTTTACATTGACATTTAATTTACAAGTGAAATACTGTTTTTGTGTAATTATGCTGACTTTTAATTAGACAGTTATAGCTTCAGACATATGAAATATTGTTATTTTCTGTGTAGTTACCTGACATTTAATAATACAGTCAATTTGGTTACCTTGATATAAGAGAAATACTATTCTTTTCCAGGATGTGGTTTTGATGCGAGCTCTGAGAGATATGAACTTGCCCAAGTTTGTCTTTGATGATGTTCCCCTCTTTTTAGGATTAATATCAGATTTATTCCCAGGACTAGACTGCCCTCGAGTAAGATATCCTAATTTCAATGATGCAGTAGAAGACACACTTGCTGATGGTGGATATGTTGTTTTGCATCAACAGGTATCTACTGGGTACTATTGTGTGGTTTCATTATTAGAATATGACTAATGTGAATTATCATTTATTAATTATGAGCATAGATTGCCAGGTCTTAGTCAGATATAACTGAGCTATCGTATGACAGTAGACGGTACTACCTGCTTTCTGTTAGTGCCAAATGTTGGGTGGCGATCACTTAACCCGACACCCCACTTTGTGCCAACAGCTTCGGGTAGAGGAGTGATATTGGGAGGGTTCAAGCCTTACCTTAGTGCGAGGAAATGCAACCTAAAGACAAAATGTCATGGCGGGGCAGACCACACCCTATGCCTTGGTTGGCAAGTGGTCTTCTGTGCTAATCAAGGCCTACATCATGAACCACAAGTGAGCAGATTGCAAGATGGGCAAGGACACAGTTGTATGCAGATGATGTTTTAATATATCGTCAAGAAAATGACAGAGATAGGTTGCAGGACAACTTTAGACTAAACTCAGCCACATAATCACCAACTTTAAGTTTATGCTCTGAGGTGGTAGAAAGGGCTCATGCAATGAAGTTGCTGGGAGTGCTGGTTTTTTTCTGAGCCAATTAACTATGTGATCATGAAAGCTAGAGGGGGGGGGGGGGGGGGACATTGCTATGATGAGGATAATAGAAGTAGCAAACTGTGAGCAGAGTCATCTCTGTCTCCTTTACCAGGGTATGGTCCTTTCATTAATTGAGTACACTCTGACAATTCTCACTCTCAGGCTAGCTCAGATGAAGAGATTGGAATGAGTACAGAATAAGGTTATGTGCATCATACTAGGATGTAGAAAAGATACAGCATGCAGGGTGACACAGTACCTCCTTGATTTTCCAACAATGGCAGATATAATCAGGATTTTCAGAACATGTGCCTACCTCTGATTCAGTGCTAATGCACAGCATCCACTGCATAGTGAGATTAAGAAAAGAAAAGGCAGCACATTAAAAAGAGGACAATCCTGTATAGATCACGCTGAGGATATTAAATAGGTCTGTTCACTTAAGAACATAGAACCTGGTAAAGAATGAAGTGCCAACAGAGCATGGTACATCCTTTTCAGAATGCTTCAGATTAGACAGGGGGTGCAGACATCAAAACCTGGTAATTGTTGGGACAGAAGTTCAGGCCTTGAGATTTGAGAATTCCACTGAGGGTGAAGTAGTCATTTTTACACAGATGAGTTTGTTAGACAGGTGATGAGCTCATGGGCTTTTATAGCTCAGGTTGGAGTGAGAACTGTGAAGTAAGACTGCGGTGCCTTCGCTTTGACAACAAGTAGCCTGACTATGGAGGTCGTGGCAGTTTTCAGTTCTTTAGATTGCAAAATAGACAGAATTAAGTACATTTTTAAAGCGAGGTAGTGTTTCGTTTGCACCAGCTGACTGTCTCTGCAGAAGCGTTTTCTAGAATTGTTTGATGGAAAGCATTTGAGTGCATTGGAAATTTCACCTCATACATTATTCTGTGATAGATTATAGTCATATGCACATAGTGAAGTTGTTAGATGTAGTGTAGAAAGTCAGAGTTTTTCAGTTTGAGAAATTATAAGATGTCGGTTTCTCCGGGGAATTGGCGCTGGTATTGAAGTTGCGATCGGCAGTTTTTCACATTTTCAGAGATTTATTTTATCAAAAATACAATTCATTGGACGCACAACACTGGATACCTTTACTTTATACATCTTGGTACTACTTAGATCTGAGAATCACAAGCTTACCTCAGACCAGATCAAACTGCCTGTTGTAAAAGTTTGAAAGTTGGACAACACATAGCTTTGGCGACTGCTCGCTTGCTCTGAAGTCATAGAAGTGCGCAGTTTTATTAAAGCGGCGCCCAAGCTGGGGGACGCTATATCCACGTGATGTGTCTCTACCATTCATATTCTAGTCTGTTGACGCTAACTTTTCTATTATTATCCTGGCATCTGTCTGTCATTAGTATCGCTTAGTGAGTTCGATTCTCCATGGTGCTGTAATTGTTTTGATAATCTCTGGGTTGCTGTGTAACGTTGACACGCTGTAAAATGGTGGATTTATTTTTCTCTATAATATTTAAGACCAGTCTAATAAAAAATATTAATTTCTAGTAAAGTTAAAATAAACAAATATTATTTTCGATAAAAGTGTAATAAACAGTCTTAGATATGCTGATTATACAGTGTTATCAACACAAAGTGAGCAAGAACTGAAGAACCTTGTGAAACATGTCAACAGAAAATGTGCACAATATGGAATAGACATTAATACTGAAATGGCTAAAGTTATGATAGCAGTAAAATGAGGACAGCAATGAAAATTAAAGTAAATGGTGAAATAACTAAACATAATCTCATTTATTGGACATGCAAATGATGACAGAAGTTAAAAAAGAGGATAAGACTAGATAAGAGTACTATGTAATGAGAAAAATCTTTAAATATTAAAAGATCTGAAACTCTTGTAAAAATCATACCAAAGAAAAGTGTTGAAGACAGTCAAGCAAGAGATAGAGACTAATACAAATGAGAAGGTAACAGGAAATGAACACACAACAATCTGTTAAGAGTGTATTGCCAGAGTAAGAGATGCACAGTGTTGGAGATTCATTGCAGCTAAACTTATCTTTAATTGTGGAAATGGCACTAGATTGATTGGACAAGGGGGTTAAAAATTAACAAATTGGCATAATCCTTAGAAATAAGATAAACTTAAGATTATATATAAAAGCAATATGAAATAATCACACTAAATAATAATGATAGTGAAGATTGGTTATTTAGATAAATACAATTAGGGAAAATTAAATACTTTGGACATGTAAAAGGAATGTCTGGAAAAGATAATTATGGAGGGAGATGTACTAGGGAAGCAGAGGAGAATGAGACTGCAGTGTAGACGGACTCCAGATGTGATAGATCTCAGTGACATCAGCATAGGCAGGAGATCTGGTTTACATGTACTAGATAGACATTTTTAAAGATTATTAGGGGGGGAGGGAGGGGGGGGGGGGCGAAGGAATATTCTGTGCAGAATAAACAACTGGACGACGATGATAAGAAACAGTGGCATGTAACAGAATGTAACACTTCATAGATGATGTCTTTCCTAGGTGGATAAAATTGTCCAGCTGTACGAGACAATGATGACTCGCCACTGCACCATGATTGTGGGGCCCACTGGAGGTGGCAAGTCAGTGGTTCTCAACTCACTGGTGAATGCTCAGATCCGGTAAGTTGGATGCAAACTGCAAGGCATTCACATGAAAACATTGGAACTCTGACATACCAATCAGATAAAGTTGTTTGTATGGCTTATTTATACCATTGCTGGTGTCCTGCTTTTTTTGTTTTCTGCATATCCTTTACAGGACATTTACAGGAGCATTTTTCAGCTGCTGTTGATCTCTTGGCAAGTTTTACATTCAGTAGTTTGCCATTGCTTTCTGAACGACCGGCTCACATACCACCGTAAGTAACCAACGCGACGCGATCCGCTGCCGAATCTCATTAATCTTGCAGTGTGCAAGCTAGGACTTTATCTTACCTCCAGTAGATAAGAATTCTTTACTTTGCCAGAGATTTGGCAGGATTATGTATAGGTGCTTATCTGTGTACATCCATGTGACCATGTAGGTGGTTGTGTAAATGTGTGTATGTGTGTATATATAATATAATATAATATAATATAATATAATATAATATAATAATAACTGATTGACTGCCATGGGATGATGTATTGTCTTATTCACACTTCCTGAAACTGCCATGGGTTGATACATCATCTGGATGATGACAGTGCATTATTTATTTCATTTCCTGTATCTTCACGCAATTTTAGTGCCCAGTATATGAAAATTTACACTGGACTAGGTTCTTTCTTTCCAACTTATCAAAAACGAATAGTCACGTCTCTTAAAACTGAGCAGAAATCTTTGTTACATTGAGGTTAATTTTCTTATTTTAGAAATTGCAACACCCACTAGTTCTCAACATGTCAATTTACATCAGATTAACATTTGAAACAATTTTTAGATTCTCATTATTCAGAGAAAAGGGTGACAGGCTAAAGAGGGGCAAATCATGGATGGGTCGGGCGGAAGATGTCGTCGGACAGGTCTGCAGTCTTACCAGTATCAACCCCGGCAAGGAATGGGTGCCGGTGCCTCCAGCTTTTAAGTGTACCTTCTCCTGCATTATCACACTCGACAGACGGTGCAGAGAGCAGAACCCTGCCGCTGTCAATGCAGAGGTTAACGCGCTCATCTATGATCACTCAGATAGCCCCGAAGTGCTCATCTATACAGATGGATCTGTTGTAAAGCAGCAGCGAAGTGCGTGGGCATTTACAGCCCGCTCAGCGGGCCGAACCGTTCAAGAATCCAGTGGTGCCCACTCCATGACCACGAGCAGCATGACGATGGAGGTGATGGCAGTTACACAGGCTTTCATATGGCTGGAATCACAGCATTATACCAACGTGTGTGTACTAAGTGATTCAATGAGCATGATTCAGAAGGTCGAAGCTGGATCTGTACGTAGACAGTGGACTGAGCCGCTGCGGAAGTCTGTTGTCCGCAAAGTCACCTTCATCTTCGTCCCGGGACATGCGGGAGTCGAGGGAAATGAACGAGCTGATAAATTGGCTGGCTCTGCACCCCCTGTAGATGGCCAGCCCATGGATCGTGCCGATGTTATTAACGCCCTTAAAGATATGGCGAGAACAGAGGATTTTGACGCCAGTGATTCCACATCGCTTTCCAGGATGAAAGACCTGGGAGTAAGAATCGGCACAGCCAGACGCGAGAGGTACATCGGGAAAACTAAGCGCCTCGTCAACCAACACAGAACTGGCACTATTAGCCACCGGACGCTGATGCATATGCTGGGGGGAGGATCTGAGCACCTATGGACATGTCCGGAGTGCAACGAAGATACCCCAACTGATAACTAACTAACTAACTAACAATTTTAGATGATAGTTATTCTAAATGAAAGGATTTTGTTAAAGATTCTGAAACTAATAGCATGTGCAGTAATATTGTTATTCAGTTAAATTATTTAGCAGATGGTCATATAGAAAACAAAACTGACAGTGAAAGTTCATCATCACATGGATGTAAATCCTGTAAAGGATATGCAAAAAACAAAAACAAAAAAAAACAAAAATTGAAAATAGTCTATATATTGGTTCTCATTCTAATGAGTACAAATCTGCAACATTATTTTCCTGATTTTTTAAAAATATTGTGTGAAACTGATGTGCTTCAAGATATGATGAAAAAATATATACTAATAGTACTGAGTAGCAGTTCTTGTGATATTTGTAAAGAAAAGTGGTGTATTTTCAATATTCACTTTATTTAATTGGATTAGTTAGTTAGTTTAGTTAGCCGCAGTTCCAACTTCACAGCAATGGGTCGTCCCCATTATGCTCCATTCCTGTGCCAGTGAATATCATACAAAATGCTCCCTACTGCCCAATGTGAAAACTGGAAAAGACAGGAGTCTCGACAAACAACAGTCCGCACACAGATACACTGTGCATAATGCCGCCGCCAGAATGTCAACACAATAGTCCCCCACAAAACACCTAGTTCATTTCTGATGGAATCTGCAGTCATTTTCCCATCTGGATGTTTCCTAGATGTTCACCCACACAGTCCACAAAATACAGTTCATCGTCGATTGCAGTGGCAGTCAACCAGAAGCCCAGCAGCCACGCATTTCTGCATAAGGCAAAAACCGGTCAACTCTGGGACATAGCCATCTGCCATCGCTCCGAACATGCAGTCATGTTCCAATAAAACCTTGGGCAGATTCAAAAGCACTTCACACGAAACTCACAGCTCACAGTGTCACGCCACGCACACACTCAGTAGCAGGGCGACGAAACCATCAAGCCTCCTTAATCGCCTCTTACGACATGCATGATAGGCTGCAGTGTTGCTATTCTTTGCTTCCCTTACGGGCCCTGGCAACACACAGGAGATTTAATTGGATTATCTTTAAGAAACAAAGGCAATTTATCTTGGTATGTGAACATTTTGAATAATGTTCTCCCTTTTTTGCAATATGTGTTAGGCAATTTAACATTATTTTTATGATTATTTTTCAAACAAATGTTAAAATATCAATACTGTAGTTTTCCCTATGCATCTTCCTTTAATTTGATATATAATACAACATGTCTGCTACCATATTAACAACTTTTAAGTCATAACTGTGACACACCCCTACTTGCCATTTTCCACCATCCATTTGTGTTTGGTCCAAACCAACATTTTGTTTGGCACTGAATGTGATCAGCTGTAGATGTTTTTGCACATTTAGTGCACTTTAGTGCAGTGGCTAGCATGCTTGTCTACTGGCCTGATGGTTGTGAGTTCAAATTCACATTGAGACAGATTTTAAAAATTGATCAGAGCTTCGTTGACCCCACCTACAATGTAAACATCCTTCAAACATGAAGATGACAAGTGTGATATTGACCAACCTCAAGGTGTATAAAAGGACCCTTTATTTACTTTACGTATTTGCAACATCAGCTTGCCTATGTATATGTCATTGGAGGCAGACGGCAGGAATTCATGTATAAATGTGTATTGTCTTTTGTAGCCAGAATGATTACATCCTGTAATTTGAATAATTTGCACAGGCTGGGAACCCCAACTAAAGTCTACACAATCAACCCCAAGGAGAGGCCAGTTGTAGAACTGTACGGGGTTCTGGATCCTGTCAGCAGAGACTGGACTGATGGACTACTGTCCAGCATTTTCAGGTCAGTGATTCTAACCCATTGTTGACAGGATAGTGGACAGTAATGGAAATCAATGTTTTTGTGATGTGAAGGTGCTTACCTTTTAGAAAATGGTGGAATTTGGCTGGTAATGTTATCACAAGAAACAAATTATCACAGAAACCATATTGTAAAAGAACGTGTATTTTTCCATTGACTACATTAGTGGGAACCAATTGCTGCATACTCATTTAGGATATTCAAAAATAAAATTAGTTGCTTGTCATGCACAGGAAGTAATCAAATGCAGCATTTGTTGGCTGTTGTTAATGTACTTAGTAGTGTTTAGTTTGGTAGTGTTTCATTGTTTCCTGGAAGGCCGATGTCTCATGCTTTCAAAATCAACACAAAGTAGTCTACTTCCAAATACCCACATCTGATTATAAACCCTTGACTCGGTATGTCGGAGAATTGTGAGGTGCACGTTTTCTATTCCCTGAACCACTGCACCAGTTATTTAGGATATTACTGTGTAATAGTAACAGCTCTTAGTAAGCATTTAATAGATAGGTCTGTCTGGAAAATTTCTTCTTGATAAATTTCTAGTTGAGTCTTTATCTGTTGCCATTATATTAGTCTTCTTGGCATTTGAGAATAGATTCTGAGTGTCTCTTATTTTTATTTTTTGGGTTGAAAGAATCTATTATTCTAGTTACTGAGATGTTTGATGGGTCACATTTTTTAGAATGTTCTGACTGAGGT
Organism: Cepaea hortensis; assembly: GCA_963921405.1. Classification (NCBI taxonomy): domain Eukaryota; kingdom Metazoa; phylum Mollusca; class Gastropoda; order Stylommatophora; family Helicidae; genus Cepaea; species Cepaea hortensis. Next base: position 66,333,037 of record OY992890.1, on the reverse strand, counting down.
ATAAACAGGATTGTTCACCAGTTTGAATTTCATGTGTTCATGGTTGTCTCATTATAGTATAGTGGCGTGGTGAAAACATCTTGAATGGATAAAAGAAATGGTGAAGAAATCTTGAGAAAGGTTGGCTCACAGTGAGAGCTGGTTGCTTGCATCAGAAGAGAACATTCCACATTCTGTGGGCTGTCATGAGAGGGGAAGGGTAGAGTGCATGGTGGCATTGGGAGAGTTGCAGGGGAGGAGAGGTAGGAGAGACCAGCAGAAAAGATGCTAGACAGTTTGTCATTATGGCATCGAGAAATATTGGTATCAGAAATGATTAGCAACATACGAGAAAGAAGGCTGTGGAAAGACATGATCACAAACACCACATGGCATGGACTATAAGAAGACTCATTGGGATCATCACTGGTGCTATGAAGTTTGTGAGCTGAGCTGATATCAGAGAATAAGTTGTAGTTGACAGCGCTGTAAAGATTCCTTGAATCCAGTCAGTTATAGACATATAATTCAGTCCGAATCTATCAGTATATAATTATTGATGTGTATTCATTGAAGTATATGTTATACTGCCAAAATTCTCTCTCTCTCTCTCTCTCTCTCTCTCTCTCTCTCTCTCTCTCTCTCTCTCTCTCTCTCTCTCTCTCTCTCTCTCTCTCTCTCTCTCTCTCTCTCTCTCTCTCTCTCTCTCCCCCTTCTCTCTCTCCCTCCCCTCTATCTCTCCCCCCTCTCTCTCTCCCTCTCTCTCTCTCTCCCCCCTCTCTCTCCCCCCTCTCTCTTTCCCCTTCTCTCTCTCTCCCTCCCCCCTCTCTCTCCCCCCTCTCTCTCCCTCTCTCTCTCCCCCCCTCTCTCTCTCTCCCCCTCTCTCTCCCCCCTCTCTCTCCCCCTTCTCTCTCTCTCCCTCCCCCCTCTCTCTCTCCCTCTCTCTCTCTCCCCCTCTCTCCCCCCTCTCCCTCTCCCCCTTCTCTCCTTCTCTCTCTCTCCCTCCCCCCTCTCTCTCCCTCCCTCTCTCTCTCCCCCTTCTCTCCCCCCCCTCTCTCCCCTATCTCTCTCTCTCTCTCTCTCTCTCTCTCTCTCTCTCTCTTGCTCTCTCTCTCTCTTTCTCTCTCTCTCTCTCTCTCTCTCACTCTCTCTCTCTCTCTCTCTCTCTCGCTCTCTCTCTCTCTCTTTCTCTCTCTCAATATTTTGAGTTGTCATACTATGTGTATGTGCCAGTTGTTCTCATTTTATGCTATAACCACAAAATGCTACCTGTTGCTTACTGATATCTGTGACACATTTCCTGTGTGTTTTGACCCCTCTCAGATATTTAAATTCTCATTATAACATTCTCTGGGAATAGGGAAATGAATCGACCTACAGAGAAGAAAGAACTGAGATATATAGTCTATGATGGTGATGTCGATGCTCTGTGGGTTGAAAATATGAACTCTGTCATGGATGACAACAAGCTGTTGACTCTCTCAAATGGAGAGAGAATAAGACTGCAGTCATACTGTGCCATGTTGTTTGAGGTAAAGTCATTGTCAGACGTATATCTTATATCTAATTTTACCACCTGTATTGGAACAATTCAACACTTGCATGTGACCGTCTTGCCTCTCTTTTTGAGTTTTCATAAAACGAAAGATTATGGGTTGTTGAGCATTATTTTACCATTCACACAGTGAGGCACCATGAATGAGAGGTTTTGACACGAGTAAATTAGCATATGTGAGATATTCATTAGCACAAATTGCCAGTCATATAATCCAATTTAGCAGGTGTCTGCCTACTGTGTGAGAGAGGAACAAAAGAAAAAAACAGCGGCTGCATGTGTGAGAGAGGGCTGGCAGGGACTTCTCGACATGTGGTCTCGCCCAGTGCTTAGGTATAAATCAAAGGAACCGCTTATGCAGGCAGTGTAGTTATGAGTGCCATGACCTAGAGAAGGGCGGAGTCTAGTGTGTCTTATCCAGCACCAGTGACTTTTCCTCACCTCTTGGTTCACTAGAATTGGTTCTCTCCGTGAGCTCTACATTGCTGATGATCCATCCATCCATCATGTGCCATGCTGGTAAGCGTGGGCGGTCATGTTCTGCCATCTCACTCGATCACCAGAGTCGTGGATCAGCTCCGTGTTTCTGTCTCGACCATGCCACAAGGCCAAGCCATCCAGGTACTTGCTTCTAGGTCTTCCCCTTGGTCTGTTCCCCTCGATCTTACCAGTTGTCACCAAATTCTCCAATCCATTTCTTCTCATAACATGCCCAAAAAATTGTGACTGTCTACATCTAATTTCTCTAATCAATTTACGATCTTCATTTGTTTCTTGAAGGACTTGTTCATTGGTCTTTCTGGCTGTCCATGGTATTCTTTGCATTTTCCTCAGAAACCACATCTCTACAGCCATCAGATGTTTTTCAGCCTGACTGCTCATTGTCCACGCTTCACATCCATACAAAAGTACAGGTTCAATGTAGCATCTCAACACTCTTTTTCTCGTTTCAATTTACATCTTTTTATTGGTCAATATGTTTTTCATCTTGCTAAAGGCTACTTTTGCCATGGTGATGATGTCTTATCATTTTATTCACGTAAGTCTGTGCAGGCACTAACTAGCCAATGTTTGTAGTTTATTTGTCATTCTGTTAGTTCTCCATTTTTCTGACCCATACAATAATACTGATTTAACATTGGGGTTGGTTGGTTGGTTGGTTGGTTGGTTGGTTGGGTTGGGTTGATTGGTTGGTTGGTTGGGTGGGTGGGTTGGCTTGGGTTGCGTTGGTTAGGTTAGTTAGTTAGTTAGTTAGTCGTGGTTCCAACTTCACGGCAAAGGGTCGTCCCCATTATGCTCCGTTTCTGTGCCAGTGAATATCACACAAAATGCTCCTCACTGTCCAATGTGAAAAGTGGAACAGACGGGAGTATCGGCAGTCCAACAGCCCGCACAGGTACACTGTGCATAATGCCGCCGCCAGAATGCCAACACAAAAGTTATCCACGAAAATTACAGTTCATCGTCGATGGAATCGGCAGACACTAGAAAGACTTCATTGACCCACGTTTTCTCACATGGCTCGGTTTCTTTTCACAGGGCGACCCACTGAATGCGCCACACAAAGCATGAACTCCGTAGCTCCATGTTGACTCCCAGGAGTCCTGAAAAATGCACTCGTGAGCCGAAAAGGCAAATCAGTCAATTCAGCAACAGCCGATAGCCATTGTTCTGAACATGCAGTTCACTGTTCAAACAAAAGCGGACAGATGTAAAAGCATTCCGCATGAAATTCACAGCTCACAGAGTTGCGCCATGCACTCACTCAGTAGCAGGGCGATGGAACCATATACTACCTGTCCAACATGAGGAAAATGCAAATGCACACTGCAGCCACAAGGAGAAATACTCCAGAAGCTGTAGCGGTTCACTGCCTAACCGCCATGCTGCGGACCGGAAGTCTGACATTGGGGTTAAACATTCTAAGTTTGGTACTAAGTTTAACTTTGACTTCCACACAAGTCCTAGTGCTATGAAAGCTGCTCTTACCTTTTATATTCTTATTTTAGTACCTCTTTCTGTTCTCTCATTTTCGTTAACAATGATTCCCAAATAAGTATTTGATTCTGTCTCTTGAAGTGGGGGTTTCACCAATGGAGATCGCCCTGCTATTTGTTTGGTGTAATCTCAGTATCTTTGTCTTACCTCTATACATTTGTAGACCTAATTGTTGTGACATCTCTTGAAGCATGATTAGTTTATTCTGGATTTGATTACATGTGTGCAGTTGGAGTACAATGTTGTTGGCGAAGTCCATATCATCAAATTATTTTCTTAGAGTGGAAAAGGATTCACTTCATATCATATGTAATTCTCTAACGTTTGTTCGTTCATTCATTTATTCTGCCTGCCTGCCTGCCTGTCTGCCTGTCTGCCTGCCTGCCTGCCTGCCTGCCTGCCTGCCTGTCTGTCTGTCTGTCTGTCTGTCTGTCTGTCTGTCTGTCTGTCTGTCTGTCTGTCTGTCTGTCTGTCTATAACATGGTAATATGCATTGTTTATGTTTACAACATTCATTTGACAATTTTGTTTTCCTGTGTGAATTTAACATGCACAATTGGTGAAGAAACGATAAGTGATTGGAAGGGCTGAATGTAAGACCCTTTGTGACCCTTTGAAAATAAAGTTTGTTCATTCTTTGGTTCGTTTACAATATGCCAGGCAACAAATTGTGCAATCTATTGTTTTGTCTTTGTTCATATTCGTCATTATTAGCTAGTATTCTTTGGCATGTGTTCAGTTTGCTTGCCTTTTATCTAAACATAATCAGCATCACTGGTTATCATATTTTTCAATACTCAACGTGGCCATTTTCACCATTTGTAGTTATATTACAGCCTCGCAGCACTGTACTTCTGTACTTTAATGATGCTGTACTTTAATGATGTTTATATCCTGAGGGTGCTGTGTACATTACTTAATGTTATAATTATACCCTTATGGTACTCTAATAAGTTACTACATATTACTTAGCATGACTTCAACAAATTAATACCCAGTGTAAACACAAATTTAACTGTATCGTTAGTAGGTAAAATAGTCAAGGACCCTTTTACACACTTGAAGACACTTTCGGCATTCATTGCTGGACCTGAATTTTCATAGATGAGTTGACATTCAGTGGTGATATGCTGAGTAACTTTACTTTTCAGTATATTTCCTGATATCCATATTAGGTTGGTAGACTTGAAAGCCGAGGTCAGTTTTCAAAATCTGCCCCGATTCAGATTCGAACCCATGACCACCGGACTGAAATGCAAGCACATAATCTCTACACCACCATAGCTACTGACAGTATCATTACCTTTATAGGAATCTCCTTTTAATGATGACAGTTTTGACAACTATTAACTAATAACAGGTAAAACTAATTCATGCTGCATTATCGATGCATAAAAATAGTCTAAAATAAATGATGCATGCAAATAGTTTCTAAAACTAATGCTTGAAATTAGTTTGTAGACATTGCTGACCAAAAATAGTATCTGTTCTAGGTCTATGACCTCCAGTATGCTTCGCCAGCAACCATCTCACGATGTGGTATGGTCTTTGTTGACCCCAAGAACTTGGGTTATACCCCATATTGGGAAAGATGGTTGAAGAATCGACCAAAAGAGATTGTAAATGAACTCAACGGCCTGTACAAGAAATATGTCTACAATCTCGTGGAGCTGGTTATTGAAGGCATGCAAGATGGACAGCAAGTTGAAAGATTGCGAACAATCTTGCCTATAACAAACCTGAATTTGGTGAGTACTCAGAAAAAGATTGTTAGATACACTCTAGAGGTTATAGCTTCATAAGCATGCAAGTTATATTTTAAAGTGAAATAATTCCATTTACATGCCTTCAGTGGCCAAGGGGTTACGGACACAGTTCATAATCCCGCATACCGCGTTCGAAACACAGCTACGGGCAATTTGGCAGCAGATCGCCTTGTTTTGGTTTTTATAAAATGGTTGTTCAGAAAGCAGTGGCAAACTACTGAACATAAACTTGCCAAGAAATTACAAACAGCCAGAAATGCTGTAGTTGACTGTGACATCGTGTAAAGGATATGCAACTAACTTTTTTAACATGCCTTGAAGTTAAATTGGGGCTGTGCTATACATGAGAGGTGATTTGCCAGCATCCCAGAGAAATCTCTAGCTTAAATCCTAAAGTGCTAAAGTCGAGATGGTCGACTTCATTGCATCAGGTATGATCCCATCTGCCTCCATTGGATGGCAAGCTGCATGTCGAGAGCATCGCACAAAGCACAAACTGGCAACTTTTTATTGGCATGTTTTTCCGTCTAGCTAAGGCGTGATTTGCCATGATAATTCTTATTCTAATCTCTACAAGGTATATCTCTTATCGTATGCTCTGCCTGTTTCAATATAGTTTTACTTATCTATCTGTTTAAGAAATTGCCATTTACTTGGATATTACATTGATGTTTCAGTTAGGTAGAGGAGAAATGTAAAATTTTTGAGATTTGCTTTGTATAGAATTTGTTAAATATGAGTTAAAGTGATTGGTCAATCACAGGCAATGTCTGTTATTTCCAGGTGACACAGTTGACAATGATGCTGACTGCCACTCTTGATGACAGTGAGTATGAATCTGGTGAACTTGAAGCTATGATGATACAAGCACTTGTCTGGTCTCTAGGAGCCCCACTCATTGAGGGCAGTCGAATCAGATTTGATGCATATTTGAAGTATCTGGCAAGCATGAGCTTAATTTATGACGAACGGAAGGCTGCAGGACTTGGTAATAATTTAGCATTATCTTTGCTGGACATTTGCAAATGTTTGCAACAGATTTGTTGAAGTTTATAGTATATAATTCATTTTATACTTTCATTTTAAAGGTTCTAAGTCTTACTTCCTCATCTTCTGCCATTGATCCTCAGTTGGAGCATAGGCCCTCCACCAACTGAAGCCAAGCTGTCTTAATTCTTTGCTTTCTCCTGCAGCTTGTCCCTTGCCCTACCGATATTATACATCTCAGTCTATGATGCCTTGTGCTTTCTCCATGTCGTGTCAGTGTAATGAGAATAGCTTTCTTTCCTTTTCATGAACTGAGTTATTCTGTTATTGGCTATGGTTTTGTATCAGAAGTGTTACTTTGATATGTAGAAATGGTTTTGTATCAGCAGTATTACTTTGAGATGTAGTCATGATTTTGTATCAGCAGTGTTACATTGAGATGTAGAAATAGTTTTATTTCAGCAATGTTACTTTGAGATGTAGAAATTGTTTTTTATCAGCAGTGTTACTTTGAGATGTAGAAATATTTTTTTTTAATCAGCAGTGTTACTTTGAGATGTAGAAATATTTTTTTTTAATCAGCAGTGTTACTTTGAGATGTAGATATAGTTTTATATTTTCAGTGTTAGTTTGACATGTAGAAATAGTTTTAAATCAGCAATGTTACTTTGAGATGTAGAAATAGTTTTTTTTTAAAATCAGAAATGTTACTTTGAGATGTAGAAATAATTTTGTATCAGCAGTGTTACTCTGAGGTGTAGAAATATGTTTTTTTTATCAGCAGTGTTACTTTGAGATGTAGAAATAGTTTTATATTTGCAGTGTTAGTTTAACATATAGAAATAGTTTTAAATCAGCAATGTTACTTTGAGATGTAGAAACAGTTTTTTTTTAAATCAGAAATGTTACTTTGAGATGTTGAAATAGTTTTGTATCAGCAGTGTTACTCTGAGGTGTAGAAATATTTTTTTATCAGTAGTGTTACTTTGAGATGTAGAAATAGTTTTGTATCAGAATTGTTACTTTGAGATGTAGAAATAGTTTTGTATTAGAAGTGTTACTTTGAGATGTAGACATGATTTTGTATCAGAAGTGTTGTTACTTTGAGATGTAGAAATAGTTTTGTGTCAGAAGTGTTACTTTCAGATGTTGACAACTCAACTTGCATACACAACTTCCTATTTTTCAGCCTTATCCAAGAAGCCTAATTATCTCATCTGATCACCCAAGAGGTCAAGAAAATGTTCTTGAATATGAGTTCAAGAATCAACATCAGTGTACTTAGGACATTCTCACCTTAGGATTCCCACACATGCTCCATACCCTTTTTAAGTTGGCCAGTTCCCAGGCCGATGGTATCAGTAGCAGTCTGATTAAGTCTGCCTACATTTTCCCCTATGTGTTTAATGTCATAAAGACCCTTTGCTTACTCCCACTAAATTAGCCTCTTTAGAAGTGGATTTTCTGTTTTGTTGCACTTGTCACTTTGTCCCAGAGATCCTTCACCACGTCATCTTTATCATAATGTAGCTCACCACCTGAAGGTGTGGCAAAAAACAATTATCAATGTGTTCATTTCATTGCACACCTGCATGTCCTGGGCAGAAGATCCATAATATTCTCTTGACCTTTTTTTTTATCAACAAATGTTAGAAACCAGTAGTTTACTGAGACTGAGGTAGATATCGAAGCCACTCAGCAATATCTACCAAATCAAAAGTCCAACAACTGAGATATATCTCAAGAATTGTTTCCTGCAGTCATATTTACAATCACCTATTTTACTCACTTGTCTAATTATAGTAAAATTAGAGTAATATTAAACCAGCTTTGATAAGTAGTAAATGCCATTATGAAATCCTTGCCTTATGTACCACCATTTTATTGTCTCATGATGCTAATATGCTTTGCTTCACTTACATTGTTTTATCATGGCATTAAAGAACAACAATAATTTCAGTTACCCAATTGTCTTTCTAATAAATTATAGTAATTATAGATTATGGTGAGTAGAGGCTATGACATCCCTCTCGGCTTGTGTAGATCTGGTTTGTGTCACCGTCTGGACTGTGTACATTTTAATTAACATAAAAAGCTGATTTTGATGTGTTGGAATGGACGTCTAACCTTCTCAGATAAGGGGATAAAAACTCAGATGACCTGTGTGCATGTTATGCATGTTAAAAATTCCTCAGCAGATGGAAATCAAAAAGAACAGGCTAAATAGACCATTGCCCAGTCTGAGTTTTAAAATTTAAGTCTACCCACAAAAATAATATTTATAGCGTGGGTGGTTGTGGTTGTGAAAAACACACATTTGGATCCTTGCCAGGGCTATGTAGCTCATGCACTGTGTTAGGATCTCTTGTGTAATGTATGGCAGGAGACAAGGTATTCATGTACAATTCAGTGATCCTTAACCAAAACACTAAGAGCCATAGCATTCCTTTTAACAGCCATGTTATTGTTACCATTATTTGAACATATTTTTCATCAGTCTAAAAACTAAAATGTATCTAAAATTATGTTTTCATGTGATATTTTGTGTATGACAGGAGAACTTCCTGGCATAGGAACTCTATTTGATTTCACATACAATCGAGAACAGAAACGATGGCAGAACTGGTCTGCATTAGTACCTGCTTATGTACATGATCCAGAAAGGAAATTCTATGACATTCTTGTCCCCACAGTGGAGACTGTAAGTACATGATCTCACAACATATAAGTACAATTAAATATCCTAGCCTTTAGTGTAGCAATTGTTTAGTACAACTTTGCAGCTGACAACAAGACTGCAGCCTTGCCATTGAAAACACAAAAGTTCAACTATCGTTGCATTATATGTATCGTTGCTAGTGACTGCGGGGAGGGTTTTCCAGACTGAAGTATAAAGGTCAATTGCCCGAGCAGTCGCCACGCAGTGTTAAGTAGGATTTATATTGTTACCTGGCAGAATACCAAGGAATAGAGCACCCCACAGGTGGGCAACCTATCCATTCAGCTAGGCCCTGTTCAACAAATCTAGTGACACCTCCCTGGTCCTATGATTTGCTCGCTGGTGATTCTCACCTGAGATAATAGTGATCCCTGTGGTAGGACAGGATATATTATTATGGTTTTGAAGTCCAAATGACACATCTAAAAACTACTTTCCATTGGAAGAGGGCTGCAGCGATCCAACTAAGGAGGAACGGACTTACCTTGAGTTCAAGAAGCTGAAGCATTAGAAAACCCAATGATACTCTGTTGTATGCATCCTCAAAATCAATCGCTGCAGTAAAGGTTTCAATGCCTGAATGGAAGGAAACCTTCATAAACATCATGGGCAAAAGCTGCTGCATTGGTTCAGGTTTCTCTTTTTTGATGGTACTCTCCCAGGGTGGGTGGGAAAACACCTTGCTTCTCTAGCTGGCTTGATATTTTTCTGGCAATTAACTTCTCCAGCAGCTTGCCTATTGTATTCTGCATGGTTATTATTCGATATCCCTGAATTTTTGTGTGGTCTTTGCCAGGCTTTGGCAAGGGAATCAGATAGCTGTGTAACCACTCCTCCTTGATGCTAGCACTCCTTATACTGTTGTTGTACACGTCTGCTAGTTTCTCTAGCTCTTTGTCTGTACACCTATTTATGTCGTCTTATCTTATGCCATCAGGACCTGGAGCACTGTTTTTTGATCGTCGAAGCACAGCCTTGATTTCTTTCACTGTCACTGTGTCTTCATCCGAAGTGTTCTGGGCCTTGCATCTGTCTGAGGTGACCTCCTTGGCCAGATTTCGACCTCCCATGTCTGTCTGGTTGCTCTGCTCAAGGTAGCGTTCAAAGAGGGCTTTGCCCTTGTCCTCGTCAGTCCTCTGCCAGATGAGGTCAGCACCTTGGAAGTCAGGAATATTCTTATGTTTGACTACCCTACTCATGCTTTTATGTAGTTGCCAGAACAATTTCAGTGGCTTGTCTTTGCTTACTCTTTGACATACCTCTGCCAATTTTTCACTTTTAATCACCTTAACCAGTTGTTTTAAATAGCTTACTTTTGTGTGCATCTCTCTTTCTAAGTGCATGCAGGGACTAGGATGGGCAGCTCTGTTCTTGGCGTTTTGCCATTTCTTTACAGCACTACGCTTATCCACCCAGGCCTTTTCCACTTCAAAATTCCACCAAGGTGGCTGCTCCCAGCTTTTTTTCCTGCCCTGAAGCTTTCTGCGCTTGTCACGCCTTAATTCACTCACCATATCTTGCCCTGTACTGTCAATCTGGAAAGTCTTGACCGTTGACTTGTGCTGCCTGGTTTTGCCTTTCTCCACCAATATGCTGCAAACGTGGTGGATGCTGACGTAGTACCCTAGGACACCCCATCTACACACTAGTGAGTGTAGGAGAAGCCAGCGCCAGATAAATAACACTGTCCTTATCACCTGGATGTCTTGCTGTCCTGGTGACACAGCCACTGTTGATACAAATCAGGTCTGTGGTTTCAAGTGCAGTCTCGAGCTCCTGCCCCTGTGTGTTGGAGGAAATGTTTCCCCATGATCTGCCTTTAGCGTTGAAATCACTACAGAAAATAACATTTCTCTCGTGACAGAGAGAGCTAGACAGACTCCAGTGAATCAGGAGGTGGGGGAAGGTGGTGGAGCTGGGTAGGACACACATTGAGAACACTTGAATAATTGGAAAGCTTCCTCTGGAACCCAGACGGCAATTGAAATAGAGGATGACCACATGGAGATTTGGAAAAAAAACACAATTGGAGACAGATGAATAATTTGTGGAGGACCTGAAGAGAGCTGCAGATAAATACTATAATATGGCAGGAATTAGTTGAGGTTCTATACTTTAATGGATGATAAAGGGCAGCAGAAGAAGAAGATACCTTATAATTGTTTAAAATGATACGACTTCCCATATACTAGGTTGTTGTACAGGGTTGGGAGACCTTCTCCCCTTCTCAGTGCCTTTCTTTTCCAAGAAAAGTTTGTTACGCATTTGTAGAAGCAGGGCCGACTGCAGAGTCATATGCAAAAAAAACAACACCTGGACTGTGTATTGAACCCTATATGTGTGTGTTGGTAAGCCAGTCCACTAACCACTGTGATACTACAATACTGTTAAATATGTTGTGAATACTTTAAATCAAAGTCTATGTTACCAGTAAACTAGTGTATACCTGTGTCTAAGTTACCTTTGATTTAATTTATTTGTCTTTAACACCTCAGATCTTATGTCCAACTTACCATTGACCTAGCATTAGTTAGTTAGTTAGTTAGTCGACAGATCGTCCTCATTGCACATCGAACCATTCAGTCCATAAGTGCTCGGATCCCCTCCTCAGCAAATCCTGCAGCATGTAGCGGCTAACGACACCAGTTCTGTGTTGGTTTATCAACCTTCTTTGGCTTCCTGCGTAGTGGTCTTGTTTGGCCACCCCTCTTTTAATTTGTTGTTCTCGCAGTCTGGCCATGGTTGTAGATTCATAGTCATCACTTGGTTCACGCAAAAGTCTTACTTCTCGTAGAGCATTGAGAATGTCAACCTGGTCCATGGTGCGTCCGCCCTCCACCGTAGCGTCCTGCGAGTGTGTCAGCCCGCTCATTTCCTTGTACTCCCGCATGCCCTGGCACGAAGATGAAACTAATCTTTGCCAGCCGAGACCGCTCTGATGTAGGCGAGTGCTCTGCAAACTTGTATTCTGTCTTCAATGGTTGGAAAATCAAGAAGGTAGCGCATTCTCTGCATGCTGTATCTCTTGTACATCCAAGAATAATGCGCATAGCTTCATTCTGTATCCTTTCCATCCTTTCTATCTGCTTAAGGCTGAGAGTCAGGATTGCCATCGCGTACTCAAAAACAGACATGACCAGCCCCTCGTACAGAAGACATAGATGGCACTGCTCACAGTTTGCTGCCACCAACAGATCTAGCGTGTATGGCTTTATCACTTAGATCTATGTCCATCTCACCATCAATCTAATGAATGTATGTTAACACTTCAGAACTATGTCCAAGTTAGTATTTAATCAGTGTATTTTTCTTTAATACTTAGATGTATGTCCATATTACCATTGATCTAGTATGTATGTCTTTAACACTCAAATCTATTTCCTGGTTGCCATTGAACTAGTCTGTATGTATTTATTGCTTAGACCTATGTTCAGGTTGCCATTGAGCTAATCTATATATTGAATAGTTAGATTTATTTCTTGGTTACTATTGAGCTATCTATATGTATTTAATGATTAAGTCTATGTCCGGGTTACCATTGAACTAATTAATGTGTATTTAATATTCAAATCTATGCCAAGGTTACTATTTAACTTTTCTAAATGCATTTAATGCTTTGATCAGTTCAAGTTTCATTAACTCTTCTATATGTATTTATAAAATGTACTTGATCAACACATGGTGTGTTGGTTGTAACATAAGTTTAAGAGTTCAGGTTCTTATTGAAAATCTGAACATTGTTTCGCAGGTGAGATCAACTTGGCTGCTTAATCTTATGGTAAAGATAAAAAGAGCTATCGTTTTAGTAGGTGAGACAGGCACCTCAAAGACAGCAACAATCCTCAACTACTTGCGAGCAATCAACCCTGATACCACTGTAAGGATACTTCATAACACTTGTTTTCACTTCGAAGCACTGTTGTTTTCACTTCATAGTACTGTTATTTTCACTTCATAGCACTGTATTGTTGCCACTTTGTTTTAAAAAATTCACAGACTGTGTGTATGTGCATATGCAGGTATGCCATTTTATGTCTTGAATATCATCTTATAAAAACAAGCGCTAAAAAACAATGTAATATACAAGTAAATGGGAATATTCTTCAGCAAGTGAATCGGTTCAATTATCTCGGAACAGTCATAACATCTGATGGCAGATGCCTTGAAGAGATTAGAACAAGAATTGCCATTGCGAAGGTAGCCTTTAGCAAGATGAAAAACATTCTGACCAATAAAATGATGTCAATTGAAACGAGAAAAAGAGTGTTGAGGGGATACATAGAGCCTGTTCTTTTGTATGGATGTGAAAGTTGGACAATGTGCAGTCAAGCTGAAAAACATCTGATGGCTGCAGAAATGTGGTTTCTGAGGAAAATGCAAAGAATACCATGGACAGATAGAAAAACCAATGACCAAGTACTACAAGAGACAAATGAAAATCGTAGATTGATTAGAGAAATTAGACGTAGACAGTCAAAATTTTTTGGACATGTTATGAGAAGAAATGGACTGGAGAACTTGGTGACAGCTGGCAAGATCGAGGGAAACAGACCAAGAGGAAGACCGAGAGGAAAATACCTGGATGGCTTGGCCACATGGCATGGACGAGACAGGAACACTGAGCTGATCCACGACTCTGGTGATCGAGTGAAATGGCGAATCATGACCGCCCACGCTTTCCGGCATGGCACATGATTGATTGATTGAAAAAACAAACAAATTGTCAACAGCTGCTTCTGAAGCTACTCATAAAAAGTTACATTTAAAAAACATGGTTTTTGAAAATGTTTTCTAAAAGATAAAATTGAAAACTTCTACTAAACAAGATCAAAGTTACTATTTGGGCATGTTAAAACATAACTGAAAATTATGCTAAAGAGAAAGGCAGAAGTCAAATATGCAAGAGGAAGACAGTAGTTTCCTTATACAAAAGATGAATGGGAAAGAGAATGTTTAAGTGTGTCATATTGGTAATAGGTAGAAAATGCAGAAAACACATTATAACTAACTCTTTAAAAAATAGACAATTGATCTGATTGTAAGAGTTAAAAAAACAGTTAAACTAATATCCATCCATCCATCATGTGCCATGCCGGTAAGCGTGGGCGGTCATGTTCTGCCATCTCACTCGATCAACAGAGTCGTGGATCAGTTAAACTAATATAAACAAAGGAAACTTAAATGTGAACGCAAGTGACGATTTTTACATAGGTGGACGAGTGCATTTTATCCAGTAAAATATTGCTGTAGGTGTTGCATTGATAAGAGAGTGTTAAAGGAAACAACATCAACAGTATTGTCAAGGGAAGACAATACTAGTGAGATAATAAGACAAACATGAAAGATAAGGATGATATAGTAAGGACAAGGTAGTCAGTGAATGAAAACCATAAAGGCAAGAAGGTCAGCTAAAATGCACTGGGTTTTATCCCATTTGACCCTGTCTATTTCTACCAAAAGCATGGCACAGAACACAAGATCCTTAGCTGCAGAAGTCTTCAAAATATTGCAGCCTAATACAAATGGCGGAACCCAAAAATAAACCCTTGATCATTAGAGACTATTGATCACTTGGAGACTATTGACCATTTGAAGGCTGTTGACCAGTTGGATATTGTTGACCTCTTGGAGACTATTGACCAGTTGGAGACTATTGACTAGTTGTATACGAGGGTAAGTTAATAAGTAGATCACAAATGGCTGTATAAAAATAACTAACTATGATAACAACTTTAAACCAGTTTATTTTTATACTTACATAGTCGCTTTATTTCTCAACATAATTTCCACCAACATTGATGCTTTTATCCCATAGTTTTATCAGTCCTCCCAAACCGGCTGCGTAGAACGCGTGCTTTGTTTTCATTTACCTGCCATCCCACAGAACTGTGTGACTTACTTATTGACTCGCCCTCGTAACTTTTTCTACCCAGCTATGCACCGCTTTACAGGAAATCGCTAGGGGCTAAGTCCACTGAAAACCCACCTTGGCGGGAGACATTTCTGAGTGACACCGAAGTTGAATGTGAAGTGAAAATGTGGTTTAGAAAACAGAGCACGCAGTTCTATGCAGCCGGTTTGGGAGGACTAATAAAACGATGGGATAAGTACATCAATGATGGTGGAAATTATGTTGAGAAATAAAGGGACAATGTATGTATACAAATAAACTGATTTAAAGTTGTTATCCTATTTAGTTATTTTTCTACAGCCAATTGTGACTTACTTATTAACTTACCTTCGTATTATTGACCACTTGAAGACTATTGACCAGTTGGATATTATTGACCACTTGGAGACTATTGACTGGTTGGATATTGACCACTTGGAGACTATTGACCAGTTGGATATTATTGACCACTTGAAAACTATTGACCACTTGGAGAGTATTGACCACTTGGAGACTGTTGACCACTTGGAGACTATTGAACACTTGGAGAGTATTGAACACTTAGAGACTATTGAACACTTAGAGACCATTGAACACTTATAGACTATTGACCAGTTGGATATTATTGACCACTTGAAGATTATTGACCACTTGGAGACTATTGACTAGTTGGATATTATTGACCACTTGGAGACTATTGAGACCACTTGGAGACTATTGACCACTTGGATTTTATTTACCATGTGGAGATTATTGAACACTTAGAGATTTTTGAACACTTAGAGACTGTTGAACACTTAGAGACTATTGACCACTTAGAGACTATTGACAACTTAGAGATTATTGAACACCTAGAGACTGTTGAACACTTAGAGACTATTGACCACTTGGAGACTATTGAACACTTAGAAACTGTTGAACACTTAGAGACTATTGAACACGTAGAGACTATTGATCACTCTGCAATGGAAACCCCCTATTTTTTTTTTTTTAAAGTTACAAACGTGAGGAGAAAGGGGAAAAATTAGTGTATTTTATATGGAAGTATGGAAGATAACATAATATGATCTTTAAGAAAATCTTTGAAGAGCACAAGAATGAATAAAGAAATATACACACATGCACGCATGCGCGCACACGCACAGAGAGAGAGAGAGAGTCTACAACAAACTCATAAAATATAAATATTTAAAATCTTCAGGATTAATCTGTTCAGCCGTTGAACTGGTTTTGAAGCTATCTAACCATGCATCACCAATAGTGTCTTAGAAGTGATCTTAGAACTCTCTGTGTGATTGGGTGATAATAATGTGGTCCTCTTTAGTGCAGAAAGACAAAGAACAACATTTCTCTAAACTGCCTTGCATCATTAGTTCTCTGAACATAGACAAGCAACATACGTTTCCTGTGAATCAGGCATGTCAACAGAAATTATCTTCTTCCGTATCTCAGTCACTGCTCAACATGAATTTCTCCTCTCGAACGACTTCGCTTGATGTTCAGCGTAACCTTGAAGCCAATGTAGAGAAACGAACCAAAGACACTTATGGTCCACCTTCAGGGAAGAGGCTCCTGATATTCATTGATGAGCTTAACATGCCACAGGTATGCAAGTTGTTTGAAGTATTGATGAAATAAGACAATACAGTGGGAGAGCTGCACATTATAAAACAACAAATGTCTTTAGAGGTCAGCATGGCCGAATGGATAAGAATGGGTGTTCTTAAACATGCGGTGTGTTGATGCCAAGGTATGGGGTTCAACCCCTACACCATACAGTTGGACTTCACGTCCTTGACTTGGGGACATAAATTACAAGTGCCTCTGATGTCAGAGCGGGCTCACCTGATGGCGAGGGACACTGGTAATTGGGAAAGCTAACCCAGATGCAAATATCAGTCCAATGCTACTAGAAGTAATGTGTATGGACTGCGCTTCAGTTCAAAGCTAGCGATCAAAAAAAAAAAAAAAACAACGACGAGAACAAAATGTCATGCTGTTAAAACACAAGCTTTCTTTATTGACTTTGCACATAAGGCAAGAACCGTGTGTTTTACAGCATATGATTTTGATGTGTCCATGCTACAGGTAAAGTTAAATCTTAAAGGTGAGAAGGTTGACGTCACCGCGCCCAGGTTTACTCCACCTGGTGTTGTCTCTCTCTCTCTGCACAACAACAAGCTGCTTGCCAAGCACAAAGCACAAACTCTGTAGCTCCAGCGATGACCTCCAGGAGTTTCCAGAAAAATTGCATTTGTGGTCTGACTTTCAGAATGCAGGACTGATGGCTTAACGCCTCTGCCATGGCATTGCTTACTGTGACTTGGTGTTTTGGCTTAATTTTGAAACCTGTCTTATGCCTATCTGGGGGTTGCAGAAATGTTGTTTTTGGTTTTTGTTTTTAACCCCATCACTCGAGTGTTCACTATAATATTGAGATTGTATTGACTGGGTTAGACTTCCCAAGTAGTTTCATAAAACATTTGACTGCCTCAGAATTTTCATTTCATCTTCATCATTCCAACTACAGGTGGTGCTCCTGGCAGGCTCATTCAGAACAACCACAGGCATGACATTCATCCCTCAAAGGAAGGCAGGGGCAGGGCAGCATTTGGGTATTTCCACCATGCAATGAGGAACCAATAATACAGAGCCATTATATGGTGCTCTGGTGCTGGGTTTTCCCCAAGGAATAGACACATGATGCACATGACTTCTTAGCCTCACTTCAATAAACTGAGCCTTCCATTCATCACGAGCTGCACACTTAGAGACCAGTTTGTCCCTAGACTTTGGGTTCTGTTTGACCTCGACACAATGAGTGCTTTGATCCCTTAGTATGGCACCAACAACTCTTGAGACATGACATGCTGTTTGTCTCTTCATTTACAGGACAGCTTGTTCCCTTTGCCTGTAATTGAAGTCATCACACTTCTGGAGAAAGGTTGACTATGATAGTTTATTAAAAAAAACTTGAATATTAACTTTTTTGCTATGCAAGAATTAATTATCTGTAGTTTTAACAAGAGAAAGTTATACGATTGTTATGTAAATGTGCACCTATATAAATACCACATATATACATATTAAAAATGAGGTGTTAAGATCCATATTTTTTGGTTACTAAATGGCAGAAAAGTGGCATTGTGGTCACTAAGTTTGGCTTCATGTTAAAGTATTAACTGCTACATACTTTCCTGACTGTTAGCTTCCCTAAACTGTGACAAGGAATGACAGATTAACATGTCAAATTAAGTGCTTCTATGGAAAAACACCATCAGAGTACCAGGATATATATATATATATATATATATATATATATATAATTTTTTTTTGCATATCCTTTATAGGACATCGCTCTCAACACCAGCATCTTTCAGCTGTATGTTGATTTCTTGGCAAGATTACGCTCAGTAGTTTGCCATTGCTTTCTGAGCGGCCAGCTCACATACCCTGTAAGTTACCGATGCGATTCGAACCACTGCTGATCCTCACCGTCATCACGTTACCTACGAGAGTATACGAGATTACAGAGAAAAGTCGCTAACCTCTAAGCCACGAAGCCGGCCCAGGATATATATATACATATATAATCTGTCGTGGTATTACCTTTTAGTATAATATTTAACAATTATTTTCCTATTTTTTGAAAGCATCTTCATTGTTGCTAACAAACAGTGATATTATTTTGAACCATAGGTGGACACATATGGAACTCAACAACCAATTGCTATGCTGAAGCTCCTGCTGGATCGAGGTGGATTTTACGACAGAGGCAAGGAGCTGTGCTGGAAAAATATAAAAGACCTGGGCTATATTGCTGCTATGGGTAAAGCTGGCGGTGGACGCAATGAAACTGACCCACGATTTGTCACCCTGTTTTCTGTTTTCAATATGACGTTTCCAGACAGTAACTCGCTCTTGAGGATTTACATGTCTATTCTCAATGGTCATCTTAGTGCATTTGATATTGAAATCGGTCGTCTTTCTACACGCATAACACAGATGACCATGGATCTGTACTCGTAAGTCAAAATAGGGTAATCTTGTTTACATGTAGGTAGAGGACCCATTACATGCTTTAAGGCACATTGAGCATATGGGACTAGACTCATATTTATATAGACCAATTAGTACTCAAGGGCTGATTTGGTCAATATAACATCAGCTGCCTTGACTTTCCAAGTCATTTTCTGGTACCCATCTAGGCTGGGTCGACCAGGGCAGCAGGTCAGTTTACAAAATTCAAATCCATCGCGACAGGATGGAACCCATGACCACCGGACCTGCTGGCCAACATCTAGCCACTACACTGCTGTAGGTCCTTGGTTTACATGTGGTTAAGTTGTGTATTGTTACAACTGAGGTGAGGGAGAGAGTTTTTAAGAGTATTATAGAGCCAGTTCTCACGGTGGAAGGGAATCATGAACAAGCAGTAGATTAATGTGAAAGTACTTGGTAGCTTCAGATATGTAGCATTTTAGAAGAATGCTGAGAACACCTTGATAGAAAAAAAGCAATGAAGACTTATTTAAAGACATCAACTCATGGAAAGAAAGGACTAATGTATCCACATTCTTTGGGTATAAAGAAAAGGGGCAAACTGGAAAATGTCATGCCAACAAGGAATTGCAGTGACAAATAGAAAGAGGAAGACCTAGAGATTAGATACTAGACAGCTTTACGCTATGGCATGGAGAAGCCATATTAAATGCCACAGTGGCTTGGAAAGAGCTCTGATGTAAGGCATGGTTCCTGGAAGAGAGGCGGGGGTCAACCAGCACAAAGATGAACAGGGGACATTGATGACAACCATTGCCAAGAAAGTGCATGAGGACTGATAAAGTATGAAGATATATTTGGCAGGCTGAGATGAGAGAGAGGTTCTGCAAATGGACTGCTACATGATGATGGAGTGTATAGCACATAGCAGAGTGTATATAAATATAGCTTGACTTTTGACATGTGTATGTGCAACATTATTTTATATAAAATGTATTTCCAAATAGTCAGTGTAAATAATACTTGCTTCCTTCTAATAAACTTGGAAATTGTTAGACAGTACTACTGTACTGTGAGTGTAGTGTATCTTAGGTAACTTGAAACCTAATGGAGCCCAACCCACTACAGGTGACCTCTCCCTGTTAGCCAGGCACCTCACAGTTCCAGTTTCTCACTCAGCACCATGTGGACTTGTGATTGGTATGTGAGAGAGGGACAGTTAGTTAGTTAGTCGTGGTTCCAACTTTACAGCAACGGGTCGTCCCCATTATGCTCCGTTCCTGTGTCAGTGAATATCACATAAAATGCGCCTCACTGCCCCATGTGAAAAGTGGAAAAGACAGGAGTCTCGACAACCAACAGCCCGCACAGATGCCACCGCCAGACTGTCAACACAAAAGTCCTCCAGGAAAATACAGTGCATCTTATAATGCCGTCGCCAGAATGCCAACACAAAAGTCCTTCACGAAAATACAGTTCTTCATCAATGGAAGCGGCAGTCACTAGAAGACAGTAGCCACACATTTCTGCATAAGGCAAAAGCTGGTCAATTCTGCGACACAGCCAGCCGCCATTACTCCGAAGTCCAGATATTTCTAGGTGTTGTTTGTTCCGTTTCTAGTTATTTTCTAGCCAGCTATGCCATTTTTTTTTTCAACATGCAGTTCATGCCACAAGCAGCCTCGGTCAGATGTAAAAACATTTCACTGCACTGTACATAATGCGGTCGCCAGAATGTCAATACAAAAGTACTCCACGAATATACAGTTCATTGTCAATGGAAGCGGCAGTCACTAGAAGACCAGCAGCCACACATTTTTGCATAAGGCAAAAGCTAGTGGATTCTGCGACAGCCAGCCGCCATTGCTCCGAACATGCAGTTCACGCTCCAAACAACCTCGGGCTGATGTAAAGCATTTCACACGAAATTCACAGCTCACAGCATTGCGCCATGCTCTCAACGCAGTAGCAGGGTGATGGAACCATACACTTCCAGTACAACATGAGGAAAATGTGAATGTAAACTGCAGCCACGAGCATAGACACTCCAGAGGCCTTAACCGTTTCAACACCTATCCTCCATGTTCGCGACTGGAAGGGACAGTAGCATGTTTCAGTTCTTCATAGTGGAGATAGTTAAATCTAACACTGCTGGTTGTATTGCCAGGTGCCAGCACACAACACAAATAATTTTTATAAGGATTAAAAAAAAGTCTTCTGTCAGACAGTATGGGGAGTCAGGGATTATCTTATTTCCCACTTATCCCCCATTGGCACATTTGCCTTCTATCAATTCACTTCAATCTATGCTATCCTGTGCAACTCTGTCCTCCCCATATTTTTTCATTTCTGTCTTTACTTTTCTGCTTAGTCTTAGGTCTTCCTCTATTTCTTTTAGCCTGTGGATTCCATTGTGTTTTATTAGGCCTTCCTCTATTTCTTTAACCCTGTGGATTCTGTTTTTTTTTTTTTTAGGTCTTCCTCTTTTTTTTTAAAAACATTTTTTTTTTCGCTTATCCTTTAAGGACATCGCTGTTAACATCAGCATCTTTCAGCTGATTGTTGATTTCTTGGCAAGATTACGCTCAGTAGTTTGCCATTGCTTTCTGAGCGACGGCTCACATACCCCGTAAGTTACCAAAGCGGCGAGAACTGCTACCAGTTCTCACGCAGGTTACGTTCCTCATGTGGATATACAGGATTACGGAGAAAGAACTATTTCATTAAGCCTGTGGATTCCAGCCTTTCTAGTTAAACTATTTTCATGTCTGCGATAATAAATAACGGTAAATCAAATGAAGTGGTATTGTTCGCACATAACTGTCCAGAGATAATATTTGTAATATAAATGTTCAATACAATTGTAATTATTTGTACTAAACACTTGTACAGCACATTTGACAGCTAGGTGAATACAGTTAATGAAGTCGTCAACAGGAACATATATGCCTTTCAGTGTGAACTTTCAATGGCAATATCAATGAACTTGTAACAGAGTAGGCCTAACGAGTTCTCTGGTTTATTATAAATGGAGTTTATTTCTTATTGATGACAATCTGGACACAACATCGCGTCTTCTCTGCTCCGGCTCTAGATGTAAACTAAACTCCTAACAACCAACTACGTCACGACTTGAGCATCTCTCCTCCCATTCCATCCCGATGCTCAATCGTGCTGTAGCCTTTTCCCACCTAATACCCAACTTCTGCTACACCTTCCTATGTTTTTCTAAAGAATTTTTCCTTTAAAAATTCTTTACTCCCAATCCCCCTACTCTATTCCCTCTCTTTCCTTACCTCCCACAGCTCCTCTAATCTTCCCCAAACCAACTCCAACTTAAGTAAATATTCTATTCTTTAACTCTTCTCCCTGTCATATTATCATATAGTAACCTACTATAACTTCTTCTTCGTTTCTGCCTCTTCATAACATAACACATATCAATAACCATTAAATCTCAACTTTATACAATACATCATACCACATATGGTTACCTTTTTAAACTAAACACTCCTTCTTCCCTTTCCTTACTTCCCGCAACTCCTCTAATCTTCCCCAAACCAACTTTATTTTAAGTAAACCAATCTATTCGTAACTCTTTCCCCTGCCATATAGTAATCCACTATATAATTCTGGTTCGTTCTTGGCTCCTCAAAGTTCCTGTACAAAATATACATATCATAAGAATAGCTCGTATAATCGTTATCGTACACTTGATATTATGAAATTCCTCACTCTTTCACAACACAGGACAAACAGAAACAACGTAGTTAGAAAAAGTAAAGAAGGGGTGCGCACCCAGTGAAAAGCATAAAGAATGAATAGTCAACATGATCACATTTACATAAAGTAATGCATAGTCCACACAATCACATTTACCTCCCTTGCCAATAAAAAAATTTTGTAAAATAATTTTTTAAAATACATCTTATGAAATAGATCTTTGTTCTCTATAAATCAAGTTGACATAAGTTTTCTCAACATTTATATATTCAACATTTATATTGCCATCCACAATCTTGTCTATATTTCCGTTACCTCATCTTTTACCATGAGCCAATGTTCATATTCCATGAACATTTTTAATTTAATAACCGCTGGTATTTCACAGCTCCTATATCTTTCCCCCTCACATCCCATAATCTGCTTCTTTGTCTACCTATATAAATACTCCTGCTTATATGCTGCCATTCACAGTCTCTCCCTCCTTTTTCTTCATATAATGCTGACTTTAATGCAGCTCCCATTTTATTTTCTAATACTTCATATCCATAAGAACCTCTTCATGCCGATTAACTATATGTCTCTCTATTAACCCTCAGTATGTGTCTCTCTATTAGCCCTCAGTAGTTTTATTAACTACTCATATTTTTTCTTTATTCCAGCCAACACCATAACTATTTAAAAATTAACTTACTTAATTAAATTAATAACCAGGTAACCTAATACACAAAACAACTTAATTAAATTATGAGTTAAGCGAAATAAAATCAAAACAAGACATTATACCCTCCAACTCATTCAAAGAAAACAGATTTTAAAATAATATAACATGCATCTTATCAAATCAAAATAAAATTTTCTAGTATTACCTAACACTACCGGTCTCTTTTACAAACCAATAGTTTGTACGCAAAAGTCTAGGAACACAATAACCCTATTCTAAAATCAAATAATAACAATCATATCACAGGAGCAAATCAAGCAAAAAAACATATTATATATGAGGCATTTAAAACTCAGATTCAATAAAACAACTGTCTTCTCGCTAAAGAGAAGGTTTTCAAAAAAAAATGTATAATTCACATAGAATTAACTACTTAAAGTGACCAAGCAACATTGTCCTCCTATACGAACCAATGTAACTCATATCTATTCACCCAAGTCACTCCATTGTTTTTATAACCGAGAAACTAAAACAACTCACTGTCAAGTATATATATATATATATATATATATATATATATATATATATATATATATATATATATATATATATATATATATATATATATATATATCTGTTATCTACAGACCAATTTCTAACTTAAAACAATATATGTTCCTTTCACAAAAGTTTTTAACTAACAATGAGCATATTGTCTAACAACAGAACCTGTGATTCGACACACCAATTGTTTCTCCTGGATTTGTTCCACACATTCCTATAACTACTTAATCATTACCATTAACCACGGTATTTCTAGCACCAATAAAAACTTGTCTATTTACTATAGAGTACATCTACTTGCTGTACCATCACAGAGAGAAAAAAAATATATGCCTCACTCGAACCTACATCCATATTAGTTATCTTAATGCTTAACTACTCCTCAAGATCATTTATGAAAAGTATCAAGAGAAGCCTTTTCCATTTCCACCGTCTCATATACTTCATCAAGTATCTCTTTCCTTTCTAAACCATGAAACTTATATCTTGCTATCTGCAATATTTTCTATCCATTTACCTCTTAAGTTTCCACCTCTTCAATAACTCCAAGTTTCTTTGAATAAGTGCTATCTCCACATCAATATCCTCCTCCCCGTATAACCTATCAGCTTCCTCCATACTACTATTTGACTCTGACTTCTCATCCATTTCTTCTTCTTCATCTGTATGTCTCTCGCTAGCAGCCGCTAATCTCTTCCGTTCAATATCCCATCTAATTTGTCTATCATTATTTCTTAAGGACCTTTCTAGTAGAGGCATATCTTCACCGCTTGTTGAATACTCTCTAATTCTCCTCTGTCTTTTCACTTCTCTTTCTCTTTGTTTATCCATTCTTCTTTTTGTTGCTTGTCTAGTATTCTTAAATGGAGCACCTATTTCCTCTTCCATAGACTCTATACTATCATAATGACTCTCATTCACATTTCCTTCTTCTATCGTTTTCGGTATTGTCTGTTCTTGAGTATCATCGTAAACTGGAGTTGTTTTTAACTGATTGTGTGCTGGATCTTTTCTAAAACCTGGGGTTATTATAGTTCCCCTGACGACTCGTTCATCTAAGTATCCGGTGTCTGAATAATAATTATTATTATAATTATCATTTTCCTTCTCATCATCATCTCTTCTTAAGTGTTCCACGTGTGCCCTTGCCACATGTCCCGTTACCTGGTTCTTGATACTATACGATACATTTCCTAGTTTTTCTAAAACGTAATAACCTGGGACCCAACGAGCATCAAACTTAGAGTTCCTTCTATGCTTCTTGTAATAAACTCTATCACCTACTTTAAACTCCTGTAATTTTGTATTCACGTTTTTGTACTTTTTCTGTCTTTCTCTCGCTTTAATTATATTATTCTTTAATCTTACGTGTGCTCTATGCATTTCTTGTATGATAAACTCTTGAAAGTCTTCCCCCATATATTTCCGTCTTGATTTTAACAGATTATCTATAGGTAGTACTGGTTCTCTCCCGTGTATTAAATAGAATGGTGAAAACCCCGTGCTTTCATTTTGATTTGTGCGTATAGCACTAAGCGCTGGTCCCAAGAATAGATCCCAATCTTTTTCATGTTCATCCACAATCTTTGCTATAATATCGTATAATGTTCTATGTTGTCGTTCGTTCTTAGCATTTGAAGAAGGTCTGTAGTATGAGGTCTTTACATGTTTTATATTCAAATCTTTTAATAACTTTTCGAATTTCTTATTCACAAATTCTCTACCATTATCCGTGAGTACAATCTGTGGACAACTAAATCTTGGTACGAACTCCTGTAAAAAAATATTGACAGTATCTACTTCCGGCCAAAGACTGTAGACGTCTACTATATGAATTAAATACACGTTTCCTGACAATGTTCTAGGGTGAGGACCAGATATATCTAAACTAATTTTTTGCATTGGGAACTGAGGAATATCTGTATCTTGTAATAGACACTTAATTGTTTTCATATTCCTTAACCTGCATCTTTCACACGTATCCACATATTTGCAAGCAGATCTAAATAAGTTCGGCCAATAATATTTACTCGTAAGTGCTTTCACTAATTTATCCCGACCGAGATGACCATTCTCATCATGATATGCTTTTAAAACTTCATTTTCCAAATGTGTGGGAATATATTTCCTTAGCTGTTCATTCTTTTCACTCATATAATATAACTGTTCATCTTCTTGTAAAACTAAATAATTCTTCTTATATTTATTCTCCTCCGTTTCTTTTAATTTCTGTTTTATTTGTAATACTTTTGGATCTAATTCTTGTTCTTCTTTCATATTAAATTGTGCTCTAGGTTCAGCCTCTTGATCCGATGGTAAACTCTCAAACTCTTCTCTATTTATTATGGCAGTTTCTAATATATTTACTTGCCAGTTTCGGTCGTCAATCTCTGGTTCACCTTCATCTTCTGTGTCTCCTGATGACTGTGGGTACGGGATCCTAGACAACAAATCAGCACACGTGTTAATCCTACCTGGTATGTATTCAATTTTTGTATTGTATCCCTGTAGATTCAATGCCCACGTCTGTATTTTCCTGTTCTGCACTGGAGCTTCTAATAGAGATTTTAAAGGCATATGGTCAGTTCTAATAACAAAATTTGCGTTATGTAAGTAGTAATTTAGTTTCTGTAGAGCGTAGTGTATAGCATACGCCTCTTTCTCAATAGTCGACCATTTCCGTTGCGACCTGCTAAGCTTATGAGATAAGAAATAAATTGGCCTTTCATTTTTAACCCCTGGTATTCCAGACTCTTTTCCTTCATATGGTTGAACCAAACACGCTCCTATAGCATTATCCGAAGCATCTGTATATAGTATTAACTGTTTATTCAAATCTGGATGTGTCAATAGTGGTACCACTGTTAAGCTGTTTTTTAAAAACTCGAACGCTTTTTGACACTCATCATCCCACTTAAATCTAGCGTATTTGCCCGTTAAATTAGTAATTGGTTCTGCTATCTTTGAAAACCCTGGGATAAAGTGCCTATAGTACCCACAAGTTCCAATAAAAGCACGCACTTCTTTCACATTAGTTGGAGGGGGTAACTCTTTAATAACCTTTATCTTGTCTTGGTCTGGTTTAATTCCGTCTCTATTTATAATATACCCCAAATATTTTGTTTCTGTTTTTAAAAACTGGCACTTACTAAGCTTCAATTTAACATCATGTATTCTTAATCTGTCGAATACTAGTCTGACATGTTTTAAGTGATCGTCCACATCCCCTGCTGTATAGATTAGAATGTCGTCTATGTATGCTAATGCAAACTTTTGCATACCCTCTAATACCTCATTTATTAAGAGCATGTAGTGAGATGGAGCCGTACGAACCCCGAATGGCATTCGTAGGAATTCGTAAGAACCCATATGAGTACAGAAAGCACTTTTCTTTTGAGCGTCCTTCGACATCGGAATACACCAGAATCCTGATCTTGCGTCTAGTGTCGTGAAAAATGTAGAACCATTAAGCAACCCCAAAATATCATCAATCACCGGCAGTGGGTACGCTACATTCTTAGTGATTTTGTTCAACGCCCGATAGTCACAGCAGAACCGACTTGAACCATCAGGTTTGGCCACAATTACAATCGGAGATGACCATTCTGACTTTGATCTTGTTATTATTCCCGCTTTCAACATGTCTTCTATTGCTTTTTCGACAATTTCTCTATTTCTTAAAGGAGTTCTATATGGTTTTAAACTAATTGGTGGATGGTCTCCCGTATCTATTTCCATTGTAACTGTTTTTGTCCTTCCCAATTCTAAATCATTAATTGCAAATACATCCTGATTTTCCTTTATAAGTTGTTCTAATACTTTCTTATTTTCTGGTGGAGCTTTTAACTGTGCCAACAATTCTTGTTCCCTTGTCATTTTGTCTAGTGAATGTATTTGGGCTGTATTTCTTCTGAATGGATGGATCAATTCATCCATTTGTGCGTTCCCTCTACTTCCGCGTCTGCGTCTGTTATTAATTCTTTCACTAGAAGTTTGTGAATAGTTTGCTCCCGGCCTTTCTACTCTATCTGTTGCCAATATATCACTAATGTTATGTTCTAGTTTAGCTACTACACATTCTCTGTATAATTTAATTTCTCTACCTGTGTTGTTAATAACCATCACTGGAAAAGTTAAGTGTTTATCTAACGCTATTATTCCATCCGGAACTTCCAAACCAGGCTCATCAATTACTTCCTGTTGCAATTCAGTGATTCTGACTGTGTGTCCTGCCACATAATATGGGTTTTTCTTCACCTTTGCTTGTATCAAATTAACCGACTGTTGTTTTAACGTCGTGGACATTTTAACTCTAACTAGAGCTGATATATGCATGTCTTCTTCCATATCTACATAGACGTCCTTGAATTTTAATTTATGTAAATCAAAGAAAAGTCTTACTCCATTTTTTATTTAAAAATCTCTTCCTATCAGCATGTTTCTATTTAAATCTTTCACTACTTGAAAAAGATGTCTTACGTTGACCCCTCCTAACTTAAAATTGATCATTGTTTGTCCAATTACTTGTAAATTCTGTCCTGTAACAGAGTGAAGATTATTATGACTCTTAAATATTCTACAATTTCTCACTATTTTATATAAAAAACTTTCTTTAATTACACTAACCTGAGCTCCTGAATCAATTAATGTACGAACTCTATATTTTCCTATTTCTATTATACATGAGCTATGATCTGTTTTATTTTCTGTAAACTGTTTGACTTCATCTAGTTGAAAGTATTCTCTACCCGTTCTACTATGCTTGTTATTAAAATATTCTTTAAACCTTGGGACCTTATTATTTTCCCTCCTACCACAGGTCCTATTTAATAGGTAGGGCGCCCGTTTCCCTGCGTTCTTGTACCTGTAAAATTTCTGTGTCTATCTTCAACATTACTATTTAACCTGCTATTGCCATTTCTACTTGGTGTATTCGACTGGACATGCCTGTTACCACAAAAACGAGAAACGTGTCCGCGTTGACCACAAACCCAACAGACTATATTTGTGTTATTTGTTTTACCCACTGTCTCACCGGTAGGATACCTCATTTGTCTCCTTTCATCATAAGCATTTCTATTACTACCTTGTACCGTCTGTACGCCTCCTCTCCTATTCCATCCGAACCTTGTTTGTCCTATCTCCATAGGCTCCTCAATTCTATCTTCTCGACTAGTTCCTATTTCTCGTCCTGTTCTCAATCTAAATCTACGTCTCAAATTTTCTTCTTGTACTGCAATATCTACAGCTTGTGACAACCTCTTGGGGTTTTCTCTCATCAGCTTAAACTTCAGTCCATCGGATTTTATGCCATCTACAAAAATCCCGACTAACATCCTCTCCACCTCTTCTCCTCGTACATTCTGTCCCAAGAATGCCTCTTCAGCCAGGTTAATCAACCTATCACTGAACAATTGTACCGTCTCTCCATTGTTTTGTTTAGACTGTCTCAATACCGAAAACGCATGTTGTGGATCCGTTATTTCCTCGTATTTGTGTGCCAGGTCGTCTTTGAACTGCTCCCATGTCTCATCTACTCTAGCCTCTAATTTTCTTCGGATATGATCTGAAACCGGTTCTGTTGCTGCCTGATAAGCAAGTCTCATTTTCTCTTCATCTGATGCAGACACCAAATATGCATATTTCTCTATGGAAGTTACCCACTTTTTAAACTCTCTTGCCTGTCCGCTAAACTTAACAATTTCAGTTGCCATTCCTTGTTGTTTCATGACCGTATTAAGTCTATCTATCACTGTTCCCACTCCCGTCAACACTTGTGCCAATGAATCTTGCTCTGTCATGCTGAAATATTATTGTACAGACTAAATAATCAATTTCACATTTGTAATCAGCTAATTTAAGAAATATTACCTTATTTACCTTATACATCAAGTTCAACCAGTTAATAGGTTTACTGATTACCCTTCTCTCTGTTTCCGATCCAAGAAAGACGTATTCCCGTATTCCTCTATGTTCGCTGTCAGGTAGAACTCAAACACTAGGAATCTGTGTTAGTTGAAACCGATCGCGCACTTCAGGTAGTTTCTTCTTTCAAGTGATCCCGCCCTTCAGGTAGTTTCTTCTTCGGATGCCTCAGTAACTTCAATCCCTGGTTGGGTCCCTACCAGACTTCTGGCTTCTTTTCGCCCCGGATGGGGTACATCAAATCGACGTCTTGAGAACCAATGTACTTCAGGTAAGCGATAATTTGGGTCCCCTCTTCAGTAGGTCGGCAGCCCAGTCTGCCCCTCCCACTTCCGAGAGTTCCCTGGCGATATCGCTACTTTTGATGAGGTTTTCATTTCTTCTTATTTTTCAATTTAGTGATTCAGTTTATTGTTGAGCGATTGTTTATTCAAAACTCCAAGGTCATGATTCTGCTGCCTTTAGTTCGCTCGAGGAAATCTTGACGAGAAGTAGACAACTGCTCTGTTAGTAAATTGTTTCTACTTGATTCGATTTATCTTGAAGGTTTCTTTTTCCTCTTATTTCAAATGATCCAGAACAAGATGTGCTCTTTCTCACTCTTTTGCTCAGCTGGCTTTCATATTTCAACTGACAACGACTGCCCGTACATCTAGCAAGTCCGTACAGTGAAGATTCTGAAAATATTTACAGACAACCACCCCTAGCTGGGCTTTTGGTTGCTGTACTTCTCACAAACAACGTAGAGGCCATCTTTCAATTTCGTTGTTGCGTTCAATAAATGTTTAAAACCGTGCCGTATTTCTGTCTCTGGGTAATTGACGTGAGCGGAACAAGATCTTCAAAACGTTGTAATTTACTTCGATGTTGGACAGCGTATTGTGATTCCGCAACCCTCCAAGTTCCGATCCTGAGTCGTGGGCACCATTTATGGGTATATAACAGAGTAGGCCTAACGAGTTCTCTGGTTTATTATAAATGGAGTTTATTTCTTATTGATGACAATCTGGACACAACATGGCGTCTTCTCTGCTCCGGCTCTAGATGTAAACTAAACTCCTAACAACCAACTACGTCACGACTTGAGCATCTCTCCTCCCATTCCATCCCGATGCTCAATCGTGCTGTAGCCTTTTCCCACCTAATACCCAACTTCTGCTACAAACTCATGCACAGAATAGCTGTCATTCAGCTAAGAATATGAGACACTAGATTTGCTATATATTTAAATAGAATACATCCCTCATGTGCTCCTAACTACCAAACCAACAAAAGTCTGATTGGCACCATTAAGACACCATTAACCACTTCACATTTATATGCTTAAACCTCACAACACAAAGCTGTTAACCAGTATCTTCAGTTTAAACAAATATATTCATGGCACAACACAGCAACTACATCATTTGTTAGTTTTTGACTTGGCATCCACCAGCTTGACCTGTGCGGAACTGTGTCCTTGTTACACTCTTTTGAAATGTCTTTCTAGCATATGCTAAGTGCTTAGTTGCTGCCATGTTTAAACTATCACATCTTGAATTCATCTGTATTGTGGTCCTCCTTTTCTTCATTTTTCAGGCACACCTCTCTCTGTAATGATCTTTTCCAGATATTCATTTCTCTTTATCAATCAAACAGGTGCCGTCTCCACAATGAATGTTGGCTGCAATGAATCACCAACACTGTCTGTCTCGTCCTGATTGTATATTCTGTTAGATTGATGTTCGTCCATATTTTGATGTTATCTTCCCACTTGTATCTTTGTCTACCACTTTCTCACTTGCCTTCAACCTTGCCCTCCAGTATGGTTTTTATGCCCAAACTAGTTAAGTTTCCTCAATTTTTTGTTCTCTTAATAATCAGTCTTTTTCAATACTGGGTTTTCATTGGATGGATCTGTTTACTCTCATTTCAATCAATGAATTTGTAATCGTCTGTGACACTTAAATTCAAAGGTGCTGACTTTCAGCTGACTTGTTCAATATCCAGGTTTCACACTTGTATGTTGCCACAGGAAATATGTTCGCTCATTATTTGTTCTGTGTGTAACAATGGCTGACAGCGAGCATTCAGTTTAGAAGCTATAGTTTTGGTTGTTTGATTTGGTTTGTAAAGGATCATTTTCACTGCACACAAGTACCACTCCCTTACTTGCTCCAGCTTCCTGCCATAGATTGCACAAGGACAATTTTAACACAGCGCTTGAACTCACTAGCATCTGAGAGGTTCCAATGTGCATATGTCAGAATCACACATGCTATAAATATTCTTTTTGTAAACTAGCAGAGGTCTGGTCTACTGGGCCTGCTGTGTTTGATTTTCAATTACCAAGGTGGTTGTAATGTGTGCAACATGCACAAAGGTTCTCCCAGTTTATTTTCTAAACCCTTATCAAAGAAGGCTAGGCATCCATTATGCTACCATGGAAACAAGAGGAGGTGTGTCACAATTGTCCTTATGTTGTAAAAATGTACATTATTTGAACTAGATGTGGATGTTGTGACTCAAAGCCACTCCACCTGTTATGAAAAACACTGAAAACAATCATGTGTGTTTGTCTTGACAGTTTCAGATGTTTATTTCCCTTTTAGTTCTTTGGTGAAAGAGCTGCCACCAACTCCATCTAAGTTCCACTACATCTTTAATTTGAGAGACTTGTCACGAATATTTAACGGTCTGTGTTTGTCAACTCCTGACCGTTTCACCAAACCAGATCAGTTCTTGCGGCTGTGGAGAAATGAATGTATGAGGGTCATCAGCGATCGGCTTATAACAACTGAAGATAAAAATCTAGTTCAGGTTGGTCAATATGTTTTCATTTCTCATGTACATAGTTTTGTTGTTAGAATAGTATGTAATGTTATGGGAATGAAAGACATGATACTCCCTGAATGGCCGTATAGAATTATGGGGAAAGGTACACTGACCTAAGACTGGTGATCTTATGAGGAATCTTTATTGATGCTGATAACAAAGAGAATGCACATGGTGTGCTTTATACAACAAACAGTTGACACCTGCTTAAGTTTGCTGAAGCTACAGCTATCTGCTGCTGGCATCCACCCTTGTGTAAGCAGAAGAACAAGGTGGCCAGTTTGAAGCTATCTTTGTAACACAGGCAGTAAATATCATTTGAGTAATAGTATCAGTGCTTATATTCTACAAATCAGCCATTTGCAATTTTAAGTCAACCTCTGTGTTAATTTTTATGGTATGAGGTTTTGGCCATTCAGAAAGCAATTTCAAACTACTGATATAAACATTCCTAATAAATCACACACAGTCAGTAAATGCTGGGGTATATTGCAATGTCCTGTAAAGGGATATGTAGGTTAGCAACATGAATTTGTTTGCTTCACTTTATTTATTGATGTAGTATGTGCCTGGTGAGATTCATTGAAATATAGCAAAAGTCAAGGAGCCTTTTTACGTGCCTTGAGATGTATTGTGCACATGGTGCTAGCTTCATCAATTATAAACCAAACACCATCAAAGGGTGGTGTGGTCAATATAATTCTGGCTGCCTTTTAGTGCCAGTTTGAACCCATGATCACCTGGCCAGCAGACAAGCTGGCTAGCCACTACACTACCATAGTTCCAGCAGTGAAGTTTGCTAGCCAATCTGTTATGCAAATTGTGCAATCTGTTATTTGTGTCTTCTTTGTTTCAAAACATGTGTTGTTTGAACAAGGCTTGCTGAGCTATAATGAAATCTGTAATATTATGTTTTCTTATACTTATTGTAAACATCTATATAGTAATTATATTCTAATGTTATGTTATTTTATTTTGTTTTCAGGGTCATTTGAGTGAACTGTTGGCTGAATATTTCAAAGATATGGACCCCACTCATGTTCTGAGTGATCCAATTCTTTTTGGAGATTTCCGAAATGCACTAGAGGAAGGAGAACCAAGAATTTATGAAGACATGCAAGATTATGAGGCTTGCAAAGCTATTTTCCATGAGGTTAGTGTGTTTGTGACAGATATGTTCAGTAGTCATTATTTTAAGTGTACAGGTATTCATTCAAAGTAAAGTAAAATTTGTGAGAACAGGAAGTTTTCCTTAGGGAACATATGGATGTGAGTTATGAACTATTTCAAAATTGAAAAAAATGTTTTCATGTAGTGAATTTGAATAACGAAGACACAAACAGTATATTGCACGATTTATTGCCTGGCATATTTCGTTGCATCGCACGTGCATACTGCAGAAATCACACAACATAAACTAAAGTAATTAGATAAATCCTTCAAGCTGAAATATGCAGCACCCATATCATTCATTCATTCATTCAGTAGTATGTCCTTTGTAGAACCTTGCTCCCATAACAACCTTCCGGAAAACTTCTTGGTCATAAGCAGGATGTCCCGCATCCAATACATCCATCTGGAGATCATCTGCCACATCCTGTGCCCACCTTTTCTTTGGCCTTCCTCTGCCTCTCTTCCCGGGCTTATACCCCTCTGTTATTGTTCTCTCTAAACTTTCATGATGTTTCAAGTGACCAAATTATTTCAATTTTCTTTGTCTTATTGTCTTTAGTAACCAACTTTCTTCAATATTCAGCCCTTGTTGTATGGATGCATTTGTTCTTTTCTGTATCCAAGATATTCTTAGAACCTGTCTATAAAATTTATATTCAAAGGCATTTATGTTAATATTAATATCATATATTAGTATTAATTAGAAATCAACATGCTGAATGTATCACTATATTTCGTTTGTTGCAGATTCTGGATGACTACAATGAAGTTAAAAGGAGCATGCCATTGGTTCTGTTTGATGATGCAATAGAGCATCTGACACGCATTCATAGAGTGTTGAGAATGTTCCGGTGAGCTTTTAGACTGCAATGGAATTATGTTATCTGCACTGTTTTATACAGGCAACTGGTCTGGGATCAAAGCTCCGAGCATTGCTTTGCTGATCCGGCAGCTTCTGCAACTCTTGTTCTAGATGTATTGGTGTTATCTTTCCTGTGGTGTAAACTAGACAGGCCAAGAGAGGGATCATGCTGCATGGGTAACACTACAATTCAGCCCAGACTTTATGCTTTGGAGAGATATGACTCCATCCCTGGTCCCTGTTGTTGGTTGTAGTTATTATGTCTTTGAAGCACAATGTATCAAACTATCACCTGTCAAGACGGAGAGGTGCCAGTAACTGTTGTATGCAGTGCTACGTTTTCTCTTCTTCTTCTGCTTTAAGACATCTTGTGGAGTATAGGTCCACAACCATGCATGTCAAGCCCTTTGTAGGCCAGTTGATCATTGGTTGGATGTTGACTTATGTTATTCTATGGAATGAAACAGCCTTTCTCACACCAACCCTCTTCAATCATTTTTAACGACCCACATAGGAGGTTACAGTGTTACCATTCTTTACTTTCCCTTTGGGGTGCCGGTAACATACGGCAATTTTATAGGCCCGTTATTGCTAATTCTAAATTGTCTAATCCCATCTCGTGTTTAGCTTAGACGAAACATCGCTAATTACTCATTTTTGCCTTTCATTAATTATATATTTGCTTATGATTGTCATGCATTAATTAAACAGTCTGTTTTACAATAGGGTGCTCACATGGTTCAGCATACAGCATAATGCATTATCGATTGAAATTTAAGAAAGTGTGCTCAAGGTGGGTACCGAGACAATTGAAGGAGGAACACAAAATGAACCGATTTGGCCTGTCCTTGCATCATCTGTCGATACGAAGATGAAGGAGAAGACATGCTGAACAAGATTGTTACTGGGAACGAATCATGGGTGCATCACTACCAGCCCAAATCAAAACGTGCTTCAGTGCAATGGAAACATCCTTCTTCACCTTATGTCCAAAAATTCAAGGTTACGCCATCAACAGGGAAGGTTATGCAGACAGTGTTCTGGGATTGTCAAGGAGTGCTTTTAACCAATTTCAAGAAGAAAGGTGACAATGTGAATTTTGAATCATACTGTGAAGTTCTATAATTGCTTCATGATGCAATTCGAAGAAAACGTCCAGGACTGCTGACTAGAGGAGTGTTGCTTCTTCATGACAATGCCAGACCACATATGGCTCAATTAACTCAG
Organism: Cepaea hortensis; assembly: GCA_963921405.1. NCBI lineage: Eukaryota > Metazoa > Mollusca > Gastropoda > Stylommatophora > Helicidae > Cepaea > Cepaea hortensis. The sequence continues at coordinate 66,297,189 of OY992890.1, read as the reverse complement.
GAGAAAATTAGCCAACTAAGGTGGGAAGTTCTGGAAATTCCACCTTACAGCCCTGACTTAGCCCCTAGCCATTTCCACCTTTTTGGTCCACTGAAAACCCACCTTGGCGGGAGACATTTCACGAATGATGCCGAAGTTGAATGTAAAGTGAAAACGTAGTTTAGAAAACAGAGCACACAGTTCTATGCAGCCGGTTTGAAAGGACTGATAAAACTATGGGATAAATGCATCAATGTTGGTGGAAATTATGTTGAGAAATAAAAGGACAATGTATGTATAAAAATAAACTGGTTTCAAGTTATCATATTTAGTTATTTTTCTACAGCCATTTGTGACTTACTTATTGACTTCCCCTCGTACTATCAAGGGATGGATGAACATCAGTGTTTATGAATGTACTCCAACATTGTTCAACAAAGTTAGTCGTGTATCTTTGATAGGACATCAGTATGTCTGAGTGTACTCCAACATTGTTCAACAAAATTAGTTGTGTATCTTTGATAGGACATCAGTATGTCTGAGTGTACTCCAACATTGTTCAACAAAATTAGTTGTGTATCTTTGATAGGACATCAGTATGTCTGAGTGTACTCCAACATTGTTCAACAAAATTAGTTGTGTATCTTTGATAGGACATCAGTATGTTTGAATGTACTCCAACATTGTTCAACAAAATTAGTCGTGTATCTTTGATAGGACATCAGTATGTCTGAATGTACTCCAACATTGTTCAACAAAATTAGTCGTGTATCTTTGATAGGACATCAGTATGTCTGAATGTACTCCAACATTGTTCAACAAAATTAGTTGTGTATCTTTGATAGGACATCAGTATGTCTGAGTGTACTCCAACATTGTTCAACAAAATTAGTTGTGTATCTTTGATAGGACATCAGTATGTTTGAATGTACTCCAACATTGTTCAACAAAATTAGTCGTGTATCTTTGATAGGACATCAGTATGTCTGAATGTACTCCAACATTGTTTAACAAAGTTAGTCGTGTATCTTTGATAGGACATCAGTATGTCTGAGTGTACTCCAACATTGTTCAACAAAATTAGTTGTGTATCTTTGATAGGACATCAGTATGTTTGAATGTACTCCAACATTGTTCAACAAAATTAGTTGTGTATCTTTGATAGGACATCAGTATGTTTGAATGTACTCCAACATTGTTCAACAAAATTAGTCGTGTATCTTTGATAGGACATCAGTATGTCTGAATGTACTCCAACATTGAACAAAGTTAGTCGTGTATCTTTGATAGGACATCAGTATGTCTGAATGTACTCCAACATTGTTTAACAAAGTTAGTCGTGTATCTTTGATAGGACATCAGTATGTCTGAATGTACTCCAACATTGTTCAACAAAGTTAGTCGTGTATCTTTGATAGGACATCAGTATGTCTGAATGTACTCCAACATTGTTCAACAAAATTAGTCGTGTATCTTTGATAGGAATCACAGTCAACACCAGCATTGTTTGGCTGTTTGTGGTTAGCTATGCAATTTTTACGTTCAGTTGTTAGTCATTGCTTTCTAAATGAAACTGCACATTATTACACACATTGTCCAATGAAACAGACAGTCCATTATCACCTGTTTAAAAACAATGATAGTCCATTGTTACCTGCACTGTTCAACAAGGCAGCACATTATTACCCTCACTTTTTAACTAAACAACCCATTATTGGCAACACTGTTAAAATAACAGCCTAAGTTAACTAACCTGGGCTAACATCAAGCTTTAGATAAACGCTAGACTACATTATGAGTTAAAGTAAAAGCCAGTGGAAAGTGCCTCTAGTTATCTGACTTCATTGTCTGTAAACTGATGTGTGTGTCTACTAAATTATTAGTGTCAACAGAGAAACATCACAATCAATATTAAAATCTATTACTGACTTTGAGGTTTTTTATGAACTGACTTGGGCTTCCAGGTTGACTCAGCCTAAAAACAGACTTCAGATTTCCCTGAGAGTTTGGCGTATTTGATAACAAGAAATAACAATAATAACTGGTTGTGGAACACCTCAATATTACACGATGTTTCTGTTATTTCACAGTGGGAACTCACTTCTGGTTGGTGTGGGAGGAAGTGGCAAGCAAAGTCTAACCCATTTAGCTGCTCATGCTGCTCGATGTGAGATCTTCCAGATCATGCTGAGCCGAGGCTACAGTGAGAATAATTTCAGGTCAGGATTCTCTCACATCAGTACTGTCTCTCTCTCTCCCTGTGTTTCTTTTTCTCTCTCTCTCTGTGTCTCTCTCTCTTTCTCTGTCTCTTTTTCTCTCTACCTCTCTCTTTTACTCTCTCTCTCTCTCTCTTACTCTCTCTTTCATTCTGTGTCTGTGCCTGTCCGTGTGTTTGCCGTATATTAAGCTTATTCACCCACATGTTTTCCTTACTCTTTGAATAATAAAAATGTACAGTTTTAAAAAAATAATTTTCTATATATTATACACAAGTACAGCAGACATGTGAATGGAAAGCTTATACTGAATAATTTTTAAAACGTTTTGCTAATAAAATTAACGGAAATAGCAAAATAAAATATGAATACCACACATGAAGCACATGTGTGTCATGGTAGGTTTAGACATCTTTTCTTTTTTGTTTGGACTTATTTAATTTTAAAAAAAACTTTTTTGCTTATTCATATCTTTTCTAAAAGTAAAGATAGTACTTTGGCAAAGACCTTCGCTCGGGTGTATAGTGTTAGACCTTCACATATTAAGGCAATAATATGAGATGGTAGTGATTAGTTCCCTTATCAACCACCTTTCTTTCCAAAATAAATCCAAGAACTTTCAAAATATTTGACAAAAGAAGGCAAAAATAACAGATTATGCAATTTATTGACAGGCATATTTCCCTGTATCTTGCCAACTGCATACTATAGTATTAATTCTCAAATGAAGTGAATAGATTAATCTTTTTTTTTAGACTGAAATATCTAATACCCATTGCCACTGATACTGACAAGATACAGTGTTGAAGCTTTCAGTCTAGAGTCAAATAAATTTCCTTAACTGAGTATGGTCAATGTTTCCAAATAAATTATGTGATAGTGTTTGTGACTAAGTTTTTATCTTCTCTATAAAATCAGATCTGTCTTGTATCATAAACACACGATCACTGTAGAGATGGTAGAATGTACCGTATCTAATGCATCAACATAGACCACACAAAATTGTTTCATTGTGAAGATTAAATGATAATGATTCAATTCACTTATTTTATATTGCTTGTTTCATTATCTCAAGTGTTTTATTTTTGCCGTTCATCTTCAGAGAAGATTTGAAAACTCTGTACTCCAAACTTGGTACAGAAAACAAACAAATGGTCTTCATGTTTTCTGATCAGCAGGTTGCTGAAGAAGGTAATGTACCTATGACTTTTATGAATGCTTGTGTGCTTGTGGTAGTCTGAATGCCAGTTTTTTTTCATCATCTTTATTCATCCGACATTTTTTGTTTTGTATGTAATTGTGTTGTGCTTGTTCACAGCAGAGCTGTGATACTTGCAAATTTCAGCTGATACATCCAACTTCATACTGGCACTTGTGACTAGTTTAGCTTTCCCGAGTAGTTTTGTAGGCCATTTCATGGCCTTAGAGCATTCTCGTAATTTTAACATTTGAACCTAATTGTTACTCTCCTGCCAGGTCAGTTCTGGTTCATCATCATCATCATCATCATCATCATCATCATCTTCATCATAATCTTCCACTTCTGCAGTCAGGCGTCATGGCAGGACTAACTTGCGCTCCAGCGCCCAACGGGCGGTACTTGATAGTGTTATTCCATGTGATTGTACAATGTCTTTAATGTCGTCAGTCCATTTTCTTCTAGGATTTCCTCTTGGTCTCATCGCAGATGATCTTTAATGTAAGGCCAGTGATGGTAGTTGCTGGTGTTGCATTCTAACGACATGGCCAAACCACTTGATCTTCTGTCTTTCAATAAATGTGGCACAAGGTGTTGATCCCACTGTCTGTCTGATAACAGCATTTCTTACTCGGTCTCGGATTGTTAACTTGGCAGCTCTCCTCAGGCATCTCATCTCGCAGGTGTTGATTTTACGAAAGTGTGATTTGGATAAAGTCCAAGTTTGTGATTGGTAGCATAGGGTTGGTGTGAATATGCTGTTTATTATCTGTCATTTTGCAGACATGGGTATATCTAAGGACATGTTTCAGTAAGGGTGATAGTTGATAAGTAAGTGCACTAGCTTTTTGACATTTGATTTCGATTTCTCTGTCCAATCTGCCATTTTCTGTGATCATACTTCCAAGATATTTGAATTCTTTAACTTGTTTCAGAGTTGTGCTATTTATCTGTATACTTAGTGGACGAGGCGATCTGCTAGCTTGCATTACTTCGGTTTTGGCTGTATTTATACTCATATTGTATCTGCTGCATGTTGAACTCAGATTATTGATATGATTTTGTAGTCTGCCCTCACCGCTGTAAACCAGGCACTGATTGTCTGCAAATAGAAGTTCATTTATTTCGTGTGAATCAGTTATTTCATCTGGAGTAAAGAGTTCTACATTTTCTGAATCTGTTCTGTCAAGGCTTGCTTCTTTGGATATTCTGTCCATGTAGATATTAAATAGCAGAGGAGAAAGCACACATCCCTGCCTCACTCCTGTATTGACTGTGAACATATCTGATATACCTTCTTGTGTTCTTACTGCACTTCGGCTCGAGTGGTACATGGCTATGATGTTTTCTAGCAATTGCCCTTGTATCCCATAGTCTTCAAGGATGGTCCATAATCTGTATCTGTCTACTCTATCGAAAGCCTTTTCCTGACCTACAATCACAATATTCTGTTCTGGTTTATGTTGGCCATATATCCATAGTGTACATTGAGGATGTACCATAGAAGTCTTACATGGAGTTTCACAAAAACTGACACAGATGCTAGTGGTGCTGAGGTGAGCTGCAGGGTATTCTTTTGTTTGCAAAATAATAGCTGTAACTTTCTTCTGTGCCTGTGACCGAAATTATAACTTGAGCGTCAGGTTTGTAGTCTCGATTGACAATTTTTATTCATTTTCTTTTATTGGTAAGCTCTTACTTATGAAATTTGTGATCTGAGTCTGACCCACAGGATCATCCACACATTTCAGATTGTGGTAGAACGTTCAGACCTCAAGCACATCATCTTTTTCATGACCCATGTTGGAATAAACACATACCAAACATTGATCACTAAAGAAGAAGAAGCTGATAATAATATGGTCACAGGCTGAGCATCCTTGGTATTGATTCTCATGCTGCCTGTGGTATATATTTGCCAGCTTTCAACTTGTTCATGTAAATCTTTATCTATGTTGAGATTCTCACCACTATGCTGGTGTGATGTTTGTACATTGTCTAGTTTACTTTATTGTAGTTCCACCTCAAGAGGGAGCTTTCTTTTACAATTAGAAAGACCAGTTGGTGGTCACTGCCTCCTAACAACTCTTGTGATGTTCCACTCCATGTCTTGTGAGTGAAAAACCAGGATAGGTGTAGCTGTGGTATACTATGGTCTCAAGTAGAACGTTCGTGAATGTGTTAGCTTGTTAATCAAGATAAATCTATTCTCATCCTGCCAGCCCTCCAGTCTCTTTCCTTTCTGATGTGATCATAACCCCAGCACTGTGAGTGGCTGCTAAAATCTCCACACACAATCATTTATTTTTCTTTTGCTGTAATTGTATCTAAGCAGACGTGTTGTGTTGTGTTATAATGTGTTGTTTGGGAGCCGGTCGTTCAGAACACAATGGCAAACTACTGAACGTAAAACTTGCCTAGTACATCAACAGCAGCTGAAAAATGCTGGTGTTGATGTGTAACATTAAAAAATAAAATTGTATCTAGCACCTGAGGGAAGATTTTAAAATTAGAAACAATTTCATAGTTTGTTAACTGGAATTGTATGTGAGAATAAAGTACTCAGATCTGTGGTTGGCTATTATATTTAACTTTGGATTAGCAAGCATTTTAGATGTTTGCAAATACAAAATAATAATAATAAGCTGATTTTCTTCAAACCATCTGTAGCACATCATATTGAATCATAAATTCATTAACAATCATTACATCTTGCATCCTGGCAGGATTCCTGGAGTTAATCAATAACATGCTGACAACAGGAATGGTACCTGCCTTGTATGCAGATGATGAGAAAGATGGTATTATCAACTCAGTAAGTGTTTAGTTAACTATTAGTTTTGGAAGTCAAGAGTCTCAAAGCAAATCATGATTTTAAAGTAATATGCAGAGAATTATAGATTTACATGACCCTGGACTATTTTAGCTCATTAACGTTATTTAGTTTTTTTACTTTTTAGTCATTGGATCAACATCACGGCACACGGTTTAACCCATAAGTGCTCCGTTTTCCTCCTAACTCAAACCTGAGTTTGGAGAAACTCAGCTCAATGCACGAACTCTGTTGCATCAGCAAGGATCCTGAAATGCTTTGGGTAGATTTTTTTTTAAACTCGAAATTTTGCCCGGGCAGCGCCGTTAGGCTACTCTTTTTCGATTTCCAACTGCCAAGGGATTTTTTACGTGCGCAACAATACACACGGGCGTCCAATCTCCCTACCCAGAGACCAGGGGAAATTACTGGAAGTCCAGGTGGATTTTTTAAATAAATCCTGGTCCTCACTGGGGCCTGAACCTGGGACCTCCAGCACTCGAGGCGGACACCATACCTCAAGACCACTCAGCCCCCACTGGGGGGGGGGGGGGGGGGACAACGTTACCTTATAATGCATGCCATGTGGCATTGGTCATCATGCCTGTCCACCGCCTTCTGTCTAGTGCACTGTTAAACATTTGTAATACTGATGTCCCTCCATGCCAAGATGTCAAACTGTCCTGCCTCTTTTCTCTTGGTCTCTGAGGCTTTTCTTCCCTTCCAACTTTGCCCTTGTGACTATGTACCCCAGCTTTCTCCTTCACATGATGTGCCCAAAGAAACGTGGATTGTCTTCTTTTAAAGAATGTGAATTGTCTTCTTTTGATGTAAGAAACCAGTTCTCTTTGTTAGTTACTTCTTTCAAAATATCCTCATTATGCTTTTTATCTGTCTATAGCATTCCACTTTTCTTCTATAGGTTCACATCCCTGCAGCTTCCACATAATTCTCCACTAATCTGCTTATTGTTCATATTTCACTTCCCTACCTGATTTATTCAGTGTAGTACTTAAGCTCATTAACAACCATCATATTAATAAGTGTGGTGGCAGAATTAATAATTTACATTTGTCAACCAGAGTTGTGTTGTCAATTTCAAGCATAATTCATCAATTTCCACCACATTTTCTTCTTGTGAAACATTTTAATGAACTACTGCCTATTTATTTTTAATTCTTTATTTATCTACATAATGTGGCTTCTGGTTGTTAATTAGTTACAATCAGTGTATTTCTCTGTAGAACAATTGAAATATTTGTTCATTTTCATTGAAATATGTTTGTCTAGAGTACTTTTCTTGGATGTATTAGTTGTCATTAGAAACATTTTGATGTTAGTAAAATGATATCATCTATTAATTGTCAGTATTAACTGATTGCCTGCCGTAGACCGATTGGTCGGTTTTATGGCATGAATTTGGTACCCAAAAACCAACCCATCAGTTCCGTATATATAGTGCTTTAATTGATCCATTTCTCCTTTTCAGTCCACAGTTTTTAGTGTCCCATTGAATTAAACTTTACAGCGAAAGATTTCACTTCCGCCTGTGTGCAAAAACACGCATGGCCAAGAAGATTAACTCTTGAAAACACGCATGGCATGAGATTCCAAATGATTGTTGTGATTCGAAATTCGAAGTGACAATACCTTCTGGTTCTGGACCTCATATATTTTAATAAAATTACTGTTTTAAACAATTTTATATTATAGTTATTGTGATGTAAAGGACTTTGTGGAAAATTCTAAAACTAACCATGTGCAGTAGTCAGTTAATTATTTAGAAGACGGTCATAATATAAAAATAAATCTAACAGTGACAGCTTCTCAGAATATGATGGCACATGCCGACTTATGCTTGCGCTAATGGGCCACATTTGTGCCACTAAATTTGCTTTGCCTATCACAAAGTATTTAATTAGTATATAAATAATTAAATTTAGAAGAATAATAATAATAACTAAATAGAAAATAGTGTTATATTGTTTCTCAGTACTCTACTCCTCAGTAATCTGCCTGGTGTGTTCCTGACATTTTCCATTTTATGTGAAAATTATGTGCTTCATAATTTTATGATTTCATTGTGTTTTATTCGTGTTATGGAGCAGTTCTTGTGATATTCTTGAAACACAAGTGGTGTGTGTACCATTATTCACTAAATTGAACTGGATTAGCTGCGGCGGATAGAAAATAACACCTTGGTAAGTGAATTTTTTTCATAATTTTTAACACTTTAATTTCAATTGTTATTACTAAACCTCTCATTATTGTCATAATATTTGTAACCTATCAATTAATTATTAGCACTTTCATGTTCCCTGTGCAATCCTCTTTAATTTGATATGTAATACAATACATCTGCTACCATTTTAACCATTTTAAAAGCATTATTGTGACACACCCCTACTTCAAATTTTCTGCCTTGAATTTCTGTTTGGTCAGGACCGCTTTTTTGTTTGGCAGGCAATCAGTTAAGTAAGTAAGTACAGGATCCCTGTCCATGCCTTGAATAGTCTTGGGTATATGGTGCTAGCGCCATGTTTGTATAGACCAAGTGGCATGTACATGTGGTCAACATCGTGCCTGATGCATTTACTTCCCCGAACATTTCCTGGTGCTGATTTTAGGCTGAGTCAACCTGGAAGCCCAGGTCAGTTCATAAAAAAAACCAAAGTCAGTAGTACATTTTAATATTGATTGTGATGTTTCTCTGTTGACACTAATAATTTAGTAGACACAAACATCAGTTTACAGACAATGAAGTCAGATAACTAGAGGCACTTTCCACTGGCTTTTACTTTAACTCATAATGTAGTCTAGCATTTATTTTTATTTTTCAGGCTTGTTTAGGTCAAAGCCATGTAATTATAAGAGTCATCATCATTAAATATATGTCACTATTATCATCACATGTCTTGCTGCCTGGTGTGGGCGACCATGCTTCTCCACATCTGATGTTTTCCAGCAGAATAGTTTGTGTGCTGGTGTATGCTAGTGAGACATTCATCGTGAAATAAACATTGAATAGGAAAAAGTGGAATAAATATTCAGTAATTAAAAATTGCATCAACGGGTGAGTTGACGTAACAGTTGGGATGTTACACTGACAGTGAGTGAGTTGACAGAACAGTTAGGATGTTACACTAAAAATAGGGGAGTTGACAGAACAGTTAGGATGTTACACTGACAGTGGGTGAATTGACAGAACAGTTAGGATGTTACACTAACAATAGGTGAATTGACAGAACAGTTAGGATGTTACACTAATAATGGGTGAGTTGACATAACAGTTAGGATGTTACACTAACAATGGGGGAGTTGACATAACAGTTAGGATGTTATACTGACAATGGGGGAGTTGACATAACATTTAGGATGTTACACTAACAGTGAGTGAGTTGACAGAACAGTTAGGATGTTACACTAACAATAGAGGAGTTGACAGAACAGTTAGGATGTTTCACTAACAATGGGGGAGTTGACATAACACTTAGGATGTTACACTAACAATGGGGAAGTTGACATAACAGCTAGGGTGTTTCACTAACAGTGGGAGAGTTGACATAACCGTTAGGATGTTACACTAACAATAGGGGAGTTGAAATAACACATAGGATGTTACAATAACAATGGGGGAGTTGACATAACAGTTAGGATGTTACACTGACAATGAGTGAGTTGACAACAATTAGGATGTTACACTGATAATGGGGGATTTGACATAACAGGATGTTATACTGACAATGAGTGAGTTGACATAACATTTAGGATGTTACACTGACAATATGTGAGTTGAAAATAACAGCTAGGATGTTACACTGACAGTGGGTGAGTTTATATAACAGTTAGGATTTTACACTGACAATGGGTGAGTGGACATAACACTTAGGATGTTACACTGATAATGGGTGAGTGGACATAACACTTAGGATGTTACACTGACAATGGGGGATTTGACATAACATTTAGGATGTTGCACTAACAATGGGGAAGTTGACATAACAGTTAGGATGTTTCACTAACAGTGGGAGAGTTGACATAACCTTTAGGATGTTACACTAACAATAGGGGAGTTGACATAATACTTAGGATGTTACACTGACAATGAGTGAGTTGACAACAATTAGGATGTGACACTGACAATGGGGGATTTGACGTAACAGTTAGGATGTTATACTGACAATGAGTGAGTTGATATAACATTTAGGATGTTACACTGACACTATGTGAGTTGAAAATAACAGCTAGGATGTTACACTGACAGTGGGTGAGTTTATATAACAGTTAGGATGTTACACTGACAATGGCATGAGTGTAGCCAAAAAACACCTTTTGTCATTCACTAAGGGTGGAAAAGACTGACCACCTGTTCCTCCATGCACTCAGGCCTTAAAACATGTGAAGGTCCTAACTCTTCACACACCCACATCAGTTTCCTGCTATGGGACTTTAAACAAATAATATTGTTAATAACTGCGTCAATTCTTCTGTGTTCAGTCGAGAAATGAAGCTGCCGCTGCTGGCAAGGGACCTGGCAAAGAGAGCATCTGGCAGTATTTTGTAGACAAGTGTGCCAACAACCTTCACATTGTGTTAACCATGTCACCTGTGGGGGAGACTTTGAGAACACGCTGCAGGAACTTCCCAGGTGAGCTTACGGTTCAGGTTATTTCCTTTTATCTGCATTACCTGTCAAAGTTATCCTGTTATGTGTTAATAATTGTATCTGTTATGAGACAGAGACATTTTTATAAGTGAGTACGATGTGTAATTTAATGTGATTCCATAAAAATATACAGTTCATTTGCGGTGTCATAGAAATTCACTGGTCACATTATTTATAAGAAGTAAATAAAGGGGCCATTTTCACACACTTTGAGGTCTTATTGCATTAGCTCCATATTTATTATAGATCATTCAGCACTTGAAGAGGAGCATGGTCAGTATCACACCCAGTCACCTTAACTTCCCATGACATCTCCTGGTAACTATTTTAGGCTGGGTCGACCTGGGAGCCCAGATCAAAGCCCCAAGACCACCTGGCTGGCAATAAGAAGCTTATTATTGATATTTGAGAAGGTCATAGCCAAATCAAATATGCTATGTGAACACTGACAAAATGATCTTAAGAATTAAAGACATATCTACAGTTAATTGTTATTTTATAAGTATTTAGAAACATGAACGTGTAAAGACGCTATAATAGATCTGCAGATATTATGAATCAAGTGGTGTAAGGAATGAAAGCTAAATAAGAGTGCTCCATTGATAACAGCATGCTTATGACTGGTGTTTAATCAGTTCATCACTGCAGTCTCTTCAGAAACAGGGGTAATGAAGTATAGAAGAACACATGAACAGATAATGATCATTATTCACTTGGTGAATAAATGAACAAACTTTGTTTTAGAACAGTAAAGAATTGTTATAGGCTTTAAAATTATTAACTAAATGAGCCATACAACTAACATACTACTCAAAAACGTACAAAAAATTATTTAGAATAAAGTAGATTAAGAAGCAGCTGATGAAAATTTGTTTTAGTTGAAAATAGTGTACAAAGTGCTTTTTCTTTATTCATGCTATGACAATATTTTATGAGGTGTTGAGAAATCAATTTTAATTGTGTTGATTTCTAATGCACTTTTAGGGTCAACCCACCCTCAGAGAAATCAACAACGGATCATTATCAGAACTTTATGGAAATTGTTTGGGAAGAAGTGACAAGGGAGGGACCTGGCCACTCTAGCTCATTATGCCATGGGCTAGGATATGTGAAGACCTAGCACTTCACACCTCAAATGGCAGTACCCCCCAGTGGATTACCTTTTCTATTTAAAAAAAAAAAAATTATATTCATAATCTTGGTAAATGAATTTAAATATTTCAGGAATCGTCAATAATGCCATCATTGACTGGTTTTTCCCATGGCCTGAGCAAGCACTGTATGCAGTGGCCAGTGTTATGGTATCACCTGATGTGAGTTGTTTTTTTATCTGTTGAGTGATGGTTGTCGTTCATTCTGTGTTGTTTTGATGTATTGATCTCATCATCTTCCAGTGCCATATCTACCTTAAATGTCGGTGATAATGGGTCTACGCTTGTTTGTGTCCTGAGTCTGTGTTTTACATTCTGTTAGGTTATTTCCTGAGAATGTCTTGATGTTGTCTGTCCTTCTGTAAGTTTGGCTATCTCTAGCTAGATTTTTTGCTGTCAACTTTCCTTTCCATAAAGGTTTGCATCATGATCATGTAATAGGTCCTTTGTAGGACATTGTGCCAATCACGGCCTACCAAAAAGATTCCCTCTCCTACACCAGTTCCCCTGCCTTATGCACGTTCATCTTAAAGGTGTTTTCAAAGTCCTGTGTCAATCTTTTTGTTGGTTGACACCAGTCTATTTATTTTGGGAACCATGCCTTCAATCACACTTCATTCCAAACCACTGTAATTTTTAAAATGGCTAAAGCATTTCAGTTTCTGAGACATGGTAAAGTCTTATGGTTGTCAATATATAGTGATGCCAAGTTAATATGTCCAAAGTAGCTTGTCTTTCTCACTTGTTTTTTTCTTCAGAAGAACCATTTTTGTCAAGTTACTCTAGAACTTTCATATTTGTTTTTTTTCCCCATCAAAATCTGGTAGTTGTTTTTTTCATGGTTTTCTAATATTGTTTGGGATGCAGAGTCACTGATGTGCCAAGGTTAGATATTCCCACCATGACATCTCTTTAAAAAAAATATCTTCCTATGACATATCCTGGAAATATATACATGTCTGAATAATCAATGATGAAATTCATCAAGACAACTCTTTACAAAACAAACAACATCTCTCCTCAATCCTGGAAACAGATATCTCCAGCCAATCAATGGGGCATAACCTGGAAGAGATTCTAATCTGACTAATCAATGGGACCTATCATGGGAACAGATACTAGTCCAACCAGTCAATGAAACCTATCCTGGAAACAGATATCTCCAGCCAATCAATGGGGCATTGCTGCCAAGTTGTGACTGAAGTTCATGACGCGAAAAACAGAAGGAGCAGAACTCTCGGTCAGAAACGTAGATATAACTAAGAAACTAGCGGATCACGTCAGTTTCGTTGATCAATAGTTACGGGAGTCGGATCATGGATTCCAACAGGGAAAGGGGACATTGAAATGGTCCAGCCCTTGAAAAGAATATTGAAGAGCAGGGCGACATCATTATGGCCAATATAGATGGCAAAAGACAATGTCCACAGTGAGAAGGATATAGGAGCCTGAAAAGAATAGAACAAAGGCAACAGATCCAACCGAGACAAGATATAGTATGGCAAGGTTAACTAAAAAAGGGCTAGTGTTTGACGATTGATTACTCATTATGTTTACGTTTGAAAATTACAAAGAAGAATAAGATATTTCCCGATCTTCAGTCCTTTTGTTTGCTGTTAAGTTTTCCTGCTTCAAGTTTGTTGAAAGAGTGTCACACCCTGGACACCTTATCGGTTAAATGGTTTTGATTGAAGTTCGTTAAGACATTCTTCAGCAATAACCTGGAAGAGATTCTAATCTGACTAATCAATGGGACCTATCATGGGAACAGATACTAGTCCGACCAGTCAATGAAACCTATCCTGGAAACAGATACTAATCTGACCAATCAGTGGGACCTATCATGGGAACAGATACTAGTCTGACCAATCAATGGGACCTATCCTGGAAACAGATAATAATCAGACTAATCAGTGGGACCTATCATGTGAACTGATACTAGTCCAACCATTTAATGGGACCTATCCTGGAAACAGATAATAATCCGACCAATCAGTGGGACCTATCATGGGAACAGATACTAGTCTGACCAATCAATATGTCCTATCCTGGAAACAGATAATAATCCGACCAATCAGTGGGACCTATCATGGAAACAGATAATAGTCCAACCAATCAGTGGAACCTGTCATGTGAACAGATACTAGTCCAACCAATCAATGGGGCCTATCCTGGAAACAGATAATAATCAAACCAATCAGTGGGACCTATCATGGGAACAGATACTAGTCCGGCCAATCAATGGGACCTGTCATGGGAACAGATACTAGTCTGGCCAATCAATGGGACCTGTCATGGGAACAGATACTAGTCCGACCAATCAGTGGGGCCTATCCTAGAAACAGATACTATTCCGATCAATCAATAGGGCTTATCCTAGAAAAGGAACTAGTCCAATAAATCAATGGGGCATTTTCTGGAAGCAGATACCAGCTCACAAGTCAATGGGGAATCAACCATTATCACCAAGTAATGAAACCTCCGCAGCTGTACAAACTTTGCACACTGAACATTTTAAGACAGTCACATCATAACCAGCTCCCACATCGTGCACGCCCTACAAGGAGAAGTTAAAGTATGGTTAGAATGAGTGTGCTGTTTGTCTGATAGGATGAAATCAAGATATTACAGTTTCTCAATTACATTAGTTTATACAGTAATGAACAGTGGATAACCAGCTATAGTATTGTTCTTGAATGATACATTATATATGAAGGACAAACAAATCAAGCTAGATTCCATTCCTCGGTTCTTAATTCCATTAGTTTGTACAAGTATGACTAGTGGTAATTAAGCCATAGTTTTGCTCTTGTGTAATAAATTATATTTCTTAAAAGGGGTCAACAGGTAAGAGAATCAAACTGGGTTTAATCCTAAATAGGTCAGTCTCTCTACAGAGCCGTAACCGCCTGCCTAAAGTATCACATAGAGCTCCAGCTTAGTAGCTCTGGTGACAACACCTAAGGGTCTCTGAAAAAAACTGCACTCACGAACCAAATTATGGAGTCTGGAAAGGAACACATGACCTGCAGAGCACATGACTACCTGCTGAGCAAAAGGTAAATGGCTGTATTCCTTTAACATGGAGGGTTCCTGTTTTCCCAGGTTTTCATATCTGGCCGAAAATATATTCACACTGTGTATTGTGAGAATGAAATTACAAAGAGAATAAGGGTGTTGCAGTGGCTGAAAACATTAAATGTATGCTTGTCATGTTGTACTATTCATTTCTATACAGCCTCAGCAGTTAGTGTAGGTGATAGGGAGCTACGCTGATAATGTCATGAGCGCGGCTGAGTGAGAGTTTGGCATCTGCATTCAACGTCTGCCAACAGAGGAAAACACTGGCCACAATATTCCTCCATGCATTCAGGTCTACAAAATTTGGTGGTCCTATCATAGCACAGACCCTTAGGTTCCTGCTTCAGGACATCTTTTTGTCTTCTTCTCTCATCATCATCCAGTGCCTTTCCGGCTGGTGTGGTGATCATGCCTCTCCACAAATTACGATCTCCGACGTCAAGGATCAATTCGTGTATTGACTCCCTTCCTTACCAAGACTGTCAAGAATCTTCTCACGCTGTCTTCCGTTATCTCTCTTTCTTCAAATCTTTCCTGTTGTTACATGTTCCAGTTTTTGTCATCTCATAACGTGGCCAAAAAATGATAACTGCCTCTGACTGATGTTTGTGACAAGTTGTCTTTGCGACTTGGCTTCCCCTAAAATGTCCAGATTGCTCATTTTGACATTCCAATTAATTTTCAGCATTCTTATATAAAACCACATCTCCAAGGCTTCTGGGGATTTTTGTGCCCGTTTACTAATTGACCGGAATTTGCAGCCGTATGTTAAAACTGGTTCTACCTAACATGCAAGAACACTTTTTCTAACTTTCAAGGACAGTGAATTATTGCACAAAACGTTCTTCATTTGATAGAATACAGTTTTTGCTTGTCCTATTCTGTTCTTTATCTCAGTGGTGCATCTTCCATCTGATGTTATGATGTGACTATATATCTGAAGTTCTGCACTTGCCCCAAAATAATGTGTAGAACTTTAACACATTTATGCACAATCTGTTTCTTTGACATCACCATGACTTCTGTCTTTCTATTAATCAAACTAAGACTTCTTCTCTACAGTCTTATTAAGGCTCTATGGTTTTGTATCCACAGAATGTTCTAATACCACATGATCACAGGACAAACCTGATCGCCCACTGCGTCATGGTTCACCAGAGTGTCTGTGAGTACAGTGTCTTGTTCCTGCAGCGACTGCGTCGATACAACTATGTGACACCCAAGAACTATCTGGACTTCATTACCTGTTACCTGAAACTGCTGAAGGAGAAAGATCTGTTCATTCTCTCACAAGTAGGTATTGTATTGTTTGTATGAATTTTCAAAGGATACCATGGACAGACAGGAAAACAAATGAGAAGGTCCAGCAAGAAACAGATGAAAACCATAAAATGATTACAAAAATTAGACATAGTCAATCAAGATATTTTGGGCATGTTATGAGGAAAAATAAACTTAGAAAACTTAGTCATAACCATCAAACTTAATGTGAAAATAGTAAGAGAAAAAAAGGGACAAATACATGGATGGTATGACATAACATAATCAGAACAAGTACACAGGCCCAATCCAAGACACTGGTGATTGTGTGAAATGGCAAAGCATGACCGCCCATGCTTATAAACATGGTACATGATGATGATGAATTTTAGTTTGAGAAAATGCACAGCAGTATATTATGGCTTCTGACTAAATTAATAGTGTTTTAACAAACATCTGAGGAGCCAGCAGCTTAGTTGTTAGGATACTAATCTCACAGTCAGGAGACCCAGGACTACATCCTGACTAAGACATAAATATTGATCTATCAAAGGTACATTTAGTAAATCTGATGTGTGTAGTGTGGTCACTAACTATTGTTAGTGTTCTCACATAAAAGTAGTGACAAGTAGACTGCCTGAATAAGAAGATCGAAATGGCTCATAAATCTAGGCTGTATGAATGTACAGGCCCCAGAGATGATCTAGACTTATGAACAGTAACCAGGCGAAGGAAGGTAAGGCCATCAACAGCAACTAGAGTGTAGTGCCTAATTATCCTGCTCCACTATGCCTGGGAAATAAAAGAGCTCCCTGTCATATACTTTCTCACAACATGAAGATAGGAAGACACTTATTTAGTACAAACTTTCACCCTTTCTCACTAGATCAATATTATACCAGTAATTAAGAATGTAACAGAGTCATCTGTTGTAAATTTAAGTCTATAAACATGATTTATTACTTTACACACTGAGTGTTCTCCACTGGAGAAACACCGACATAAATCTGTTGGGTTTGAGATGTCACATATGCATTTAATATATCTTTATATCTCTATATTTCCTACAGTCTACTTCTGGTTTTGAGTTTGGACTATTGAGCTGTGGGTGCTCTTCCGTCTCAAATCACTTACTGGTGAATGAGGCTACAGGCCTATTTTAGTAGATGGTGTAGGTGTATAGCAGACGGGAGGTCTGTTACTCAACTTCGGCCTCCAGTCCTCGCAGCTGGAAGTTGTGGTCTTCAAGGTCTTGTCTCTTCTATCTCTTTTCTGATGACGATGAACCCCCTTGACTCTCCAGGCTGGGTTTATGTGGTTGATCTTTGTGATTATTGTTAAACTACTATCGCT
This sequence comes from Cepaea hortensis, assembly GCA_963921405.1. Taxonomy (NCBI): domain Eukaryota; kingdom Metazoa; phylum Mollusca; class Gastropoda; order Stylommatophora; family Helicidae; genus Cepaea; species Cepaea hortensis. The sequence goes on along the minus strand of OY992890.1, from coordinate 66,279,473 downwards.
GTGTATTATCTGTTAGTAAAATTGAGCAGGGTGTACATTTTACTGAAGTTTGGGACTGGTCTGCCCTTAATGTTATTAGTAATGATTTGGTATACACTTGTGGTGGCATGTAAGCCATGATGAAAATGTAATGGACGTTTAGGATGTTGGTTGTTGGTACAATAGTGTAGCCAGGTGTGGTTTTCAATCAACGGTTTGGGTACACAACAATCTGCAACAAAATGCAACAGCAATCTTGTTTGAGTGCTCGTGACTGAACTATCCATTGTCTAGTTGGTTGCTATATCTGCCAGTCTCATTTAGTCACATTCCTTCCACCAACTCAACGTTCTGTCGCCACTGTCATTTTCTGCTGAGTCGCAATGTCTTAACACCACTCTCTGCCCCATAGCTACTGTCATTTTGTGTTGGGTTGCAATGTCATAACATAAGATTAACACATAGTTCCCATGCCCCAGTACTGACATTCTTCCCTGCCCCTTAGATTTATAAGAATTTATCAGAGAGAATACAGCCTGGTTTGTGAACATATTCCCTCAAGATGGACAGAGTTACATTGCACATGGCATGGTAGCCTTCCTCCTTACTGAGAGTGTTCCTATAGTAAGATCATAAGTATGCACACTTCAAGATAGGAATAAATATGATGGAAGAACTATGACAGCCATGTTGGATGTGTGTGACCCCTAGTACACGTGTCTTAAGAGTATTATTTATTCAACTTTATTTTAAAAGGGTCACAAGTTGGGCACACATTGGTCTTACATTCGGCCCTTCCAATCACTCATCTTTCGTTCATCAATAGTGCATTATACATTCACATAGGAAGAAAAAAAACCATTGCCAAATGAATGTTGTAAACATAAACAATGCAAATTATCATGTTATGAGGCACATCTCCCACCCACCCACACATACACACCCCCAGGGACACATGCATACCCCACCAACTGACACATACCCCTCCCACACACATCCCCCACCCACACACACTGCTCCCATCCATTCCGTTAACCCACACACACTCACCCACCCACACTCACCCACCCACACTCACCCACCCACACAAATACCCCCCACCAACCCACAGATCCCGTACCCACCCACATATACATTCTAACCCACACATACATTCTAACCCACACACCCATCCCCCATCCACCCACCCTCACCCCCCAACCACCCATCCCCCAACCACCTCCCTTGACCACACAGAGTACAGTCCATGTGAACGTTAATTTTAAAACTAGGTTTATATTAATATTATTTATTAATACTCTTCTTATCTCTCTCTCTCTCTCTCTCTCTCTCTCTCTCTCTCTCTCTCTCTCTCTCTCTCTCTCTCTCTCTTCTCTCTCTCTCTCTCTGTGGGTGGGGTGGGGGGGGGGGGGGTTGTTTTTTAATATTAAATATTATTCCTGGGGGAGTTGATAGGCCCAAATGGCTGATGCCGGTTCGTTCTTTCTGCTATGGTCCAGATCACATCCTGTTACCAATAATGCTGTTGCCTGAAATAGCCTCGATGTAGCATTTCTTTTTACAATAACAATGAGTCAATCCTTTAAATATCTTGCTGGGCTTATCATGACTTATTCTATTCCTTACTAAGTTGCGGTCTGCAGTTTCCCATGTGGTTTATGCAGTATTATTGATCTATATACATTCAAACACATTGTTATTCACATTGCGTAGTTTACTATAACAATATTACATAAATTTATTAACATACCCAGTCTCCTTTAGTACAAACCTCTTCACTGTTGGAGCCGGGGCTCTTCGAACTACAAACTTTGTTAAATTTTTGCTAATATTGCTGAGAGGTATGATTCACCTCTAGTTTTAAATTGCTTTTCTTTTCTCGTTTGTCATGCGACCATCTCCCAGCAGATTTGAGTTTGCAATGAGACAGAGTCTAGTCAGTTTCATCCCAGATAACAATTCTAGCCATGGCTTTATTTTCAATTGGTCCAATTGCATGGTGGGACCAACTCCAGCCAAATTTTCCTGGTTTGGCTGTTGCCTTGATGCACCTATCGTCTATTCTACTTATATGTACATACATTTTAATGGTAACATATTTATTATAGGCAAAAGGGGATGGTTGTACTATAGACTTTGTCACAATGCGGAAAGTAGAATTGGCAGCTTTAAAAAAATGAGTCACAAGTGATAGAATAGACGTTATGGCTAGTAATCCTTCATTAGCACACACACTATAAAAAGACACAGGTGCTATAAATTTTTTAAATACAAAAATGTCACTTAACTGAGGACATGGAGTTAGTGTGATTTTTGTGCCCTTGAATTCGGACAACTCTAAGTGCCTCAGTTAAGTGACCCCTTTGTGTACACTTTTTTGTAATTTTTATAAATGTAATTGCATCATGGATTTGTTTTGTGCCTGTGTGTGTATGTGTGTCTGTGTGTTGATGAAGGCTTTCTAGCAGCAGTGTACATTCTGTTACTTGTGATTGTGAAAACGTAAAGCTGATAAATTCTAATTTCCGTCTTTGTTGCTATAATCAGTGTATTTTCACAGCTTTACTGCATTCCAACCCATTTAATAACTCCTCTGTTGGAGTTGAGACAAGTGATTTTCACCTTTGTCCTGCCAATCGACTGCTCTATGGCACGTAACTTTAATCGTACGTCTTGCCAGCATGTTTCTGGAATTGTCAGAAACAGTACAGATGATGTAATAATAGTTTGGTTTGTTTAAATATATAGTTTACCAATCATTTCATGTCATCAGATGTTCCATTGCTTCAGTAGCCCAGGGACTCAGAACATCCGCATTATTGGCCCCCAAATACTGGTCTCCCATTCTATAAGAGTTACACAGTCGCTAGCTTGACTGCCTACCAACCCAGTGATAATTTGTTCAAATCCCCATTGAGGTAGATGTTGTAACATTGACTTGGGCTCCTGGGTCTATCCAGCCTGAAAAAGGTGCCAGTTCATTCCTGGGAACTGACGGTGGCCAGTGTGTGGTATTTGTCACATCACTTATAGAGTACCAGCTGGTCTGTACAGATTGGGATTGCATGGGTTAATGTAACAGCTGGATCAGACATATGGAGTTAAAAGAAAGAGCAACCAATCCATGGTTGGTTGCTTATTACAGATTGAGTTAAACATGTCACCATCTTACCTTCCCTTCTTTTGCTCACATGTTGAGTTTATCCGAAAGCAACAACATGCACGCCAAAATGCTGTTTTCATGACTCTTAATAGTCAAAATACCAGTATTTTGATGTAATTATTTCCCAGCATTCATGATTGAATATTTTCTACTTATCATTTTGTATTGTTTTGTCCTTGTTTTAATTTTAAATATCTCGCTTCTTCTTTCTTATCTTATCCTACTGCTTTTGCCATGAAGCATCACAGAGAGAAAGTGTTAAAACTTTCCCTTGAGCCTTTTTATTTGAACAGTTAAATCCTCCAACAGCTGGCTTGTTTGGTCTGTTTTGGCATCATCCTTAACCGCATACATTTGCTTAAATAGTAACACACTTAATAGGAAACACATATCTCATTTAATATCATTTATAATATCAATAAATTTGTGAAAACCATGGAAATATTGAACCCTTAATCTTTAATAGTAAATTAAAAGTAAGGGAGAAAATTCCTACACAAAACTCTTGCATCCTTTAAGAGTTAAACATCTTTAATCAGGTAGTCACAAAATCAGTCAACAATCACGTTATCTCTTTCTTAAGTGTGAGCGCCTTCAAGGTGGACTTTCCAAAATTGAAGATGCCACAAAGATGTTGGCCATCCTGAATGAGAAGCTGGCCATCCAGAGAGTTGCAGTGACTGAAAAAACAATTGCTTGTGAAGCTCTGCTGCGAGAGATTGCCCAGTCCAGTACACAGGCCAATGAAATGAAAAGTACAGCAGAAGTCAAAGCTCAAGAAATAACAGAGTCCAGCAAAATTATTGCAGTGGAAAAGGTAACATGAGGATTTAGATTGATATATTTATTATAAATTTATATCGCTTTTTTTTCTAAAACTATAATCATATTCTTTTTATAAAATTTCTGTTTTGTTTGTGTTATTTAAATCATTAGGTATACCTGTTTAACCTTTCATAAGTAGATTTTAATTAAGGTATTATAACATTATTTCATCTTGTCATTGCATATGCAGTGTATTTTGGGTCATATAATGAGCAGAGAGGCATTGGAGAACATTTTGATGACTGCAAAGATCAGCGATAGTGGAGGTAGAGGTAGACAGAGAGATATAATATGTGATGGTTCAGGATAATGGCATGGAAGTATATGATCAGTAGAATTGATCTAGAACACCAAGGACCTTCTGTGGAGTAACCTGAACACCTAAGCCACTTTGCAGGGTAAATGATAATGATGATGTAGATATAGATGTTTACGTAAATATGCATATATACTTGTATGTAAGTTTGGCACAGTTTGAGTATGAGCAGTCAAGTATGAAATTTGCCACAATAAATGCAGAAGAGTACATTGCCAACATCTAGTTCACCAACAGAGGCAGTCAAATCTACACCTTTCAACTTCTACTGGGAAAGATTGAGCTTTTATAGCTTGTCCTAATAGCAGCGACAACATTTCTGCATTATATTCATAATGGCTGGTTCTGCCAATTTATCAGAGGATAAACATGGATTAACCTGACACATGAACACCCTTGGAGGGTTGACCTGAAATGTGAACTACTAAATAAATCAGTGTTTATAGTTAGCATGCACAAATTAGGATTAAATATTGGAATAGTCAGCAGAGAGTAGCAGATCAAGCTCAAGAGTAGCCTTCTCAGTCAACACAGAGCAATTAGTCACTGTACGTTGATGTGCTCATTACCGTCCTTAGAATGAGGTGATCATTATGTGAATTGAACAGAACAAATTTTATCTTCATAATCCAGTAGTTTATTCTGTGCAAAACTGTCTTCCCCCCCCCCCCCCCATAATAGTCTTTTACAATGTCTTTCTATCATAAGTCAGATGTACTGCCTCTTTTACTGTCATATGTCTACTACATGTTGAATGCGTCTTTGTTCTCCACTTTTACTTGTACACCTCCTCCCATAGTTCAGTCAACCAACTCAACAGTTCCCGTTGGTGGTAGAATGTTGCCAACCGTACAGTTCTAGGGTCAAGAACTTTCATCAGTTTTTTTTGGGGGGATATTTCTGGAAAGTGGCAAGGAACACAGCTGCTAGACATCCTACTCATTCTGTGTGGCAATATATGTTAACTTCTCGCATCCCATTTCACAGACAATATTTACCATGGGATTACATTTACCTTTACTTTGTCTTAAGCTAGGGAAGGTGACATTGAATGGCCACCTCACTTCATATTATCGTGAACATGTTTATGTTAAATCCTCAGTACGTCACTCCTCATACAACATCTGCTTTGGCATTAGACTGACCCATACTTTACCTATCCATGCATTCACCTGCCTACTTGGAGAACTATCTGTAATATCTCACACATGTGTCTTTGGTTAACAACAATTACAGTTACATCACTTGCTAAATGGGCTTATCATCATACAAATATTTTCCATTTCGTACTTTTGATTATCTGCATTGAAGACAGAACTGTGTGCCACGATCAGTTACACAATTAAGCGTCAGACTTTCTGTCTGTCTGACTGTCTATAAACTACATATAAGTCACTTTATGTTCAAATTCTTTATGTAGGCAGATGCAGAGGAAGCACTACTGGAAGCCATGCCCGCACTGGAAGCTGCCAGGCTGGCTCTGGATGACCTAGATAAAACTGACATTACTGAAGTCAGGTAAACACTGGCACTGTTAGTTAGGTAACTTGGTTAATATAACATAATAACAATAATGATAAACTGCTTGCTTTGATGTGAAATTTCACAGTTTATTGGCATTTTTCCTGTGGCAACATAAGGGTGTGAATGATGAACCATTTCACAATCACTGAAGAAGAAAAGTGACGTTTTTGAACTTACTGTTACAGAAAAACTCTTAGAATGCTCTGAACCCAAGAAGATGAAAAATACTGACTTTTTTCATGATTTGAAAATTGCAGAAAAATGGTTCATAAACTAGAACATGTAACAGAAACTGAAATACTTTAGTCACAAGAAATATCACAGTAGAGCAGTAAGAAATATCACATTATAACAGTAATGAAGAACATAGTGCCTGAAATAATAGGCAGGGGCTGACCAACATGATGGGATGGTGAACACAGGACATGACATGAACATGCACGAGCCAGGGGTGAACACAGGACATGACATGAACATGCATGAGGCAGAGGTGAACACAGGACATGACATGAACATGCATGAGCCAGAGGTGAACACATGACATGAACATGCATGAAGCAGGGGTGAACACAGGACATGACATGAACATGCATGAGGCAGGGGTGAACACAGAACATGACATGAACATGTATGAGCCAGGGGTGAACACAGGACATGACATGAACATGCATAAGGCAGGGGTGAACACATGACATGAACATGCATGAGGCAGGGGTGAACACAGGACATGACATGAACATGCATAAGGCAGGGGTGAACACAGGACATGACATGAACATGCATGAGGCAGGGGTGAACACAGGACATGACATGAACATGCATGAGGCAGGGGTGAACACAGGACATGACATGAACATGCATAAGGCAGGGGTGAACACAGGACAGGACATGAACATGCATGAGGCAGGGGTGAACACAGGACATGACATGAACATGCATGAGGCAGGGGTGAACACATGACATGACATGAACATGCATGAGGCAGGGGTGAACACAGGACACGACATGAACATGCATGAGCCAGAGGTGAACACAGGACATGACATGAACATGCATGAGGCAGGGGTGAACACATGACATGACATGAACATGCATGAGCCAGGGGTGAACACATGACATGAACATGCATGAGCCAGGGGTGAACACATGACATGAACATGTATGAGGCAGGTGTGAACACAGGACATGACATGAACATGTATGAGGCAGGGGTGAATACAGGACATTACATGAACATGCATGAGGCAGGGAAACCGGCAAAGATAATCATGTTTCTGTCAGGTTGTGATGAGAGTGCTGCATGATGATCATGTTGATAGCGTTTCAGAGAACAGGTATTCTTAGGACTACATTATTAACAACATGTTTGAGATAGTACCGGCTCTGGTGAAGGGGTTGTGGATGCACTGTATAATTCCACAATCCACATTCGAAACACAGCTGCAGATGATTTGGAAGCAGGCTGTCTTGCATTGGTTTTCATACTGTGGTATGTGTGTCAGTTGTTTAGAAAGCAGTGGCAAACTACTGAATGTAAACTTGCAAGAAATCACAAACAGCCGCCAAAATGCTGGGGTTTACTGCGATGTCCTGTGAGATAGTGTGAGTACTGCAGTTTGTGTCACTTGTTCTGTAAATGTCAGTGCTAATGTGCTGTAGATTGTTGTTTGTAAAGACCCAGCTTCATTGAACACAAGTGCCTCCATAAATATTTGAATCGCCTCCCATAGATCACACAAGGAGGTTCACAACATAGTTTTCAATCTCTGTAACATCAGCAAGGATTGCAGTGTCTGTTTTCCAGAATCACACATGCTGTAGACATTCTGTTGTGGGCAGGTTTTCTAATTTTGAAAGTTAGCTTGGGAAGTGGTCTCTTTGGCCTACTCTATAAAAATTTCAGTTGCTAAGTATTTTGTCATGTGAGCAATGTACACACATTTACTATTTTGCGGTCCTTGTCTAACAAGACTAGTTATCTGATCAACTACCCAAGAATCAAGGGGTGTGTATATCTTTAAGTTCAGTAATTTACGAAAATAAATATTCACAACTGGGCTCATATCTGGTACTTATTAACTTTAAGGCAGATACTTTATATGAAAGCCATTCTGGTGTAAAGTCCTTAATGCACTCCCAATTTGTTTCTTGTCAGATCTTTTGCCAAACCCCCACCAGCTGTCCAAACAGTCTGTGAATGCATCGTGGTGCTGAAGGGGCTCAGAGAAGTCAGCTGGAAGTCAGCCAAAGGTATGATGTCAGATCCCAGCTTCTTGCGACAACTAAAGGAACTAGATGTGGACAACATAACACCCAAGCAGACGGGCACTGTGAAAAGTATGTATTTCTACATAAGATTTAACTCTCTCTCTCTCTCTCTCTCTCTCTCTCTCTCTCTCTCTCTCTCTCTCTCTCTCTCTCTCTCTCTCTCTCTCTCTCTCTCTCTCCTCTCTCTCTCTCTCTCTCTCTCTCTCTCTCTCTCTCTCTCTCTCTCTCTCTCTCTCTCTCTCTCTCTCTCTCTCTCTCTCTCTCACTGAGGACACAAGGAAACTATTCTATACTTCTCATATACAGACACACTTTGACTACTGCTCTACAATCTGGGACAGTTGTTCTAATTCAAACACTAAGCGACTTTACTCACTCCAGAATCGGGCCATGAGTCTAATTTATAGCAAACATTTATCTGACAATCCTAAATTTATAGCAAACATTTATCTGACAATCCTAGCCTGTATAAACGCCTTCAGTTACTACCATTCCGCAAACGCCTGCTTTTCAATAAAGCTAAACTAATTCACAAAATCCTGCATCGGAATGCCCCAAATTACCTTTGGCCTTTGTTTAAATATAATGCTAGACACAGTAAACGTTTAAATATACTACACATTCCGAAGCCTAGGATTGACTTATACAAAACAAGCTTAACGTACTCTGCATCTCAGCTGTAATCTTCCACAAGAAATCAAAGACATCACCAATCCCTATTCATATAATCGCAAAATATTCGAACACTATCTCAATACGGATTACCTTCCCCCTTAATAATTGAGATAATAATAATAATAGTTAGTTAGTTATCAGTTGGGGTATCTTCGTTGCACTCCGGACATGTCCATAGGTGCTCAGATCCTCCCCCCAGCATATGCATCAGCGTCCGGTGGCTAATAGTGCCAGTTCTGTGTTGGTTGACGAGGCGCTTTGTTTTCCCGATGTACCTCTCGCGTCTGGCTGTGCCGATTCTTACTCCCAGGTCTTTCATCCTGGAAAGCGATGTGGAATCACTGGCGTCAAAATCCTCTGTTCTCGCCATATCTTTAAGGGCGTTAATAACATCGGCACGATCCATGGGCTGGCCATCTACAGGGGGTGCAGAGCCAGCCAATTTATCAGCTCGTTCATTTCCCTCGACTCCCGCATGTCCCGGGACGAAGATGAAGGTGACTTTGCGGACAACAGACTTCCGCAGCGACTCAGTCCACTGTCTACGTACAGATCCAGCTTCGACCTTCTGAATCATGCTCATTGAATCACTTAGTACACACACGTTGGTATAATGCTGTGATTCCAGCCATATGAAAGCCTGTGTAATATTAATAATAATAATAACAAAACCCTAGTATAACAGCCAATCACCTTTTTGTAGGCCAGTATATTCCACATGGCTAATAACAAGTGTCAGACCATTATCTAATATTACTGTGTCGTGTAGTTTTGATGTTTGCATTTTGCCCATGCCTTTATAATGCATATCTTTTATATTGTTACTGTTCTTTGTTAGCCTTGAATGATGTGTGAATGAAATAATGTATGAAAGAGAGTGATAGAAGGGCAGAATGTTAGACGGGCCTGCGTGCCCAATTCTTAACCCTTTGAAAATAAAGTTTGTTTGTTCGTTCGTTCGTTCGTTCGTTCGTTCGTTCGTTCTCTCTCTCTCTCTCTCTCTCTCTCTCTCTCTCTCTCTCTATATATATATATATATATATATATATATATATATATATATCTCTCTCTCTCTCTCTCTCTCTCTCTCTCTCTCTCTCTCTCTCTCTCTCTCTCCTCACACACACACTGTGGGTGTGTGTTTCTGAGAGAGAGAGAGAAATTCATTCACTCAATCTGTTAGTGTTAGCATTTATGACATCAGAAATGCATGTCTGAGAACAAATAACATTGAGTGTGAGATGTTGTAAAGCAAAACTCAGCTATTTTGTTTGTGAGCATTTGATTACATCACCAGTTGTCAAAGATCTGAAAACTGACTCGTAAACAACATCATGTCTCAGCAATTGAAATGCTTCAGCTGTGTTAAATGTCAACTTGGTTTAGGAAGAACAGCAATTGAAATGCTTCAGCTGTGTTAAATATCACCTTGGTTTAGGAAGAACAGCAATTGAAATGCTTCAGCTGTGTTAAATGTCACCTTGGTTTAGGAAGAACAGCAATTGAAATGCTTCAGCTGTGTTAAATATCACCTTGGTTTAGGAAGAACAGCAATTGAAATGCTTCAGCTGTGTTAAATGTCACCTTGGTTTAGGAAGAACAGCAATTGAAATGCTTCAGCTGTGTTAAATGTCACCTTGGTTTAGGAAGAACAGCGATTGAAATGCTTCAGCTGTGTTAAATGTCTTCTTGGCTTAGGAAGAACAGCAATGGAAGGCATGGTTCATGGAAGAGGAGGCAAGGGTTTTATCAACACAACATGATGCTGGACACGGGACATTACAGACACTCAAGGCATACAACAGGATGAGAACAATTACTAATAAACTGCAAACAATGATTCATTAATGCCTGCACAGACTAGGACTGCGACAGTATGAAAATATCACCAGTGTGAAAAACTATGTACATTACAATGAAACAAGAGGTAAGGAAAAATGAAAAACAAGCAATAAATCCTTTTTATTGGAGGTTAGAAAAAGAATTCTCGCATGTTACATAGAACATATTTTAACATATAGCTATAACTCCTGAAAAATTAGTAAACAGACAGAAATATCCCTCGAGGCCTTAGGAATATGTAGCTTTGCAAAGCAATATTGACTGTATTTTGGACAGCAAAAATGTGTATTCTGAATGAATTGAAAAGGAGGTAAGGCACAAAGCCAGTGTATTACAAACATTAGAAAGAGGCAGGTGATATTGTTTGGCCACATGAGAAAAAAATAACGGGCATATGTTCTGTTAACGGGAAGACGGCGAGAAGAAAATCTTGACAGCCTTTCAGAATTGCATGGAAAGATTTTAGCATATGAATTAATACATTTGATTTGGCATTGATAGATCTGGAGAAACATGATCATCCACATGTGGTGATGATGTTGATCAGCATTAAGACAGATAATAACATTATCACTCTACTAGCTATAAACGTTTTCTACCTCATTTCAAATTATAACATTAATTCATATGTTGTATCTGTTATTATGAAAGACATCAATACAGTTTTAATAAAGTGCACATGATTATTTCCCTAGCCATGTTAGCTGGAATTAACGTGACTATACAACAAATGGCGAGCATCAGCAAAGCTGGGGCTGGCCTACTGAAGTTTGTGGTAGCTGTTATGGGATATTGTGCAGTGTTTAGAGAAGTGAAGCCAAAAAGAGACAAGGTATGGATCATGTTAGAACATGTGAAATAACAGCTGTCCAGTGTCATCAGTTGTCACTTATTAACTGCTAAAGGTCATAAGCATTATCCCAAGTATCATTGTCACTTATTAACTGCTAAAGGTCATAAGCATTATCCCAAGTATCATGTAGGATTGTTCCTCCTGAGTTTTTTACATGAAAAGAAGAAAAAAATGTTTAAGGCAAAATTTTCCCCTCTAAGTTTTTTATGAGGTTTGTTCCACAATTCATGCAAGATTTTTGTCCCAGAATTTTTATAATAGGGTTGTCCCACATTTCATGCAGGATTTGTCTCCCAAAATTTGCATGTGATGGCTGTGCCATGTTTAATGCATGATTTTTCCCCTGTGTTTTTATCTGTGGGTTGTTCTACATTTCATCCAGGATTTTCCTCTCTGAGTTTTTAAGTGAGGGTTGTCCCGTATTTAATGCAGGATTTGCCTATGCTATAACACTCTTTGGGCAACAATCACTTTCAAATTAATATCCTGTTCTCAGGATTATTAATCAGAGCCAGAGATGGACCCTAATATAACTTCTCACTGAGGTTGAACAGGGTAGGAGTAATGGTATAATCAAATAAAATCTCTCTGCCTTTTGACTAAGATCAAAGTGTAGTATTTGCACTTGATCTTGTCAGGGCCATCGGCAGACACGGTTGTCCGAATGACACATAGGGACATGGGACCTAATGGAGTGGCCCTGGTCCCTATAGGGAACCCCAAGCCCTTATTTTAAAAAAGAAAAGGTTTTCCTCTCTGAGTTTTTATATGCTGTTAAAGCTTAAGGGCCGGTTTTTTTCCTTTTTTTTTCACAACCAGGTAGATTTTATCTGAGTTTATAAATGGATTATGTAAAAATTAACCAGAACAAAGTAAAATAAACAGCTTCTGGTTTGTTGTCATGAATGTTCAGAAACATGAGCCTTAAAATAGTGGGCACCCATCCTTTACGATTTAAGTAAGTAAAGGAAAATACTGTCTTAACAACTGTCCTGTTGTCTTACCTACACTCCTTTCATACAAAGATGGATATTCACAATATTTAACAATATTAAACAGTTGTTCACACCTAATCAACTACATTGTGAATGACTATATGAGTCATAAAGAGCACATAATCAGCATATTAGGACTGCATCATTGGAGCTCCCTGATGGGAGATGTATAACAGAAGTAATGAACAGAATCGGGCAAGGAAAAACTCCATTTTATACAATCAGTATAAAATGAAGAACATCTTATGCAGGATGTCCCTGCCATTGGAGGTAAGAATAAGAATTCTTGCATGTTATATGAAACCAATTTGTCATAATTGTATAGTGCTGAAAGATGGACAATGATGTGAGGACAGAATTGAGGCTTTCAGAATACAATTAACGTTAGTTTCATATCATTTATTGGACATTGCAGTCAACCCTAGCATTTTTTGGCTGCTTATGGTTTCTTGGCAAGTTTACATTCAGTTTGCCATTAAGGCTGAACTGAACGTAAACATGCCAAGACATTAACAATGGCAGTAAAATGCTTGTGTTGACAGTTATGTCCTGTAAATAGGATATGCAACAACAACAAAAGTATTGCTTTCTGAACGATTGGCACTCTTACCATTTTATAAAAACCAACGCAAGGTTTTCTGCTGCCAAATTGCCAGCTTGAATATGGTGTACGGGATTATGAACTGCATCCTTAACCGCCTCACCACAGAATATGATTACGTCAGCAAAATAGTAAGAATCTGTTTACAAGTGAAGAAAACAAGCAACATAATTTTACAACAAGTGGAGCCGAGGAAACCATCACTGAATGCAATCAGCATTGCCAGTAGTGGGTTGTGCTCAATGTTTGAAATCAAGTGAGATGATTAAAGTACTTTGGGCATATAAAAGACAGACAGAGTTTGAAGTATGAGTGGAGAGCCAGTGTGAAAGCAAACATTATAAAAGACAGAGTTTGAAGTATGACTGGAGAGCCAGTGTGAAAGAAAACATTACATGGGAGTGGACAACTTAATAGATGGCCTGGAAACACCTGTACAAGTATGAGGACAGCATGGAGATGCAAGTCAAACATTTTGAAGTCTCATTACATCAATCTTTATTGTGGAGATGGCACTGAATATTGAAGAAGACAAATCTTCTTCTGTTACTAGACATTGCTTTTCATATTTTATTTATAACAAGCCAAAGAAGAATCTTCATCAGTTACCGAACAAGGCTTTTTATCTATCATTTATAGCAAGCCTGATCATGTAGTCTCTCTATAATCTTCTCTATGATAGCAAAATAAACCATCAAATTATTTCTTACATCATAGTAGTAATATGTGATTCACAATAGTAATCTTGTTGAATCTGTTATCCCTTGACTATATTGGCCTTAGTGGCATAATAAAGATATAATAGAAGGAATGGGGTACTAATCCTTATTAGTCAGCACCTCATAAGAAAACCTGATATTGGCTCATGAACCCCCAAGTGTGAAGTAAGACAGAAAGTGTAAGATTCCAACACTAAATGTGTGAAGTTAAGCTCTCTTATAGAAGGCGTAGAGAGCCTGGAAAGTTACCGCAGACAAAGAGGAAACTGCTCCCTCTGCAAAGAAGATTTGCCCATGTGTGTGTGTCTAGCCATCGGTTACTCTCTAAATAATTTGTAAACAGGGTGTAATATACTACCTGTAGTAAACAAATACTAAACAAATATTCAACAGTGAATAGACTCAAACTAGTTGATCTTAATCAAAACAATACATTGGGACATCTGGGTTTTGGGAAGATCCGTGATCTGCATGTCAAAACATTACAAAACCATGATGTGAAAACATAATACTAGATAAACCTAACACTAGACATTTATAAATTAAATATATCCAGTTTGATAATCCATGATGATCTCCACTAAAAGTATTTTAGTTCCTTCAGATCATTATCTAACCAACTTGTGTGTTCTTAAATGAAGCTCTAAGGTTCAAATAATTCTCACAATGGAATTGAGGAAAGTCCATATTCATCGCGGCACAAGATAACGTAATAATGTTCCTAATAAATGTCTTTGGCACAACTAATGGTAATTCACCGCTAAATGCTGGAACTCGATGAGTTATTACTCCATGTGTTGTAGTAAACCAGTTGTGTCAACAACGTAGATATCAAATTCCCAAGGGGCTATAATGACAGAATATTGACAGTCCAATTTACAACACAGGAATACTTAGCTGGTTATGTAAGGCCTGGTGATGTTGAGGTCGGGGGATCATTCTAGGTATCGGGTATCCACACTTTAGGTCGCCCAAAAGGTAAATTCCTCATTTAATCTTAGATGACATAGACCTTCCCGTTGTTCATGTTCCTGGTTCAGAACACCTCAATAGCAGCCACCAGACCAAGTCAGTACGACGAAGTCCATGATGTTAAGGGCATAAATCACCACCCTTCTCTGGTGATATAAACACAAAACACCAACTGGTGCACATTTGCAAAAGACAAATGTCATAGAAAACGGAGGGGGGGGGGGGGATTAGGGGAAGAAAGGAGGGTTTTACCACTTAGAAGTGGGATTGCCAAACCCTCTCCTCTGGTAATAGAAATTGATCGATCAATCATCTGATGGAGTGTGACTGATATCTGCACAGTGATTGACACCTATTCGTGTTTGATCCATATATTCATGATTGATACAAGGACATCATGATGAGATCTTATCATCCCATGCTTATAATTGCAAGACCGGTCAACACTCCCTTTGTGTACCAAGTGCTCTTCTCATCTCCACCTTCATTAACCCATTTACTGGGGCCAATTCAAACATCATATCTTCCTCCAGCAGTCAGGGTAAGAACAATAAATCAACATTTATATGATATACATTCACCATTGAGAAATCCCATAGATCATTGCATGAAATAATAATAATAATAAGAAGAAATAATGAGAGAACCACCATATAGATCTTCATTTCTCTCATAAAGATCAACAAAGATTCGAACACATGAAAGTGATATACTTCCCAGCCTGTCTCCTTGGAATAGGGTTAAGGATGTTGTTCTAAATCCTGTCCACTTTCGCAAGAGTTATAGTTGCACAAAATTCAGCAGCGAACCCTTTATGTTGATCATTCATGTAGGTATAAGTCGATCGTTCAAAAAGCATTTGGCTGATCACTGAACGCAAAAACCTGCCATGTCATCAACAGCAGCTGTACATTGCTGATGTTGTGTGCAACGTCCTGCAAAGTCTTTTACCAAACATCCATACTTCTTTCCCATAGGTGCAATAATCCCAGAAAAAGAAACATTGCAATCACTCTCTAATTCTAATGGCATATTCAAGAAAGATGTGAAAACATTTCCCCCTTCTAGTGCACTATAGTTTAAGACACAGACTTTTAAGAAAAATTTCCACAGCAGAAGGAAGAATGTTCATGATGTCCATTTATGGTGAAATGGCAATCACATAGCATACAGGAAATCATTCATAGCAGATGGAACTTAAGCATTGTAGATCTTTCAGTAGAACAGCATTTCAATCTACAGAATCCTTCCCAGAAAGCGAGCAATCATTTTATATCTTCTCAGTGAAGCGTTGATTTCACACTTTACATATAGACAAACATGTTACCTGCACCATAATTCATCAGATATCACACATTATCATTTATAGGCTTAGCTTACCTTGAATTGAGAGAGTACAGCTCACATAAATATATTCTACACAAAATAACACAACCTTTCCAGTTGAAGTCACTGCGCGATCTAACATTCTGGCCGTGTCCAGCTCCAATCTCTGTTGACACCCTAGCAGGATTATCCAATCGCATAGCTCAGTTTACATATAGCTCAGTTTACATGCGGACGCTTGGAGTTATTAATAATGTTGATGTAAACAGGTTGTCTGCACTTCCAGAATTCTCAGTATGGCAGCCCTTGATGCACAAGTTTTTATCAAATTTCAGATAGCACTAGAAACATTGTGGGGGATGACGATAGAAATATCACAACCTTCAACCATCTCATGTTATGCCCTCGTATCCTTTGCTGTCTCTTGTGGTTCCTTTCATATCTTTGGCCTTCTTGTATTTCATTTGCCTTGCAGATTCAAGAAGAAGGAGATTCTAGTTGTGCCTTTAACGTGTGTTCTGTGTGTGCCCCATCCATCACTACCATCTATTCCTCAGCTCCTAATTTGCGTAAATTTGTCTACTTATCTCCAGGATCTCTGCACCTATGATTGAGACATACGATTTTAATCCCCAATTATGCAGAAACACCGTTTAATATTTGCAATTTATATTTACTATAAAGGAATAATATAGTATGGCTATCAATTTGATCTTAGGTTGCAGCCCTGGAGAAAAATTTCTTTGAACTTAACAGAAGCTTGGATAAGATCAACAAAAAAGTAGCCAAACTGGAAGAACTGCTTGCTGATCTGAATTCGAGGTATGAAAATGCCATGGCAGAAAGACAGAGGCTAGAGGCAGAGACAAAACTGATGGAAAAGCGACTAATTGCAGCAGACAAGCTAATCAGTGGACTTAGTTCAGAAAACGTCAGGTGTGGTTGATGTTGTTGTTATATATTTACTTCATTTAGATTTTAAAATAAGATTAATGCATAATGGCTTTCATTTACAAGTATGAATCCAACCAGATTGCAGTTCTTTCTGTGTGCCGTTGTTGAGTCTTCATCAAGTGTCCTACTAAATGGTATTGACAGTGATGCCTCTCTGCAGATCTCGGCCAATGGTGGTCTGGATCAGTTCTGTTGATTCTAACATTCCTCCATCCAGTTGTCTTAGAACATTAAGCATCATTTCTCTTTATCCGTCTTCTTTCTTATACCACTGATCTTTCCAGTTGTCACAATGATCCCAATGCCTCAATTCTCATCATATGATTAAAGAATGTTGTTTGCCTCTTTCCCGGGAAGGTTAACCCAATCAAAAAATGGCTGAAGAAGTCAGATGTGTCAGCCAGAAGGCTCCAATATCGCAGCTCTTATGTAAACAGGTAGAATCCAGTTACGTCCAAAACAAACATTCTGGATGAACGTAGAAGAAGAATAAGTTAGCTCTTTCTTATTGTTGTGTATAAAGATCTACTTTCATTAACCTTTTCCAGGCAATCATTATTAGTTGCTCTTGCTGTCCAAGCTCTCCACGACATTCGTCTCATAAATCACATCTCCGCTATCTCCAAGCTCTTCCTAGTTTGCTAGTTCACATTTGTGACGTTGGAATCATGGAAAATAACAGATTCAGAACTATAGACTGAGCTCCTGGTGAATGGCTTGGGTAGATCAATCTCGGACAGAAAGTGCCCACACAGAAGTAAGAAAACTCTATAAGACTCTTTGAGGAGGTCAAGGGTGTCAGTTGTGCACTTTAAAAATGCCATGATAGTTGGAAATCAATAAAGAATAGGATGTTAGGCCACTGCTCTAGCAACATTATTAGGAAAAATAACCTACCCGTGGGTAGAAAGTCTGGTACGTCTGAGGGAATCTGTCAAGAAGAAGGAAAATCTTAGACAAATGCAAGTTGAAGTCAGACACTCTGACCATTGAGATGCACAACTAGGTGTGAAGAAGAATTAGACTACCATCTTGGTGAGAGACAGTTTTGGAGATCTTTTGCATAGAAATTGATGCCTCTCCACAGATCTTGGCCAATGGTGTTCTGGATCAGTTCTAATGATTTTAATATTCTCTATCCAATTGTCTTAGAACATTAAACTTAATTTCTCTTTGTCCATTTCTGTTACTTCTACGACTAATCTTCCCAGTTGTCACAATTTTTTTTTTTTCATCATATGATTACAGAAATGATTTGTCAGCCAGATATAAATAACTGATCTGATGATCCATAACTTTCACATCTTTCCTTCTCATTTACATTCTATATTGACTTTGTTCACCCAGTTTGTCAATGATTCTAGAACGTTTTAATACCAAATATGTATTCCTACATCGTGACTTTGTTTACTTTGAGAGTGAAATTATTGAACAGGTTGTCCTAGAGAATAGTTCACTAAACATGTTGGATGTCTACAGGTGGCTAAAGGACCTCGCAGAGCTAAGAAAGAAGCGCCAGCGGCTGCTAGGAGACTGTCTTGTTGCAGCAGGCTTTCTCAGTTATGTGGGTGCATTCAGTTTTGAGTTCAGGTAAAATGAATGAGCTTCAAATAATCTGTTTAATTTGCAATGTAGTGTTAGCTACTTTTTGAGAATATTAGTAATGTAGTTATCTATTGATAGTGCAGTAGCTAGCACACTTGCCCGTAGACCCGGTGGTCATGTTCTCAAGGCCCCATTGAGACAGAATGTTACAAATTGACCTGGGCTGCTAGGTTGACCCAGGGTAAAATGGGACAATTAGCAAATGATATGTACCCCTGCAGTATGCACCTGATGAGATGCAGCAAGATGTGCCAAGCAAGAAGTCGTGCATTATTTTATTTATGCCATGTGTGTTTAAATTCATTAATGGATAATACATTGTTTTCAATATTTATATTTCTTATATTTTCTTTTTTAATCATTGTTTGCATCTGCTGTCTGCTTATGAGCAATATGTCAGTTTCCCTTCATCCATGTCATGCTATGTGAAACATATGTGTTGAAGCTTGCAAATACAGCAAGTAATCTATGAACTACTGGTTAGTGGTCTTGCCTGACAGGACAAGGGTGGGGATTTAATCCCCAACAAAGGCAGGATTTTATACCAACCAGTGTAGCTGTAGGGTTGATCCAGCTTCATAACAAAGGCTACCAGACACTGTTATGGGGATTGTCTGGGAAGGGACGGCAATGAGGAAGGGAACTGGGCATTGCGTCTCATATTTTGTGGCCTAGAGCATGTGAAAGCATCACATTTCACACCTGTACGGCAGTATGGGACTACCATTTGTTTTTAAATCTATGAATACTGTCATTAACTCTTGCTTTAATAATAATACACGTTTTAATTGTAACTTTCAGACGTGAACTTATCAATGATATCTGGTTGGTTGATATTCGAGAAAAGGAAATACCTCTAAGTACATCTTTTCGCATTGAGGACCTCTTAACAACAGATGTTGAAATAAGCAGGTTGGTTTACAGTGTGTGTATACATCACAAACATTGGGTCACTGTAGAAATATCCCCTAGCATAATGTGGCGGGGAGGAGAGGGAGTGGGGCATGTAATGCAGTCGCTAGCATGCATGCTTGCCAGCCCATTGGTCAAGGGTTTGAATTCCCATTAAGGCAACTGTTTTCATGTTGAGACCTGGGCTCCCAGCTTAAAGTGGTTGCCACAGAATGTCCTGGGACGTAAAGGTAGCTAGCATGAAATTGATCACATCACTCCTCGAGTGCCCATTGGTCTATAAAGATACACATCGAGGAGGCATGGCAGCTCAGTGGCTAGAATGCTGGCCTACCAGACAGGTGGTCATATCAAACCCCCCTCCAGGCAGGACGTGTTTTATTGACCTGGGCTTCAGATCGAACCAGTCTAAAAGTGGTTCTGGACAATTTTAAGAAAGTAAAGGTAGTCAACATGACATTGGCTTGATCACCCATCGAGTTCTGACTGATGTCTAAAACTATGAGACTAGCACCGTATAGCCAATGTGCCTTAAGATGTGGAATAAAAGTCCATTACTTTTTGTTTTACTCAGAACATATTTTGTAGATATATTATTGTCACATTGATAGGCACATCATGTCAACATGCTTTATTAACATTCTTACATACAATTAACGGATTCAGTGCCAAACAGAAAGTAGGTTAGAACCAATCAAAAATGGATGGCATGAAATTGAAAGTAGGGGTATGTCACAGTTATGACTAAAAGTTGTTAATATGGTAGCACACCTGTTATATATCAAATTAATGGAAATTGCATAGGAAATCTACAGTATTAATATTTTAACTAGTTTGAAAAACAAATAATTCAAATAATGTTAAATTAATTAACAAAAATTGAAAAAATAGAGAGACTATTGTTTAACATTGTCACTCACCAAGGCAAATTTCCTTAATTTTGTGAAGATAATCCAATTAAATTCAGTGAATAATGATAAATACATCATTTTCTGCATAAATATCACAAGAATTGTCACTCAGTACTATCATAATATAATTATAATATCATATTTTGAAGCACATTTTCACACAAAACTGAGAAAGTCAGGAAAACACTGAGCAGATTGATACTAAGAAGGAGAACCAATACATATACTATATTCTATTTTGTTACAATTAAATACTGCCCATCTTATTTGTGATAGGCAAAACAAACTTAGGGGCACAAGTATGGCCCATTAGAGCAAACATAATTCGACATGTGCCATCATATGATGATGATCTTCCACTGTCGGTGTTCTTTCCCCTATCACCACCTGCTAAATAATTTAACCGATAACTACAATGTCTTATCAGTATCAGAATCTTTTGCACAGTCCTTTAAATCAGAATCACTATTATCTAACATTGTTTCTAATGTTGAACATGTGTCCTGTTAGAAATATTAAACTAACTGCCATTGTGGATTTGTCTCATAGATGGTCTTCAGAAGGATTACCTCCCGATGAGCTGTCTGTACAAAATGGTATCCTGACCATGAGAGCAAGTCGGTTTCCCTTGTGCATTGATCCTCAGCAGCAGGCCTTGAACTGGATCAAAAAGAGGGAAGAGAAACATAATCTCAAGGTGAATGTCATTGTGTAGTCTTGTTTGTGACAGGCATGGTGGTGATTTGAGTGTATGTAAGTTGTTGGTTGGTGTTGTATGTGAATTGTTGGTTATTGTTGTAAGTGAGTTGTTGCTTGGTGTTATGAGTTGTTGGTTGGTGTTATGAGTTGTTGGTTGGTGTTACGAGTTGTTGGTTGGAGTTGTATGTGAGTTGTTGGTTAGCATTGTATGTGAGTTGTTGGTTGGTATTGTATGTGAGTTGTTAGTTGGCGTTATATATAAGTTGTTGTGTAAATATGATGTAAGAAGACTGAGAAAAGCCGTAGGTAGATAATTAAAGACACAGACCATAATCAAGATGGTTTAATTATATGGTTATACAAAAGCATCACAACTTTTTCATAGCATTATTTTAATATAGTTGTCAATCAGTCTGTATATTATTGTATTTTCTATTGTAGTGTTGCACATTTAATGATGAGGACTTTCTCAAACAACTGGAGATGTCCATTAAGTATGGATTTCCATTCCTGTTTACGGATGTGGATGAGTACATAGATCCTGTCATCGACAACGTTCTGGAGAAGAATATTAAAGGTAATGCAGTAGGAGATTTACCTGTAAATCTGACCAAGCAGTTTGTTGTTTCTGAGAAGTTTCTATGGCAATAATTCATAATTCTAAACTACCTTGGCCATATTAAATGTCACAGTGGCTTGGAGAGAACACGGATGGAAGGCATGGTGCCTAGAAGAAGAGGGCAGGATCGGCCAGCATGAAGATAGGCTCAAGACATTACAGACACCTTGGGCATGTCCTTAATTATCGTACAAAAATCCACATCATGAATCATACCAAGTCTCCTTTAGTGAGAGGCAGGTGTCACAGTATCTGAACCACTTATTCCCTTTATTTTATATAGACTAAACATAGTTTTTGCCTATGTGTTATCAGGGCCCATAAGGGTAGCACAAAATTGTAATATTACAACCTGCCATGCATTTCTTAAGAGGCACCTAAGGAATTTTTGCATGAGACTTTACCTCAAATTGTAGAAAAACTGTCTTTGTCATATTATGCCAATATAGTACCTTGCAGTGTAGGGGGGGGGGGGGGAATGTCTTGAGCCTGAGGAATTAAGGCAGCCAGGCTAATACATTCGCCGTGAACTGTGCAGGCTAGAGATTTGTTTTTGCCCCTGACAGAAAAAGCTCCACACCTTACTGAGGATTCGAACCCAGGTCTCCCAAAGGAAAATCTGGCATTCAAGCCACTCGGCCAGCCACTCCTCACATTAGTTTTAAAAATCCAACCAATCATGATGTCTACAAAGTGCCTGGCATGAGATGATTGTGGGCCCATGCTACATTAGAAGATGAAAGGCAGAAGAAGAAAAAGAATAAACAGTTGTACTCTCTTTCCTGTGTCTTCAGTTTCACAACTTGTATCGCAATCTTTTTATTCACCACCTTATTGCTCATGTAAGATCTGTTATCTTTTACATCAACCACCAATAGGAGCCCAAGGGCGTGAGGTTGTCCTTCTGGGTGACAAGGAGGTGGACTACGACAAAAACTTCAGGCTGTACCTCAACACCAAACTGTCCAACCCAAAGTTTGGGCCTAATGTGTTTGGCAAAGCCATGGTCATTAACTACACTGTCACTCTCATGGTAAGACAGCAGTCTTGTCCCTGTTTTATGCATCCGAAGAGTTCAGTTAGTTGTGTGTCCTTTACAGAACATTGCACTAAACCCCAGCATGTATTGGCTGTTTGTGATTTTCTTGGCAAAGGTACGTTCAGTAGTTAGTCATAGTCTTATGAATGGCCAGCGCTCATACCATTGTGAAAATCAACGCAAACTGATCTGCTCTCAAATTACCTGGGACTGACTTTGAACCCGGTATGCTGGGATTGTGAAACAGTGTTCACTAGAATTATTAAAAATGATAAGGTTAATAATATTCACAGAAAAAACTACATGTAAGCCAAAGATCATCATCAACAATCAAGAAATGGAAAACATCATAAACTTTTAATATCTTGGCTTCATAATCAACATCATTGTGGACTGTTCCCAATAAGGAAGACATAGACTGGGCACAGCCATGCAGAGGTTACACAGTTTTAAGATCACATGGAACAACACCAGCAAACAGTTTTAAGTACAATTTTTGAGAACATGCATATATCCCATGGCAACATACAGAGGTTAGTCATGGACCATTTTGCAATCCCAAAAGCACACAATCAGGGCATTTGAACTTAAATGTTACAGAAAATTCTGTAGAATGCCCTGGACCAAGAAGGAGAAGATACAGACATTCTTCAAGTTCTAAACACTGAAGACAGCTGGCTCATATACTGTGTCATGTCTCAGACACTGAAATACTTTGACGCATATTAAACAGTACAGTGGTTTGGAAACAACAGTGATGGAAGACAGGGGTCCTAGAAGGAGAGACAGGAGTTGATCAGTGTGGAGATGGACACAGGACACTGTAGACACCCTGGGCATGACAATACATGAGGCAGGAGTTGATCTGTGTGGAGATGGAGGCAAGACATTGCAGTCACCTTGGGCATGACAATAGATGAGGCAGGAGTTGATTAGTATGGAGACGGAGACAGTACATTGCAGTCACCCTGGGCATGACAGTACATGAGGCAGGAGTTGATCTGTGTGGAGATGGAGACAGTACATTGCAGTCACCCTGGGCATGACAATACATGAGGCAGGATTTGATCTTTGTGGAGATGGAGGCAAGACATTGCAGTCACCTTGGGCATGACAATACATGGGGCAGGAGTTGATCTTTGTGGAGATGGAGACAGTACATTGCAGTCACCCTGGGCATGACAATACATGAGGCAGGAGTTGATCTGTGTGGAGATGGAGGCAAGACATTGCAGTCACCTTGGACATGACAATAGATGAGGCAGGAGTTGATTAGTATGGAGACGGAGACAGTACATTGCAGTCACCCTGGGCATGACAGTACATGAGGCAGGAGTTGATCTGTGTGGAGATGGAGACAGTACATTGCAGTCACCCTGGGCATGACAATACATGAGGCAGGATTTGATCAGTATGAAGACGGAGACAGGACACTGCAAACACCTTGGGATTGAAAATACATGGGGCAGGCGAACTGGTCAAGGATGGAAGATCCTTTTACCAGGCCATGGTGAGAGTGACGTTCTTCAAAGGACTTGCTACATGATGATGATTGGCTCTATACATGGTAATAACCAGGACAGTTGAAAGCAAAATAAAACACACAGTTCAGTCACAGTTATCCCATCATGAACACATGGAAATACTGGCCCTAAATCCTGGACTCCCATCTGTACAAGTTAAAGTAGTTAGCAGTAAGGGAATACAACAATACTGAACTCATACATGTTTCAGACTCCAGCATGAGTAAGTAAAATCAAGGATCCTTTTGACATGCCTTGCCATGTATTGGATGTATGGTACTAGCCTGATATTTGTCTAGACCAATTGACACTCAATTAGTGATGTGGTCAGTATCATGCTGACCATCTTTATTTCGCAGGACATTTCGTGGTGATCCATTTATACAGGGTCTACCTGAGACCCCAGGTCAGTTAAAACTGTCCACTTTGGTGGGGATTCGAGCACTTGACAGCCAGGCCAGCAGTCAAGAGTGACACATGAATGCTAATGTGTAATTTAGGGACTGCAGTGCCATTGTGGTTAGAGCCTTTGCTTATCTACTCAGAAGGCCAGGTTAATTCCACAGTAGTGGTAGTCTGGTTTTTTTCTAAACCAGAGCAGCTGTAGGGGTCCCTTACATTGGATACCAGATAATGTTCAAAATTGTCTGGTAAGGAAAGATGGCAAGGAAGGGAAGTGATCACAACACCTTATTATGTCATGGCCTAGCATATGTGACAACCTGACACTTCACGATTCTCTAGCATATTAACTATGGGGCTGCTACTACTCTATTTTATTGTATAATTACAAGCACATGTCCTTGTGCAAACAAATATTCCTATAATATTTTGTTTGCGCTTGCTTGCTTTGAACTCTTGTGTAGGCCTTGTGGATTAGCTTTCCCTATTAACAGTGTCCCTCACCATCAGGTGAACCCACTCTGACTTCAGAGGTACTTGTAATTTACATCCCGAAGTCAAGGACGACAGGTCAGCATTTTAGTCCAACTTTCTGGTGTAGGAGTTGAATCACTTACTTCAGCATCAGCACACCAGATGTTTAAGAACACGTATTATTACACATTCGACCATGCGGCCCTGCATATTCCTATGTGAAAACTGGATATGGTAGCAAGTCGCACATTGACATGTGCACATCGCTCCACTTTGCTCATTAAATTCTATAGCCTACCATCTTTCATTCCCTTCCTACCATTCTCCACTTCTGCCATTTCCTCCTAAACCCTTGTTGTTGCTTCCTGTCAGCGTTATCTGTTTATCCTGGAGTGAGTTCCAGACAGGAGCTATGGTGGCCTAGTGGCTAGACACTTGCCTGGTAGTCATGGGTTCAAATCTACATTGAGACAGATTTTAAAACAGACCTATGCACCCAGGCTGACCCAGCCTAACATGGACACCAGGAAATGTCATGGGAAGTGCAGGTGGGTGGCATGGAGCTGGGCACATCACCCACCAGATGCTGATTGGCCTGTTCAAATATGGGTCAAGTACTATACGCCCAGTGTGCCTTAATGTGTGACAAAGGGTCCTTTTAGAGAACAGAATTCTGCTCTAATTTTCTGGACTTGCTTTAAGACAGGTAATTACTTTAGTTTTCATACAACACCAATTATATCATAGGTAGGGACGCAAAGGTGTTTCCAAGGCACCAGGGCCGGATTATATACTGGCCAAGACCTATTGACGCGTCCTCATCGAGCGTCCTGGGCAACAGGTTCCTTCGGGGTCCTGGCTAAAGTCAGTAGGATCGCCGATTCCTCCAAAGTCGGAGAGTGTCTGCCTATACGGCGAGGAACCACCAGTCTGCACACCAATAAGCCAGACATGGCACAACTGATACTCACGCAAACCTCAGGTCCTGTATGACATCACACTGATGTTGGACAACAGGATGCCTTCATCCGACATACAGGACTTCGCGTTGGAGCTCAAGCCAACGAACACAAGCAAGCAAGCAAGCATATCATAGGTAATTACTTTAGTTTTCATACAACACCAATTATATCATAGGTAATTACTTTAGTTTTCATACAACACCAATTATATCATAGGTAATTACTTTAGTTTTCATACAACACCAATTATATCATAGGTAATTTCTTTAGTTGTCATACAACACCAATTATATCATAGGTAATTACTTTAGTTTTCATTCAACAGCAATTATATCATAGGTAATTACTTTAGTTGTCAGTCATACAACACCAATTATATCATAGGTAATTACTTTAGTTGTCAGTCATACAACACCAATTATATCATAGGTAATTACTTTAGTTGTCATACAACACCAATTATATCATAGGTAATTACTTTAGTTGTCATACAACACCAATTATATCATAGGTAATTACTTTAGTTGTCATACAACACCAATTATATCATAGGTAATTACTTTAGTTTTCATACAACACCAATTATATCATAGGTAATTACTTTAGTTGTCATACAACACCAATTATATCATAGGTAATTACTTTAATTTTCATACAACACCAATTATATCATAGGTAATTACTTTAGTTGTCATACAACACCAATTATATCATAGGTAATTACTTTAGTTTTCATTCAACAGCAATTATATCATAGGTAATTATTTTAGTTGTCAGTCATACAACACCAATTATATCATAGGTAATTACTTTAGTTGTCAGTCATACAACACCAATTATATCATAGGTAATTACTTTAGTTGTCATACAACACCAATTATATCATAGGTAATTACTTTAGTTGTCATATAACACCAATTATATCATAGGTAATTACTTTAGTTGTCATACAACACCAATTATATCATAGGTAATTACTTTAGTTTTCATACAACACCAATTATATCATAGGTAATTACTTTAGTTGTCATACAACACGAATTATATCATTGGTAATTACTTTAGTTGTCAGTCATACAACACCAATTATATCATAGGTAATTACTTTAGTTGTCATACAACACCAATTATATCATAGGTAATTACTTTAGTTGTCATACAACACCAATTATATCATAGGTAATTACTTTAGTTTTCATACAACACCAATTATACATAGGTAATTACTTTAGTTGTCATACAACACGAATTATATCATTGTTAATTACTTTAGTTTTCATACAACACCAATTATATCATAGGTAATTACTTTAGTTGTCATACAACACCAATTATATCCTCATACTGTTATTCTAGTATCCATTGCTTTTTTTGGTTTTTGGTTTTTTAAAAATATTGCTTTGTTTCTATCCTGATGAAGGTCTTGATACCACAGTGTCAGTTGTTTGTGTTTGTGTACTGTAAAGCTGACTGTTTTAACTTTGTGCTTTTTCCTGAATTCATTGCATTTTAATGTGTGTCCCTGTCAACCCCACTTCATATGTTTATAATTGGGTGAACATCTGGCATGTGGGTACTTCTTCCAGGGATTAGAGGATCAGTTACTGAGTGTGATTGTAGGCTATGAGAAGAGGGAGCTGGAGGAGCAGAGGGAAAGTCTCATCCAAGAAACCAGGTCAGCAATGTACAGTCATTGTCATTAAGGTGTATGTTCCTTACTGATTCACGTTTATTCAGAAAAAATAATTGAGTGGTTTTAACTGATTCATTGCCAAACAGAAAGTAGGTTTCGACCAAACAGAAATTGGTGGCAGAAAAATGGGAAGTAGGGGTGTGTCATGGTAATGATCTAAAATTGGTTAAAATGGCAGCAGCTATATTGTATTATATATCAAATTAAAGGAGATTTACACAAGAAACTCATCGGTATTGCTACTATTGCTAGAGGTTAGAAAAATCTTCATAATGTTACATTTTTTAAAAACAAAATTGAAGACGGGGGTGACAATTATTTAAAAATTCCACTTACCAAGGCACTACTTCTCAAATCGTTAATGATAATACAATGAAATTTACTGAATAATGATAAATACACCACTTTTCTTAACCAGTATTACAATAACTGCTCCCTAACACCAATAAAACGCAATTAAAACTTCATATTTTGAAGCACATCATTTTCGCCCAAAATAGAAAAATTTGGGAACACGTGAGGCAGATTTGTACTGAGAAACAATACATACACTATTTTTTATTTAGTTTTAATAATTAATCTTTTAAATTTAATTATTTAAATACTCTACAGCTTATTTGTGCTAGGCGTAGCAAACTTAGATGCATAAGTGTGGCCCATTAGAGCAAACATAATTCGACATGGGCCATCGTATGATGACGAAATTTCACTGTTAGGTTTGTTTTCCATAATGTCCACCTGCTAAATCATTTAATTGAATAACAACATTACTGCATGTGCTATCAGTTTTAGAATCTTTCACACATTCCTTTAAATCAGAATAACTATAATTTAAAATTGTTTAAAACGATTAGGTGGCGTAAATCAAGGAGATCGAAAACTGGAAGGTATTTCCATTCCTAAAATAATAAAAACAAACCACTTCACAATCTATTTTTTAAAACATTTTAAACTCTGCGAGCCTTGTCTGGTAGTGTTGGAAAGACATATCTTTTTCACGTGTACATTTTCATTTACCGGGCATTAAAAATGAAACAAATAATGCACTGTCAACATTTAGATGTCAACATTTAGATGATCCAATGTACTACGGCAGCCCAGGATAGTTCCATTCAGGCGATACAATGTCCCTCGGCAGTAAATCAGTTAAGAAAATAGACATTATGATCATCTCTAAGAAGAAAAATACCACAATCTAACATTCAAGTAAATGAAGAAATGCTTCTATGGATGGATTGGTACACATATATTGGAACAATCATAACATCTGACATAAGATGCTTTGTAGAGATTAAATTAAGAAGCACCATGGCAAAGTAAGCTTTTTGAAAAATGGAAAACATACTCACCAGTAAAAAGCTGCCAATTGTGGTGAGAAATGGATTGGTCAGGTGCTAAATAGAATCTATACTGTTGTATGTATGTGCCCGGGAAGGTTAACCCGGTCAACAAATGCCCGCAGAAGTCGGATGCCTAACGGCGCAAGAACGCAGCTCTGCTGTAAACAGGCACAACGCAGTCACATCCGGAAAAAAAAATCCGTATGAACGCAGAAGAAGAAGAAGTATGTATGTGCAACATACAGCTCTTCAAGAAAAGAAAAAACTGAATATGATTAGAGAAATTAATTCTAGATGGTCATGATTTGTTGGGTGTGTTATGAGGAAAGAACTTGAAAACTAAGTGGCAACTGGCAAACTTGATGGAGAAAAGCCAGGGGAAGGCAAAGAGATAAACACCAGGATGACATGGCCACACTTTATAATCAGGACAAGAGAACAGACTTCATCGCAGACACTGGGGGGGGGGGGGGGGGTGTAATCTGGTGAGATTGTCAACCATGACCACCCATACTGTATTTGAAACACAGCTGTGAGCGATTTGGAAGCAGATCACCAGGTTTTCATTCAATGGTTGACTTCCAGTTGTTTAGAAAGCAATGGCAAACTGCTGAATGTAAGCTTGCCAAGAAATCAACAAACCACTAAACAATCCTGCTGTTGTCTGTAATGTTCTATAAATGATATGCAACTAACTTTTTTTTCTACAACTTAAAGAACTGAGAACTGGTGGTGACTTGGCTCCATCCTAGTATACAGGCATCATACAGATTCCTAGCATGATCATCAGCTCACTGAGCATTAAGTACGACTGTTACATGGGAGCTGGCTGCACATCATCATCATGGAAAACATTCTCTGACTAGCTTGCAGTGTTGTAATGTGCAAAGTTTGTAGTCCTATGCAGGGTTTATAACAGCGAGGACTTGTTGATCCTCCCATTGCCAACGTGACCAGTGTCATTAATGCTAATGAGCAGTGTCATGCTAGCCCCCTTCCCAAGACATTTCCCGGTGCCCAGTTTAGACTGGGTCGACCTGGAAGCCCAGTTCAGTTGTACAAATCTGCCCTGATGTGGGTTCAAACCCAAGACTACCGGGCTGACAGGTGAGCATCTATTTACTACGCCACCACTGTTCCCAGCCTGTTATATGTCATGCATACTGTTTATCATTGTTTGGTGCTCAGTGTCCTCACAGTAATGTTATTAAAGCTAGACCATGAGCTCTCTCATTATAGAAAACCCTTTCTTGACTTGGGCGCTTGATCCATCTAGTCTTGAAGAAGTGAGATATGTATATCACTTAATTATTCATACCATAGCGATTGCTGTCTGTGAACGCCATGTCCATGATTTGCTATCTTTCAGTTTCAATAAGAAGCTCTTATATGACCTGGAAGATTCACTACTTAGAGAACTAGCACAGTCAAAAGGAAACATGCTGGACAATGAGGACCTGGTTGAGACCTTGGAGTCCACCAAAACAAAAGCCTCCGAGGCATGTGACTTTGTCTTTTCTTGTTAATTTATATAATTTAAGAGTTTGCAAACCCCACAATAAGTTAGATTTTCCAAACATCTATCTTAGCTTCCAGTGTAACCCAGCCAAAAATGGGTGCCAGGAAATGTTCTGGGAAGTAAAGGTGGCAGGCAAGCTCTTGACCACATCACCCATTAAGTGCCAGCTAGTCTATACAAATGTGGGGCTAGCACTGAATACACAGTACAGCTCAAGGTGTGGGAGAGGTTCCTTTACTGACTGACTTTTGTCAGATTGAATGCCAGTTTATTATCAGATATATAAACAATTGTGAGCATTCATATCATGTATTTCTGCCATTTTATTCTTATTTCATTGCTTGTCAAATATCTTTGAGTGCCATCATTATTTCTGAATTAGTATACATTCTGTTGTATTACCAAAAGTCATGCTACAATGAACAATTTTTTAAATAAAATCTGAATGCTAAAACAGACACAGATTCTTTAACAAATGATGATAGAACAAATGATGCTAGAACAAATAATGCTAGAATAAATGATGCTACAGTGAACAGTTTTTATCAAAATCTGCACATTACACATCCATAACAAATGTGGAAGAGGACCTTGATGGAATAAATTGTCAGAACTTATGAAAGATAATCACATGGATTTTGCCATCGTTGAAGTGGACCTTTAACTATTCGAACAACAGTTTGATGGCCCACACTTGTAGAGTTAAAAACATTCAAAAGGAAAAAAAAAAACTCATATCTTTGATTCACTCTTAAAATATGTGGACAAAAGCCCTCCAACTGATGTGCTGATTGATGTATGAATGAAATAATGTATGAAAGAGAGGGATAGAAGGACAGAATGTTAGACGGGCCTGCGTGCCCAATTCTTAACCCTTTGAAAATAAAGTTTGTTTGTTCGTTCGTTTGTTCGTTCATGCTGCCAGCAGACTGTAACTCAAGAAGAATGGGAGTGATGACTTCATGCCTTCCACCTGATTAATTAGGGACAGTTTGTTTATGTTTTTATAGGGAAAAGATTATGCATGCTTTGCATGTGCTCAGGGTTTTTATGGAAAGTTTCATTGTAGTTTTCACAGAGGAAAAACTGTTTGTTTTTATTATGAAAAGTTTGATAATAGTTTTCATAGGAAAATAATTCCTTTGTTTTTATTATCAAAAGTTTGACTTTAGTTTTCACAGGAAAAACATTCTTTGTTTTTATTATGGAAATTTTGCTAAAAGTTTTCATAGGGGAATCATTTTTTAAAAATGTAAAGACTAAAGTTTGAGTATAGTTTACATAGTGGGGACAATTGTTTGATTTTATTATGGAAAGTTTGATGAAAGTTTTCATAGGAACAATATTATTTTAAATGTGAAGTTTAAGTACAGTTTTCATAGTGAGGGAAATTGTTTCTTTTTATTATGGACAATTTGATGACAGTTTTCACAAGGACAATTTCTTTTATAAATTTGAGTATAGTTTTCATAGTGGGGAAAATTTTTGTTTTTATTATAGAAAATTTGATTGTAGTTTTCATAGGGGGGAAATTGTTTATGCTTTTCATTAGAATATTTATACTTCTATTAGGAAAATGTATTCATAATTTCCACTAAAAAAGGCTCTTTATGCTTTTGTACACAAGTTATGAAAAAGTGAATGTTATATTATGTTAACACTTACAGTTTTTTATATACGCTGTCAACAGACATTCAACACTTGACACTGATACACATGATACATTCATGCCTATACTATATTTTATGCAGAAACTATATGTTTTAAGAGAATTAATTATTACGCACTATCTTCCTTGTTTTATCTGCAATTGCATATCAGTATAATTTATGGCTTATTTGAAATCCTGAAAAAGTATAAATTATACTTTACTTGAAAATGGAAACCAATTGAAACTATAATTTATTTCTCAATTTAATCAACAGGTAACATTCAAGTTGGATCTAGCCTCTAAAACAGCAATAGATATTGAGAAAACTCGAGACGGCTACCGGCCAGCGGCCATGCGAGGGGCCATCTTATTTTTCGTGCTGACTGACATGTCTGTGGTGAACTCCATGTACCAGTACTCTCTGGAGGCATTCCTGGAGGTGTTTGTCTACTCTTTGAAAAGGAGCTTGCCAGACACCGTGCTCAGAAAGAGACTGGCTAACATCATGGAAGCACTCACCATGAATGTGTACAATTATGGCTGCACAGGTAATTGATACCCATGTCATATACACATGGAGCTATGGTAGCGTAATGGCTAGATGATCACCTGGAGCCTGGTGGTTATGGGTTCAACCCACATCAGGGTAGATTCCAATTTGTTTAATTGACCTGGGCTGCCAGGCTGACCCAGTTTAAAATAGGTACCAGGAAATGTTGTGGGAAGTAAAGGTGGACTGCTTGATATTGACTACATCACCCACTGAGTGCCGATTGTTCTATAAAAGTATGGGTCTAGCACCACATACCCAGTGTGGTTTAAGATAAAAGGATCCTTCACATTTTTACATATAGACATCATTTGCTTAATAGCTGATAGATAACAGGTCAGAAATTCAAAATGCATTTCTTGTGCCATTTAGTTCCTTGTGGAACATTGGTGTCTACCTGTAACTAGAAAATACCAGGAATGAATCAAAATGTGGATTGTTACAAAATCAGTACTCAAAACAGCGTTAGGTGGTTGAGCACATGTCTCTATAAAATATCTCAGAACACTGACACGTTGCAGGTAAGAGGCGCCATCACAAATAACCTCTTCCCTTCCACTTAACATTCGTATTGCTCACAATGTTGATACTTGCACAAAATGCTTGATACATGTTGAAGACAGATAGAACATATGGTTGCTGTCAATCTTTAACAGAACTTGATAACATACAGTCAAAATATAGTAATAATGAGACACTTGACACAAATCCACAAAATATGTCTCTAAAGCAATCTGTACATAGAGTGGGTGAAGTCCCAGCTAAACTCGCTATTGTTTGCTTATATTTTGTTTCATCCATTTAACTCATCTCATCAACTCATCTCATCGTCTCTATTTATTACTCCCTCATATGCTATATCAAAAAAATGTCACTGCACATTGGGCATTCTCTGGCAGGAGATAAAAGACAGAAGAAACAGAATTTTAATGAAATAAACAACAACATGAATGTTGTTTCTCTAACGTTCACAGTATTTCATTGAGATTTCCAGCCGTCTCTTTGGTGGTTTTACAGAACCCCATGAAAGACTTCTACTATATGCCCACATTTTACACTTTTGTACTGGAGTCCATATGTGAATGATGTTATAATGTGGAAACATTATTTCTGTGGATACATAATTTCTGTTTTCTAACAATTTACTACTAACCCTAACTTTTTAACCATTTGGTACCTGAGAGTTGCCACAGACAGGGATCACCCGCTGCATGCAGCAATGGATATGGTCAAGGGTCATAGACTAAGACAAGGCAGGTCCTGGATGGCACAGGCAGAACTTTCTGCCGTCAGGTGTGTGATCTAGAGACTATCAATCGTGAAAGAGAGTGGGTTGAAGTTCCGGAAGACATGACGGACTGGCACAATGTAATAATAACACTGGGTCGTGAGTGCAGAGAATGGGCAGCGGGCCGCACAGAGTTTGAAGTGCAACAGCTGATCCAGAGCAACACACATCAAGGTGACATAGTCATCTACACCGATGGGTCAGTGGTGAGAAACAGACGTAGTGGCTGGGGCTTTATGGCAAAGGCTAATGGGCGAGTCTTAAAAAAGGAGAGTCTGGCATATGAGACTACGACCTCCAGCATGAGAATGGACGTGGAGGCAGTAACAGCGGCATTCCGGTGGCTAGAGGAGACTACTGCAACACACGTTGTATTCATTTCGGATTCAAAGAGTATGTTTAGCAAGGTGGAGAAAGGAATGTTTCATGTGGAATGGCTCTCGTCGCTTCAGAGGTCACAGATTGTGAGAATTGTATGGATATTTTGCCCTTACCATGCGGTTGTATGGGGGAATGAACAGGCTGATAGGCTAGCAGGGAATGCACCTCTTGGTGGTATTTAGCCTATAGACAATGGGGAGGTGGTCGTGCGCTTGTGGGACCAGGGGAGAAGGCGGAGGAACAGATTGAGAACCCATATGTGGAAAGAATGAGATTGCGGGGGATCGGCAGGGGTTCTGGTAGAATCTCAAAACTGAGAGGGAAGTCCAGGAGAACTTTTAATCAGATAGCGGTGGGAACGATTAGTAGTATGACTCTTCACTGGCTGTTGAACGAGGGGCAGAGCACGTATGGGAATGTCCTGAGTGCAATGATGTCGGTTCTTAACTCAACTCAACTCAACTCAACTTGGTAGGTAAAAGTGTGGTCGCACTATCTATGCACAAACTCATCTAAGTTTACTTACATCATTAGGGTTGGGAGAGAGAGAGATGGAGAGAGAGAGATGAAGAGAGAGAGAGAGAGAAGTTGATAGTTGATATGGTATCTCTGTTTTATCAACAGGCATATTTGAGAGAGAAAAGCTTTTATTCTCTTTTCAAATAACCATAAAATTAGAGCAGCACATGAACCACATCACTCAAGAGGAATTAGATTTCTTTATCAAGGTATGAGATACCTTTATCTAAGGCTGTTGTTTTCTGTTTGTACAGTTTGACGTGGTTAAATCTGCTGTTGGCTTTTAAGTTGTACAGGCAGAATTATACAATGCTGAGAGACCCTGCAGGTCACTGAAATAGTGTACATTTGTTTAACTATCTTTATCATGTAGCATACCAATAAAACCTGGAGGCTACTGTTACTGTTACTATTACTGTACATTTGTTTATCATCATGTGCCATTGTTGGAAGCACACCAGGAAGGCATATTCAGGAATGGAGTACAGTGTGGCAGTTGTGTTTTACATAATGTCTTCTCAAAGCTCAAATTGGGTCCTTTTCAGTGGCATTTATAGCTTGTGGAACAGTCAGAAATTGGGTCCTTTTCAGTGGCATTTATAGCTTGTGGAACAGTCAGAAATTGGGTCCTTTTCAGTGGCTGTTATAGCTTGTGGAACAGTCAGAAATTGGGTCCTTTTCAGTGGCATTTATAGCTTGTGAAACAGAAATCACAATGAGCCATGTTGAGGAAGTAGGGAGTCTGACAAACCAGAGGAATACTATGTTTGCCCAAGAAAGTCTGAATCAGATGCAGTGAATGTGAATGAATGGAACTGTGGTTAATGGGAACTTGACAGCTCCATCATGAAAATGCATCCTCCCATTCTTCATGTCTGATTCAAGCTTCTGTTATTAAAGCTCTAGTTATCTATTGGCTTTCTTTTTCACTTATGAATGTAATGTTCACTTGAATACATAAACGTTTAAACTATATTTTATTGCATTGACTTTATAAGTCACAGCCACTATGATTGAGATATACAATATTGAACAGATCAACACAAAATATAACTAGAAAATCAAAGGTCCAACAGGGCTCTGGCTTGCCAGCGGGGACAGCCTCCCCTTGGTCAGATTTTTTTCATCCTAAACCTACGACTGGCCTAGAAAGCTAGCAGGGGATTTTTCCTGTTCAAAGAAATAATAAGAAGCATATTCACACTTACTCAGAAGGCGAGATCGAAAATAGATGCAATAAGGCAAACCAACTCATTGGACAAATGGCACCAATACTAAAGAACAAACATGTATCAATAGATACTAAAATAAGCATCTACAACACCATCTTCCTACCAACCCTGTGCTACCAATGCCAAACCTGGACAGTGACAGAACAAGAGAAAAGAAAAATTACAACAGAAATAAGGTTCCTGAGAAGAATACTCAATGTATCGAGAAAAGAAAAACAAAGAAATCAGGACTTAATTGTGGGTTATAGCAGCGCTAGATTTTATCAGAAGGCATAAAGTTAAATGTTTTGGCCATGTAACTAGATTACCAACTAACAGTATACTACAACAAGCAATGATGTACAGACCAAACGGAACAAACCAGAAGAAGAGGCCAACCATGTAAAAGATGGACAGAGGGAATAACAGAATCCATGGGAATCTCAATATTCGAAGCCCATAAACAGTAATCATCACTATTTTGTCAAGTATTGACTTGTCTTTGGTTATTAGTTAACAGAAACGATGCCACTGCCCTTGATACATGCCCATAAGCACTCGTCTCCCATTGGAGATATCAAAGTATATGGATGCTTGCGACCCCTGGTTGGATACACACCTGACATGTCCCCACAATTGACATGTAGCACTAGTTTGTCTGTTATGCACCTTCAGTCTGCACATTATTGTCTCATTGCATACTGTATCATTACACAAAAAGTATTTCCCTGATGGCTTGCACTATTGAAGATTTGATCATTTGTAAATCTCCCAGTATAAGCACTCTAGAAGCCAATCCATAAGTGCTTGTATGTTAAGAATTAAACCAGCATCTGTGGCTTAGGGGATAGTGAGATGCACAATTTCATCATTGCCTGACATACCAAGTCGAGGGTTCAAAACCAGTCACAGGCAGTTTGAAAGCATACGATTTTGCTTTGATTTCCATGGTCTGAGATGTTGGCCATTCAGAAAGCAATGGCAAACTACTGAACTAAATTTCGTCCTGGACAGGACATGCACCTTATGTAAGAGTAAACAATGAAGAAGAAAGATAGTCACTAAGTCCAGCTGGTGTCTCAGAAAATGTGAGGTTTTTTAACATATTGCATCCCTTTGGGGGGATTTTCTATGGGTTTGTTCCTTCTGCTTGTAAAAAAAACTTCTAAGAATAATGTAGTTTTCAGTGATTTTGTTCTGGCTACATGTAAAAATAAAAACTAACAGTTCTTGTGCTTTGAATGCAGGGCAGTACCTCTCTTCAAAAGAGTGACATAAAAAAGCCATGTCCATGGATCCCAGATGAAGGATGGGAAGACTGTCTTCGAGTTGCCGCTGATTTCCCACAATTTTTAGACCTCATTCATGACATCAGCAGTAATCAGGAAGCATGGAAAACGGTACCAGTTACATGTATCTTCATGTATTATGTTGACTGGTCTGTCAGACAGGTTCCTTTATAATTGTTTTAGTACTTTACAATCTATTGGTTTGTGTTATAATAGTTAAATGCATGGTGACTACAGTTTTTTTTTTTTTTCCTGTTTTAAATTGTCCTATTAACACTTAAAGGACATGCAGTTTTCTCATGGACTTCTGTTCCTTTGAGTTTTCAAACATATTCAAAGTTTAAAGTTAGTTATTTCCACATTGTTTCAAAACTGTATTCCTGAATAGCATCAAAAAGACCACCATGCTTTCATAACTGATAACGGGAAACTCCCACCCCAACTGGTGATGGATGGACAACACTCCATTGTATCAAGTTGACACATGTAGCTCAGGGGTCCAGGTATCCACCCATATATGTGGACCGAGCAGGGCACTGAACTAGTCCTTCATGAAATAGCTGTCAAAGGCAGAGGTGGCATGACAAAATCAAAAGCAATAAATTTAGACTAGACAGTTGGAAAGTAGGCAGAATATTGACAGAAATAAGAAAGTTATATAATATAGTGAAAGAAATGGAAAAGATAAATACCTTAGGAATGAGGGGGATGAGGTGGAAGGGATCGGGTAAAATAAGAATGGACAAAGCACAATAATATATTCTAGAAGTGATAGACACAAAAAAGGGGTAGGACTCATGTTTGACGAGGAAACAGCTAAGTCTGTTAGTGGTTATTGTATTATATTATTTAACATCAGATTAATCATGGTTAAATTACAGATAAACCATCACATATAAATATTACACAAGCATAGGTACCAATAACAAGCAGTAAAGAAGAAATACAAAGACTTTGAGATGAAGTAGAAATGGCGATCTCTCAAACCAAATCACAAGAAGTCAAAATAACACTTAGGGATTTCAACACAGAAGTATGAAAGAAAAGAATGGAAGATATGGTTGGTGGCTATGGTTTAGGAATAAGAAACGAGAAAATGACTAATAGAATGGGCAAAAATTAATTATTTATTAATTATAAACACCTGGTTTAAACAACATAAAAGATAAGTAATACAAGATTTATAAATGCATTGATAAATATGAATACAGTGTATGCTGTTGACTGTAATACAGTGAAGAGATGTTACTGAAAAGAAGACAAAAGGCTAAGAAGAAATTATTGACTGAAGAAAATCTTAAAGTTAATGGACAGAAAGTACAGTAAATTTGACAAATATGAATATGATCAGATAAGCTAAAAATTAAGTGATAAATGTGTAAAGGCACAAGAAAATTAGTGACTTGAGCAGTGCAAAGAAACTGAATTCACTCATACTGGATTTGAATTTATTTTGGAGTGCCAAGCAGCTTACATATGTAGAACGGAATGACAGTTAGTAAATAGAGTAGCTGAACATGGGAACCACTATGGGTGGAAAAGATAGTTAATTAATCTTCAGGAAACCATGTGCTGTCCAAAGGCTATAAAATCCTAATCCTGTCTTCCTCTCAAAAACTGATAAATTGATGCTATAGAGCTAATAAAGCAAAGATGTTTTGTATATTTGTCGAACGATAAACGATTACTCACTCATACAGCAGCTTCAGCCATTAGGTGTTTAAACCACTATTGTGCAGTCAGAAAGCCTTTAAAGTGGATCTGTGATTACTATGAGGATAGCATATAGTGTAAGTGACTATGCTTTTTTAATGTATTTCAGCCATAATATGATTTATCCAACTACTTCATATGATATATATTATAAATTAATGCTAGACAACAAATTATGCAACCTGTAGGGAATGCATTGTTTTTGAATTATTGTTATTATTTGCATCTGGATGCTGTATCCAGTTTTGAGTACAATAACTATATATGTATATTTTCATATGTGTAGTGCCTATAAAGTAGTCAACTTAAAAATTAAAGGAATCAGCCAGTTATTTTA
The DNA here is from genome assembly GCA_963921405.1 of Cepaea hortensis. Classification (NCBI taxonomy): domain Eukaryota; kingdom Metazoa; phylum Mollusca; class Gastropoda; order Stylommatophora; family Helicidae; genus Cepaea; species Cepaea hortensis. Next base: position 66,239,824 of record OY992890.1, on the reverse strand, counting down.
AAAGATGTTATGCAAGAGGAACAGTCTGTATGCAGATGGAACAGGCTACACACAGATGGGACAGCTGATGAGGGGTTGACTCCTGCGTTCATCTTCCACTGATAGAGGAAAACATGGCTACCTACTCCTCTGTGCATTAAGGCCTAAAAAATGTCATGACCCTACCACATCACAGACCCCTAGCAGGAAAAACTTTCAGAAAAACTTTTTTTAAAAATGTAATGATTGATATGATGGTCATTTTAATTGCAGTGGTTTGATCATGACACACCAGAGCTGCAGTTGCCTCTAAATTATAATGACATCCTAAGCCCATTTCAGCAGTTGATGCTGCTTCGATGCTTCAGGGTGGACCGGATTTACAGGGCCATTATGAAGTAAGTGCCATTTTAACTCTTTCTGTCCCATACAACTGTTACATTCACCTTCTCTTAGTCCTTATCTTTTCTGTCCCAGTCAGTTAATGTATTTTTCTTCTGTTTCTGTTATTTGTATCAAATCTACTCCTCTCACTCATCAGTCATTCCCACTTCTCTGTGTGATCTCCCCTTACTTTTCTCTATGCCCATATTATTTGTGTTTCCTACAGAGATTGACCTTGCACACATTTATTTAGTATTAGCTTACACTTTACTCACTATGTCACTTTCTGTCAGTTAACCTACTAAGTTCATGGCAGACAGCTTGATTTTTGTGCCCTAGGATTTTGACATCTCCAAGACCTTGCTAAGTCATTTTTAGAGTTAAATAAAATATATATTTGTATCAGTGTCTTTTTTTGTGCATGTGCTGACCAAAGCTTCCTAATCACCATGTCCATTCTGTTACTTGTTGTGGATTCTTGTAAAGCTCAGGCAAAGACCTAATTAATGAAAACAGTACTTTAACCCTTTAACAGGCATAGCGCCTGATAGCGTTCGATGCGTTAAACGGGCATAGCGCCCAATCGCGTCTTTGACGACTAGTCGTTTTAAAAATGCGATCTCTCGATTTTCCGACACTTCCGATGACTACTTTCACTTTCGCCGATAGCTTGACAACGTGGCTGCCATTTGTAAACGCGCTACAATGACTTTGAACAGACTTTAACGGACTTTTTTTGATAGTTTTCGGGATTTTTACGCTGTTTTTCAAAATGGATTTCGGCGATTCTTCAAGTGATAGCCAAGATTTCGCTCTGTTCAAATTAAATGACATTAAAGGGCACGAAGTTGATTATTAATCGGAGCTAGATATCAGTGCAAAGCGTTACTTTGCATTAGCAGTCGTGAGTCGGACTTTAAAGAAAGTGATTATGATTCTGAAAATGTGTTTGTAAATTGCCGTATAGATGACGGAAAATCACAAACAACATGCCGTATTTCGTAAATATTTGTGTTCATATATGGATTACCGGCAACAATCACGTGAGTAACATATTCTGCATGCTTTTCCCTTCATTGTGTTGTTTATTTAACTAAAATTGGTTGACTAACACCTTATTTGTGATATTTTTACTAACGCAACCCGAAATTTTACTGAACCTGAAAAAATCTTGCCCGTTCAGGGCTAAAAAATGGACAATCGTCTGCCCTGTAAAGGGTTAATTGATTGCCAGAATTGGTATGATGCGCCATTCAAAATGGAAAAATCACTTCAGGTCAATGGTAAAGTAATAGGGTTTATTTATTGAAGGTCATTTTTAGTCGGCATGTTTTGGCCACATTGTGAGTAGAACAAAACCTGGAATATATTGTAATAATTGGGAAGATATATGGGAAAAGAGATATCAGGACAATTAGAGAACATTTTTAAAGGTCCTTTCATCATGACCTGGACGAAATATCAGCACAAGAATTCATATATTCTATTGGAAAACATGATTTTTCAAAAGTATTTTCCCAGATGGCAAGACATTTGATGATGATGATAACTTGCAGACTGCAGAAACAGCAGTTAACTTTAACTATGTTGTTTAAACATCCTCCTTCAAACCTCATTATTGGCAGGTTTAAAAATACCCTGCAATGCTGTCATGTGGTTTTGTTGTTGTTATAACTTTATACTGGTGTCTGGGCTTGGGGAGAGGAAGGAAAGCTCTGAAATGCAGTCCGTAGAGATGGTGCTTTGGTACCCAGCCCAGGGAAAATGTCTTTGGCTATCTTGGCTTTATAATCAACAACAACAGGAATTGAACATGTGTTGTATATTTCATTTTGAAGGATTATTTAGTTAGTTAGTTAGTCGAGGTTCCAACTTCACAGCAACGGGTCGTCCCCATTATGCTCCGTTCCTGTGCCAGTGAATATCACACAAAATGCTTCTCACTGTCCAGTGTGAAAAGTGGAACAGACAGGAGTCTTAGCAATCCAACAGCCCGCACAGGTACACTGTGCATAATGCCGCCGCCAGAATGCCAACACAGAAGTCCTCCATGAAAAGCACAGTTCATCGTCGATGGAATCGGCAGTCACCAGGAAGACCTCATTGACCCGGGTTGTCTCACATGGCTGTGTCTCTATCCGCAGGGCGACCCGCCGGAAGCGTCGCATTAAGCATGAACTCCGTAGCCCCAGCACCGAATCCCAGGAGTCTCCTGAAAAATGCACCCGTGAAACGAAAAGGCAAATCAGTCAATTCAGCAACAGCCGGTAGCCATTGTTCCGAACATGCAGGTCACTGTACAAACAAAAGAGGACATGTAGAAGCATTCCACGTGAATATCACAGCTCACAGAGTCGCGCCACGCACTCACTCAGTAGCAGGGTGACGGAACCATATACTACCAGTCCAACATGAGGAAAATGCGAATGCAAACCGCAGCCACAAAGATAAATACTCCAAAGGCCATAGCGGTTCAATGCCCAACTGCCATGCTGGGGACCGGAAGTTCGAAGGATTTATCTCATTTAGTTTATGTTGTGTGATTTCTGCAATTGGAATTGTTCAAAAGAAATGAGGCTAGACTGCCCATAGCAATGCAGATGTTACACAGTATTAAGAATCTATGGCACAACATCGGCAAACAAATTAAAGTAACATTTTTGAGAACACACATATTTTTCTGTGGCAGCAAACGAATGTGAGTCGTGGACCATTTTACAATTACTAAAGAAGAACATGTGGGCATTTCATGCAATCGAAAGTTTCTTAGAATATCTTGGACCAAATAGACAAGAAACATTCTGATATTCTACAAGATTGAACTTCAAAGAAACAATTCTCATAAACAGCATCAAGTCTCAGAAACTGAAATACCTTGGCCATATGAAACAGCACAGTGGTTTAGACAGAACAGTGATGGCAGGTAAGGCATGGTGCCTGGCAGAAGGTAAGGCATTGTGCCTGGCAGAAGAGGCCGAGGTCGGCCAGCATGAAGATAGACACAGGACACCTTGTGCATGGGCAGGAAACACTGACAAGGGGTGGAGAAACATTTCTGTGGGCTGTGATGGGATGGGCATTCTGCAAGGTCCTTGCTACATGATGATGCTGGCGTCTGCCAGGAGAATGTTACAGTGTGGTTATACAGCTGACAATAACGGACAGTGGAAAGAGGGAAAAGTAAAAGGCAAATATGTAAATGGAAGACAACAGTTCAAAATAGGAGGATAACCTCAAGAGATGGATTGGAAAAGATGTTAGAAAATGCCACTGCTTTACGAGATGGGGAGTTCTGGAAAACCCTGGCAGGCAATCTTCATTGTGACAGTGCAAGTGATGTGTTCTAATCTTACAGGGTGATGTTGCAGACACACAATCATCTCAATCTTTTACACAATGTTCTTGTATGTTGCAGACACACAATCATCTCAATCTTGTGCACAATGTTCTCATATGTTGTAAACACACAATCATCTCTATCTTGTGCACAATGTTCTTGTATGTTGCAGACACACAATCATCTCAATCTTGTGCACAATGTTCTCATATGTTGCAGACACACAATCATCTCAATCTTGTGCACAATGTTCTTGTATGTTGCAGACACACAATCATCTCAATCTTGTGCACAATGTTCTCATATGTTGCAAACACACAATCATCTCTATCTTGTGCACAATGTTCTTGTATGTTGCAGACACACAATCATCTCAATCTTTTGCACAATGTTCTTGTATGTTGCAGACACACAATCATCTCAATCTTTTGCACAATGTTCTTGTATGTTGCAAACACACAATCATCTCTATCTTGTGCACAATGTTCTCGTATGTTGCAGACACACAATCATCTCAATCTTTTACACAATGTTCTTGTATGTTGCAGACACACAATCATCTCAATCTTGTGCACAATGTTCTTGTATGTTGCAGACACACAATCATCTCTATCTTATGCACAATGTTCTTGTATGTTGCAGACACACAATCATCTCAATCTTGTGCATAATGTTCTCATATGTTGCAGACACACAATCATCTCAATCTTGTGCACAATGTTCTTGTATGTTGCAGACACACAATCATCTCTATCTTGTGCACAATGTTCTTGTATGTTGCAGACACACAATCATCTCAATCTTGTGCACAATGTTCTTGTATGTTGCAGACACACAATCATCTCAATCTTGTGCACAATGTTCTTGTATGTTGCAGACACACAATCATCTCTATCTTGTACACAATGTTCGTTGCAAACACACAATCATCTCAATCTTGTGCAAAATGTTCTTGTATGTTGCAAACACACAATCATCTCAATCTTGTGCAAAATGTTCTTGTATGTTGCAGACACACAATCATCTCAATCTTGTGCAAAATGTTCTTGTATGTTGCAAACACACAATCATCTCAATCTTGTGCAAAATGTTCTTGTATGTTGCAGACACACAATCATCTCAATCTTGTGCACAATGTTATTGTATGTTGCAGACACACAATCATCTCAATCTTGTGCACAATGTTCTTGTATGTTGCAGACACACAATCATCTCAATCTTGTGCACAATGTTCTTGTATGTTGCAAACACACTATCATCTCTATCATGTGCACAATGTTCTTGTATGTTGCAGACACACAATCATCTCTATCATGTGCACAATGTTCTTGTATGTTGCTTGTACTTTGCAAGATGTTCAATCAACTCCAACCCCAGGTTCATTTTCTAGGCAATGTAATGTTCAGTAGTTTGCCATTTTTTTCTGAATGAGAAGTCAACATTGATGTATGACTGACCAGTGTAGGGGTTGAACACTGTACTCTACCATCAGCGAGCCAGAGCTCCACTAAGCTCCACTGCCATGTAGAAAAATATTACAAGGATTTAAAAAAAATAATTGTTAGTTGCATATCCTTTACAGGACGTTGCAGTCAACACCAGCATTTTTTGCTGTTGTGATCTCTTGGCAAGTTTACGTTCAGTAGTTTGCCATTGCTCTTTGAACGACCGACACGCATACCATTTCGTAAACAACCAACGCAATGCAGTCGGCAGCCAAATCATGCGCAGCTGTGTTTTGAATGTGGGTATGCAGGATCACAATCTGCGTCAGTAACCCCTTATTGCAAGTATAAAGTTTGAAAAAGTGAAAATCTAAAGTCATGAATTATACATATCCATACTCTTTGACATCTTCTGAAGGGGATGTAACATATAGACAGGTCCAGAATGCAGTTATGCTAGTGATGGGTGATAAATTCTGACTAATACAAAAGCATTCTACACAAAATTGATGCATGTTGAAATTTGTAGAGGTAGTCATGATACACATGTGTAACTCTGAATTATGTAAACAAAAAGACATGACAAGTCAGTTTAAAACTACCGTGGCAATACTTACACTGAAATATAGAACAATGTGTTGTGTATTTCAGCTACAAGAATTCATTGTGTTGCTTTACTCTATGTTCATTCATTTCTGTACTATACACATGAAGAGACACATTAAAGTATTCCAAGCAATAAATGATGCAATCTCTTGTTTGTGTCTTCATTATTCAAATATTTATTATGGCCTGGAGAGATTGGTGAGGCAGGGAGTGATCAGAGGATCTGGCCAACACTTGGTACTTTGAGGAAATACCAGACACACACATAGTCTGTAGCAGGTCATATTTGCTTTGGGCCTTTTCGCTGGCTGTTGAGGAATAGGATGGACCGCTTATAGGAATGTCACGAGTACTGTGATATCAGTTTTTGACTCAACTCAACTAGTCAAATAATACAAATGTTAAGAAATAAAATGTTGTATCTGACATTATTTTCAGTTTTGTGACTCTGTTAATGGGAGAGAGATATGTCACGCCACCAATCCTCAGTTTTGACACAATCTTTGAGCAGAGTTCTCCAACCTCTCCCATAGTGTTTATCTTGAGCCCAGGATCTGAACCTTCAGCTGACCTGCTGAAGCTAGCAGAGCGGCTTGACTTCCACTCATCCAAAATCAAGTTCCTGTCCATGGGCCAGGGCCAAGAAGAGGTACATGGCTATTTTCTCATGAAATAAAATCAGTTTTTGAATATACACATTTTCTTTATAATAAAAATTAAATTTCATTTCAAAAGACTCTCTCTCTCTCTCTCTCTCTCTCTCTCTCTCTCTCTCTCTCTCTCTCTCTCTCTCTCTCTCTCTCTCTATCTCACACTCATACTTTCTGACACACACTTGCTCTCTCTCTCTCTCACACACACACACACATACTCTCTCTCTCACACACATACTTACTCTCTGTCTCACACACACACACACACACACTTTCTTTCTCTCACACACACATGCTCTATGTCTCTCTCTCTCTCTCTCTCTCTCTCTCTCTCTCTCTCTCTCTCACTCTCACTCATACACATAAGCATGCACACATGCACTCTCCCTTTTTGTTTCTCTCTCACACTCTCATATGCCCTCTCATTTTACACACACACAAATGCATGCACTCTCTCACTCACACACACACATGCTCTTTCTCTTATACACACATGTTCTCTCTTTTATCTACGTCTTTTTCTCTCATACACATACAAGCATGCACACACACACTCTCTCTCTCTCTCTCTCTCTCTCTCTCTCTCTCTCTCTCTCTCTCTTGGAATTACTGCAAGAAAGGGATAATGAGCAAAACTGCACTCATAAGATATTATAATCTCTAAGTCAGCTATAAATGCATTAGAACTATCAGGGATATACATTCCATAAGCTGCCTATAAAGTATTTATAGAATAAATGTGGGAATTATAAGCTCATAAAGAATATAATTGGAGTCTGATATAGCCACACATTCATATCAACAAGGCAACTTTTGTGATCTTTATCTTTTTTTGAACTTTTTATTTTTGTTTCCAGGAGTCTCATTTTTGTACAGTTCTAATACAGGTATTGTAATGGGTCAAATTAAGGGTATAGCATCTAAGTATATTTAACAGGACATCTGACGACCATGATGTTATAAAGTTCCTCTGTTGGCTCATGCAACATCTGAGTCATCATCTAAAGTATAGCACATTGGACCCAAGCCAGGCATCACTTAACTAATCACAACCAACAAAACAGTTACAGCCAACACTTTGGAACACCATAAGAATGGCAAACTGTTCGTTATTACACAACTTCTATTACTCCTACTTTTGACAGCCGTAGTATACATTTCACAGCTTCACTGAGACACTTAATTCTGTAATAATTAATATAATAACTAATGGAGATTAAGGCAATTTGAGTATTGATAAATATATTCAAGTCGTGAGATATCGAGACATCTCTCGCCAGAGCTCCAACCAAACTGATCTGTTTCTTCTTCATGCCTGTTTGATGTCCGTGCCCAACTTCCATGTTACCATGCCTCTGGTGTGAATCATGCTTAAGTTGGGCACTCTCCAGGAATTACCTCCATCTGGTCTGTGATGGCTATGAATAACATCAATATGCTTAAAGAATTTTTTTAAATTAGGAATAATTGCTCCTTGATCATCAAGTTTGAACGTGACGAAACTGGAAAAAAACTGGATGACTTTAATTGTTAACAATATTTTTCTTTGTCATTGTCACTGGAATAATATACAGGATGAAAACAATTGTTTTGACAGATGGCAATTCGCTTACTTGAGACAGCCATCTCCAGAGGTCAGTGGTTAATGCTACAAAACTGTCATCTTCTCGTACGGTGGCTGAGAGACCTAGAGAAGATTCTAGAAGGTCTGTCAAAGCCTCATCCTGAATTCAGATTGTGGATCACAACAGATCCAACTCCAAGCTTCCCAATTGGCATTCTACAAAGATCTCTCAAGGTAATAAAGTCAATTGTATTTAGTCTTGGTAATAAAGGTTATTGCCGGCTCCATGTCGAAGGAATTACGGACGCAGTTTGTAATCCTGCATACCCGCGTTTAAAACACAGCTGTGTCGATTTTTTACAAAATAGTATGGTGCCGGTCGTTCAAAAAGCAATGGCAAACTACTGAACGTAAACTTGCCCAGGAATCACGAACAGCCAAAAAATGCTGGGGTTGACTATTACATCCTGTAAAGGATATGCAACTAACTAATAAAGGTTAAGGGTCCTGTTCCATGCTTTGAAGTGTATGGCATATGTAGTGCTAGCTCTATATTTTATTGACAAACCAGCACTTGATGGCTGATGTGGCAGGTATCATGCCAGCTACCTTTTCCCACAGAACATTTCCTGGTTCCCGTTTTCAGCAAGGTTGACCTGAAAGCCACGTCAGGTTTTGAAAGGATTTAAGTTTCGATTGGGATTTGAACACATGACCACTGGGTCAGCAGACAAGCATGCCAGCCTCTGTGCTAGCGCAGCTGTGTGTAATAATAGCGATGTTTAATATATAAGTTTGTACTCCAACATTTTGTTTGATCATTATCTGTTTGTGACAAATCATGTGCAGACCCCAGAAAAGACTTTTGTCAGTAGTAACACATTGAAGACTTGCTGGTTGGACATCATTACATGTTATGGTTCTTCTGTATCACCTGTTATCCAAGGTGTAGTTGAATCACCAGCATACAGTGCCATTGAGTCACAGACTCACACTGAGCTGAAGAGAATTGCTGAGAATAGGAGATGGTAGAGATGATAGGAGATGACTTCACCACCAGTCTTCGGATGACTGACCTAATGAATGAATAGTTGAAGATAAAAAGGTTAAAAGCACAAGGATCAACTTCATTGAACCTAGATGAAAAGAACAACTTACATGGAAGCAGATAAAAGCACATGAATACATGTAAATACTTCATCTTATTTGTGTACCTTCAGACATCAATATGAATAAATCAAAAGAAAGCTGCACTTCAGCCTGGTGATATCTCTATAGAGTTTACCTTCCAAAGGAAAGGGTGTGAGCCAAAATAGTTTTCTCTGTTCTGCACAAGCTGGACACTCCTGTAACAAAATCTAGCTGTCAATTTACCAGTTTACACAGTTACTTTTGTCAGTATCTCCTATCCTTAAAAATATGCTGTGTGTCCTTTGCATGACGTCAACCCGAACCCCACGCAAGTTTACGTTCAGTCGTTTATTTCTTAACAAGAAGTCAAGTTTGAAGTTCCACTGACCAGTGTAGGGAATGAACCCTGTACCCTGCCATCAACACACCAGAAGCTTAACTGATTCGGTTCCAAATAAAAAGTAGGTTTGGATCAAACGAAACAGGATGGTGAAAATGTGAAGTAGAGGTCTGTCATAGTTATGACTTTTAAAGGTTTTAATATGGTAGCAGATATATTCTATTATATATCAAATTAAAGGGGGTTGCATAGGTAAAAGAACTGTATATAAGTCTACGGCAGATACAGGAAGTCGCTTAAGACAATTAATCATCCTGTGGCACTGAATCTGTCAAGTGCTAGCGCATTAAGTCTCACAGCCTCGCTGACTTCCTATCTTTACCATTGTTGTTGTTGTTGTTGCTGTTGTTGTTGTTGTTGTTTTAAACCATGTCCTGAAGCAGGAGCCTGCCATGGGTCTATGATGTACCAGGGTCATCTCACTTCGTAGGCCTGAGTGCACGGAGTGAATGGGTGGCCAGTCTTCCCCTCACTTGGCAAGATGATGAACGCAGGCGTTGAACCCTTGTCCACTGTGCTCATAACATTATGGGCTTCTAGCTCCCTATCGAACACACTAACACACCCGTTATTCCTTACTATTACCTCATACTGAATTCACTATTTTTGCTTGTTTTTTATTTATGACATTTTCATTCAGGTAGTTACAGAACCTCCCAATGGTTTACGACTGAACATGCGCAGCACCTACTTGAAAATGCCACCTACCGCACTGGCAGAATGTGACCACCCAGCATTCTCATCCCTGGTGTTTGTACTGGCTTTCTTTCACGCCGTTGTGCAGGAACGCAGAAAATATGGGAAAGTAGGCTTGGAATATATTTCATTTGTCTCTGTAAAATTATTTTGAATGGATAAACTTTATTAAGGCAAACTATGTGGTGAAGTGGTTCATGGACGCAAGTCATAATCCTGCATACTGCGTATGAAACACAGCTGCAGAAAATTTGGAAGCAGATCACCTTGTGTGGTTTTAATACAATGGTATGAGTGTCAGGTCTAAGTCAGATGTGATTGAGTTACCGTATGACATTAGACAGTACTACATGTTTTCTGTTAGCGCAAAATGGTGGGCGGGCTCATCAAACCCGACACCCCACATTGTGCCAATGGCTTTGGGCGGAGAAGTGCAATTGGGAGGGTACAAACCTTACCCTAGTGCAAGGAAATGCAATCTAAAGACTAAATATCATGGCAGGGCAGACTAGGCCCTAAGCCTTGGTCGACAACTGGTCTAAGAAGGAAGCTCCAACAGGCGGACAGTTAGAGTATTGCTTTACTGATCTGGCAGCTTCTGCAGCTTGTCTTGTTCCAGACGTATTGGTGTTACCTTTCCTTTGGAGTAAGCTGGGCAGGTAGAGAGAGGGATCATGCTGCATGGGCAATACATGGTCTCTAAATTTGTGTTATGGAGAGGTATAACTCCAATTTACACACTATCATCTGTCAAGATGGCAAGGTGCCTGTCATTTTGCCATTGCTTTTTGAGCAGCTGACGCTCATACCATTATGAAAATCAACACAAAATGGTCTTCTTCCACATCACCTGCGGCTGACTTTAAGCCTGGTATGTTGGATTGTGAAACTTCATTCACTATCCAAAATTCACATCTGCCGACATAACTATATGTAGAATCATAAAAATGGGTACTGGAAAATTGTCAAAATTTTAATGGAAATAATCTGGAAAAGAAAGATGAGACGACATGTAACAGTGTGCTGCCCTACTCCAGGCCAGTGGTGGTGGTCATGTCACGGCACCAATTTGAACATCTAAAACTGCATGCCTTCGCCAAGTCAGAGTTTAATTATCACCTGCACCAGGTTGTCATATCAGCAGCCATTGTAACTTGTGTGATCACTGCTACCACCAGATGTGTTACCACTCCACAGGCACTGTTACCAACAGATATTTTAGACCATGTGTTAATCGTATTAGTGGGACATTGTTCATGCCTTGGCCTTCACATGATCTAGTCTTAAACTAACCTTGTATGAATGACAGCAACTAATAATGACCACCTTGTCCGTTAACATAATTGTTATTAGGTCAAATTCTTCATTTCATGTACATAGTCAAATTTCCATTTACAACACGACAAGGAAGAACTGTTACCGCAGCCTACCTCTCCAAGATCTCTTCTTTAAATACACACAATGCTTCCTTCACCTTTCATACCCTTCTATCTGTAAGTAATTTCTCCTCATTCATTCTCCTTTGCTCATGTTACTCAAAAAATTAGTTTTACTCGCCTTAAACCCAAAAATCCCCCATATAACTAAGAACAACAAAGACAACCTTTGCCTGACCTTAAACTTTCTCAGCACAAACAAACAACCATTCTCACCTAACTCTGTGCAGTCAATCCCCCCCTTCCCCACCACACACACGCATACGCACACATACACGCACACCTTCATTCATTTTTTTTTCTCCCTTAGCTGTACTACAAGTCGGCTGCCTGGCCGAGGGGTTAGCAGCTTTCTCCGTTAACCCCGAATACTCTCGTGGTCGACGTGAGCGGACGAGAATTAGAAGTGGTTCGAGTCACACTAGTGACTTATGAGAGTATGGAGCCGGCCGCTCAGAAAGTCGTGGCGTGCTGATGAGCGTAATCTAGCCTAGGAATCAACAGCTGAAAGATGCTGGTGTTGACCGCAATATCCTGAAACAGGATGGAAATGCGGAAAAAAAAAAGCTGTACTACAAGCTCACTGACCATCCTGCACTAAACAACCTTGGCATGCCCTACTTATCCTTGTACTCTCTTATACTCCCACTCCTGGGTTGGGGTCCGCTGGCATGGGTACGCCACCCCTCTGTACCCAACCTATTCTGTGACAGAAAGGGAATTTGCCTTTGCTGCTCATATGTCATGACCTAGATTATGTGAAAGCCTAACAATTCACCCTCAATGGCAGTATCTGCTATAAGGCAAGCTTTACTAATATATTTTTGTGATTGTTTTTTTCAGGTAGGATGGAATGTGAGCTATGACTTCAATGAAAGTGATTTTAATACCTGCATGATTGTACTGAAGACATATCTGGACCGAACGCTGGAACAAGGAGACCCAAGAATCCCCTGGAATACACTCAAGTATTTAATTGGAGAGGTACATATCGGTCTCATGGTGCTATTTTCTTGAACTGATTCAGTATATGATTATTTTACGCTGTGACCAGAATTATTTATCCAACCTGGAAAATAGGCATTAACATAATTTACATTTGCTGTTATAATATTAACCCTTTACAGAGCAGACGCTTGTCCGTTTTGTAGCCCTGAACGGGCAAGATTTTTTCAGGTTCGGTAAAATTTCAGTTTGCGTTAGTAAAAACATCACAAATAAGGTGTTAGTCAACCGATTTTAGTTAAATAAACAACACAATAAAGGGAAAAGCATGCAGAATATGTTACTCACGTGATTGTTGTCGGTAAATCCGTTTTGAAAAACAGCGTAAAAACCCCAAAAACTATCAAAATAAGTCCGTAAAAGTCCGTTCAAATTCATAGTATGCGCTTTACAAATGGCGGCCACGTTGTCAAGCTATCGGCAAAAGTGAAAGTAGCCGTCGGAAGTATCGGAAAGCTGAGAGATCGCGTTTTTACAATGCATAATAGTATCGGCCGGTTTGAGACGTTTTGCCCGTTTAACGTATCGGACGGAAATGGCCGGTCCACCCTGTAAAGGGTTAAACCTATGGATGAGTGTATAACATAATATATACCAACATATCGGGAAATGAATGAGCATTCTAGATCTGGTCATAGCCTTCAAATATTATATGTTCTGTTAATGTTTCTTTCTGAAATATTTAGATGCTTACAAAATAATTTGAGAATATGGAAACAAATTTCCCACTTACTCAAGATTTATAACAACATATTTTTATTGTAGTGCTGTCTGATCTTTCTCAGGTAATGTATGGGGGTCGAGCCATAGATGACTTTGATCGGCGTATACTCAGAACGTACATGGAAGAATACATGGGAGACTTCATCTTTGACTCATTCCAGCCCTTTCACTTCTATCACGATGACACAGTCGACTACTACATCCCTCAGCCAGAAGTTCCTTCTGCCAAGGATGAATATTTAGGTTGGCTTGTAGCTTTGTATGTGTAGCTCCTTTTTCTGTGTACTTTCTTATTTGGATCTTCATTTGGTTTCTTTCTGTTAAATATACTGTTGAAGTTTGAAAGCTGATGCTCTCTCTCTCTCTCTCTCTCTCTCTCTCTCTCTCTCTCTCTCTCTCTCTCTCTCTCTCTCTCTCTCTCTCTCTCTCTCTCTCTCTCTCTCTCTCTCTCTCTCTCTCTCTCTCTCTCTCTCTCTCTCTCTCTCTCTCTCTCTCTCTCTTTCTTTTTGTGTGTGTGTGTGGGGGGGGGGGGGGGGGGGGCTAACACGTTTCACAATTCCCTGACATACCGAGTGGAAGGTTCGAAACCAACCACAGTCACTTCACTTTGGAAGCAGACTGCCTGGCATTGATATTGACGGTATGAGCATCAGCTAAAAAGCAGTGGCAAACTACTGTGTGTCAAGATTGCCTAGTAAATCACAAACGGCCAAAAAATGTTGGGGTTGATTGCAGTGTCTTGTAAAGGATCAGCAACTAACTGTTGACATGAATATATTTAGCGCTGAATCTTGTGTTACTTGTACCATACACACAGTACATCTCATGGTGTGAAAAGAGGTCCTTTACTTCCTGCTTAGTGTGGTACAAATGTGATCCCAAGACCACCAGGCTGGTAGGCAAGCATCTAGCCCCCTCGTTACCACGGCTACTAATGAAGGCCTTGGATGGACATAAAAATGAATGATACAGTCCTTCAAGGATAAAATGAAAACCATAAATCGATTAGAGAAATTAACTGCAATCAATTTTATTTTTTTTTTCAATATATTATGATGAGAAATACACTGGAGAACTGAGTGACAGCCCTTGAATACTGAGTGACAGCACTTGAAAACTGAGTGACAGCACTGAAACACTGAGGACAGCTGGTAAACTTGATGAGAAAAGAGCAAGAGGGAGACAGAGAAGTCATTAGCTGGATGGCTTGACCACATAGCATGTTCAGGTTTAAAACACAGACTTGATCCAAGACTCTGGTGTTCGTGTGAGATGGACTTTATAAATGCTCTATTGATTGTATATCTTCAGCATACATTGAGTCACTTCCCCTGGCCAACAAACCAGATGTCTTTGGACTAAATCCAAATGCAGAGATTGGTTACTATACCCAGGCAGCTAAAACCATGCTGGAGTTTCTGGTCGAGCTGCAGCCACAGACAGGTGAGCTAGTATTTCTCCGTCTTGCTCTCATAATCCTCCTCCTCCTTCTATTTATTCTTTCATCTGCTTGAAATAAATTTTATATATCTGCAAGGTAGTTTCTTGTATAAATTTCACAGTTGTCCTTAGTTCACTCAGTGGTCTGTAAAGTTTGCCTGGATATGTTGTTTTCCTGGCAGTCTTGGGAAACAGGATCTGCTTTCTGGGGTGCTTGTCCTTATGACTGATTCGCTAATTATAATTTATTTGGACATATGGCCGTGTAATTAATTGTGTCCTGCTCTGAATAATTATCTGTTGCATTCTGTATGGTAACCATCTTGTCTTATTTTAGTAGCTTTCTGATTGATTTGATGATTCTGTTCTTTTGGCAGTATGTGATTGTTCATCTAGTTGCATCTTTCTTAGTTGATCAGGCACTCAACAGTGAGATGGCATCCGCTGTATGGTAAATCTGATGTTAGTTGCTAAATTCAGTCAGTAGTGTCTTTAGCACTGGCAGTTTTCCTGACTGCGTGAACCTGTATGTATAGACTCAGACCCAAGGGTTGTGTAAAAAATCATCTTCAAGGAAGCTGAGAGTGGCTGTTTTGCATTGTACACCGATCTGTTCTTCTTTGTCAAGTACTCCGTTTACATTTGTATGGATGTGTACTGATAGTCTATGTTCCTTTCTACATGGGAGACTAAATGACTAAATCCAAATGTGGAGATGGCTACTACACGTGGGCAACCAAAACGGTTCTGAAGCTTCTGGGGGAGCTATAGACAGTGAGCTGATCCTGCTTTTATTCTGTCAATGTTTTCAGTCATGCCAACATCTTGTTTCTCAGCTTAATTAAATGTCAAACTGACTGGCGTGAATGAGCAGCAAATGAAAGCAAAGCTTTAAGATTCATCATAATCATCATCATCATCATCATCATCAAGTGCTGTGCTGACTGACATGGACAATCATGTTTCTCCACATCTTGCGATCTCCAGTCAACTGTATCTTTGTGTGTGCTGACACTTTTCTGTGCCATGGTGAAAGGCAGTCAAAAATCTTCTCTCACTGTCTTCCTTGATGTCTTTTACCATACATCTCTAAGGCAGTCACTAAAGAAAGCATAACCTGTAGATTGATGGAGAAGCTGCAGTAATGCAGAGGTTAGCACGCTTGCCTGGTGGCCCAGTGGCCATGTGCTTGAATTCTCTTTGAAGCAGGGTTTTTTCAGTGATTTTGACTCCAAGCCTAAAATGGGAACCAGGAAATGTCCTAGGAAGTCAGTAATATTGACCACATTACCCATTGAGGAAGTCAGTAATATTGACCACATTACCCATTGAGGAAGTCAGTAATATTGACCACATTACCCTTTGAGGCCAACTTAGATTCAGGAAATTGGTACCCTGTAATTGTGAGATTGTCTGGAAATTGCTTGGAAAGATGATGAGAAAGGAAACCACACTGGCCACCTCAGTTTTGCTGTGACCTAGTATTTGTGAAGGCTTGACACTTCTCAACCACACAATGAGATTATCTCTACATTTCAGTATCCAATTAGTCCTGGGCTAAACACAGAAAAATGCGAAGCATGAAACTATAAATTGAGGCCTGATAGATCAACAGCACCCTGATGTTAAAGGGCTGCTGCAGCTTTGAAGAAAACATCATAAATGTGTGGTGCTGGTGGCCATTCCCATCATCAGTCAGTTCAGTTACACATACCTCAGGTCATGCCAGTACATGAGAACACATTTACTGGCACCTCACCAACTATAAATTGTTGATCTTCCTACTAACAATAAAGATTAACTGTTCCTCCTAAAATTAAATTGTTGTTCCTTCTTCTTCTTCTTCAGCGTTCCGAGCCATTGAGGTTCTTTGCTGCAGATACAATCCGTCTCCATTCGTCTCTCTGGTGGACCTTCTCTTGCCAGTCATTGATTCCAAGTGCTTGTAGATCTGTATATATATTATCTCTCCACCGTCTTTCTCGGGGTCTACGGTCATTTATTTTCTGAGTGTAAGCGAGTTTTGTTTCCCTATTATCTGCTGATGTTCCTACCAATAATTAATGATTCATGTTCCTACCAACAATAAATTGTTGACGTTCCTTTATTGGCTGTTGTATATAAAATAAAAATGTAAATTTATATTATGAATTCTGCAGGGGCCCTTTCATCTGGAATCAGCCGTGAGGATATCATTGCCCAAATAGCCACAGAAATTCTGGAGAAGTTACCTGTAGAGTTTGATCTGATAAAGATACGAAGAACTCTCGGACTGGATATCTCTCCTACAACAGTGGTCTTGCTACAAGTAAGTTAGGCCATGGAAAAGTGTGATAATTTTTGTTACATTGATACAATCATGTAGAGGGAGATCACGTTAAGACTGATTGTTAACACGAGCAGAGAGTACAGTTACAAAGAAATCTACACATAAACAGAGAATTAATGTTAGTCATTTTAAAGTGACATTTGAAGCAGTGGTAATGCAGTGGCTAGCATTTTTGCCTCCCAGCCCAGTGGTTATGAGTTCGTCTGATTTGAGGTAGATGATTTTAATTTCCCAGAGTTCACAGGTCGGCCCAACCTAAAATATGTCTTAGTAAATTAAGGCGGCAGGTGTGATATTGACCATATCAATGATCAAGTTATCAGTTAGTCAATTAAAGTACCCGGCTGAAAATTATGTGAAAAATTGTACTTTTTACTTTAAAGTGACGTGTAGAACTGGTTGTTAAAGCAAGCAGGGAGTGTAGTTACAGAGAAAACTATACAAAATAGAGAGTGAATTTTGGTCATATTAAAGTAGCACATTGACAATCAGTGCAAATATTGCTTGTTGCCATATTGACGTCTGGTCATACTAAGTGCTCTGCCTGACTCAGTAGATATCAAAGGATATTTGTCTGTGTAAAATAATCATTTTCATGTGGCTACTTCCTTAAGTATCTGGTCATAATAAGTGCTCTGCCTGACTCAGTAGATATCAAAGGATATTTGTCTGTGTAAAATAATTATTTGCACGTGGATACTTCCTTAAGTATCTGGTCATAATAAGTGCTCTGCCTGACTCAGTAGATATCAAAGGATATTTGTCTGTGTATAATAATCATTTACATGTGGATACTTCCTTAAGTGCTCATATCTTGTGATCTCCAACAGCATCTTTTAATTCAAGTGCTGACCCTTTTTCTAAGTCATGACAATAGACTGTCAAGAATCTTCTCTTGGTGTCTTCTCTGTCTCTCTTTTCACAAATCTGTCTATTTGTCACATGTTCAGTTTTGTCTCATGATGTGATCATAACATTGTCATCATCATCATCATCATCTTCCACTTCTGCCGTCAAGCGTCGTGGGGAGGAATAATTTGCATTCTACTGGATAGTGTCATTCCGTGTGGTTGTACAATGTCTCTGATGTCGTCAATCCATTTTCTTCTTGGACGTCCTCGTGGTCTCGTCGCAGATAATCTTTGATGTAAGGCCAGTGATGGTAGTTACTGATGTTGCATTCTAACGACATGGCCAAACCACTTGATCTTCTGTCTTTCAATAAATGTGGCACAAGGTGTTGATCCCACAGTCTGTCTGATAGTAGCATTTCTTACTCGGTCTCGGATTGTTAAGTTGGCAGCTCTCCTCAGGCATCTCATTTTGCAGGTGTTGATTTTGCGAAGGTGTAATTTGGATAAAGTCGAGGTTTGAGATTGGTAGCATAGGGTTGGTGTGAATATGCTGTTTATTATCTGTCGTTTTGCGGACATGGGTATATTTGGATGTTTCAGTAAGGGTGATAGTTGATATGTAAGTGCACTAGCTTTTTGACATCTGATTTCAATTTCTCTGTCCAATCTGCCATCTTCTGTGATCATACTTCCAAGGTATTTGAATTCTTTAACTTGTTTCAGAGGTATGTTATTTATCTGTATACTTAGTTGTCCTGGCGATCTGCTAACTTGCATTACTTCAGTTTTGGCTGTGTTTATACTCATATTGTATCTGCTGCAGGTTGAACTCAGATTAGTAATATGATTTTGTAGTCTGCCCTCATCGTTGTAAAACAGGCACTGATCGTCTGCAAATAGAAGTTCATTTATTCCCTGTGGGTCAGTTGTTTCATCTGGAGTAAAGAGTTCTAAATTTTCTGAATCTGTTCTGTCGAGACTTGCTTCTTTGGAAATTCTGTCCATGTAGATATTGAATAGCAGGGGAGAAAGCACACATCCCTGCCTCACTCCTGTATTGACTGTGAACATATCTGATATACCTTTTTGTGTTCTTACTGCAGTTTGGCTCGAGTGGTATATGGCTATGATGTTTTCTAGCAGTTGCCCTTCTATCCCATAGTCTTCAAGGATGGTCCATAATTTGTATCTGTCTACTCTATCGAAAGCCTTTTCCTGATCTACAAACACAATATTCTGCTGGTCACTATATTTGATAGTTTTTTCACAAATTTGTCTAAGTGTAAATAATGCATCAGTGCAACTTTTACCTTTCCAAAAACCGAATTGTGCTTTGCTTAACTGTTGTTCAACTATTGGTCTAGCTCTTTGTTCCAAAAGTTTTGCATACATTTTCCCTATATGGCTCAGGAGTGATATACCTCTGTATGTTTCGCACTCTCTCATATTGCCTTTCTTTTTCCATATTGGTACTATTATTGCCTGTTGCCAATCATCTGGGATTCTTCTTTCTTCCCATGCTGTATTAAAAAGTCTTGTTAGCCATTTAACTCCTGTTTCCCCACAGGCCTGAATAGCTTCTGTGGTTATTCCATCTGGACCTGGTGATTTGTTTTTAGGACTTTTCTGTATAACTGCTTTGACTTCTGCAGGTATGAAATTTGGTTCTTGCTGTCCCTGGCATTTAGGCACAAAAGTGAGGTTTTCTATGTTATGTGTGGGGTTAAGTAGTTCTTGAAAGTATTCTGCCCACCTTGCTAGTCTTTGTTGTGGATTAAATATCGGTATACCTCTTTTGCTGTTTATGATGGTGGTTGGGTTGTAACATGCATCTCTGTTTCTCATTGTGGTGACACATTTATAAAATTCTCTTGGGCAATCTTTGCTAAGGGTCGCCATCTGTTCACCGTATATTCTCCAGGATTCATCTCTAGATGCTCTAATTGTTCGTTTGGCATTACGTCGTGCTATTCTATAAGTAATATAGTCCTGTTCAGATTTAGTTGTGATCCACTGTTTGAATGCTACCTTCTTTTTGAATATGCTATCTTTAACTTCGTTGTTCCACCAGGCTGTTCTTAATCTTTTGTCCTGCCCTACTTTCTTCGTTCCACATTTATTTTTCAGTGTGTCGAGCATGGCAGCCTTGAAGCCATTGTGACTACCTTTTTTGATGTGTTTTATAAGCTGCCTTTGTGTATCAGCCTCTTTCCAATAATTTTTCAGCATTCTTCTATAAAACCACATCTCTGAGGTCTCAAGAGATGTTTTTGTTTGTCGTCTAATTGTCAAAGTTTCACAGCCCTATGTTAAAACTGGTTTTGTTTGTCTATTAATTGTCAAAGTTTCACAGCCATATGTTAAAACAGTTTTTGTTTGTCTACTAATTGTCAAAGTTTCACAGCCATATTAAAGCTGCTTCTATGTAACATGCAAGAATTATTTTCTCCAGTAACAGGGATTTATTGCGTAAGATGTTCTTCATTTTATTAAATGCAGTTTCACCTTACGATTTTGTTCTTTATCTCTGGAATACATGGACTAATAGTAAAAAAAATGTTTTGCAAATCCTTTACAGGACATCTCTATCAACATCAGCATCTTTCAGCTGATTGTTAATTTCTTGGCAATATTACCCTCAGTAGTTTGCCATTGCTTTCTGAGCGGCCGGCTCACATACCCCGTAAGCTACCGACGTGATTCAAACCACTGCTGATTCTCACCGTCGTCACGTTACTTACGAGAGTATACGAGATTATGGAGAAAAGTCGCTAACCTCTAGGCCAGGAAGCCGGTGGACTAATAGTAACAATGTACAAATCAGTGACTGGGGCATTTTATCCCAGAAACTACCAAGACAATTGGTAACTATATATGTTTCTTGTGTAAATTAAATATGTTGATTCTGTATGTATTCTTTAGGAGCTGGAGAGATTTAACCAGCTTGTTGGACGAATGAGACGCTCTCTTGCTGTGCTCAAAAGGGTGAGAAAGCATCACAGATGTAATCTGCATTTTATACATCCAAATGCCTAATAAGAATTACTGTATTTTACGGACTATAAGACGCACCTTAATTTTTAAGCAATTTTTAAAAAAAATAACATTTTTACCATTTTTATTATTAGATTGCAAAGCCAGACTAAAAAAAAAAATTCTTAGTTTAACTGACCTTTAAAATTCCTGAAAATCGTCATCTGAACTTTCTTCTTCTTCTTCTTCTTCTTCTTCCTCATCATCGTCATCGTTGTCCTCTTCATATATAAGATGGTCTTCACTGCCATCGAGAGCGTTACTTATGCTGCACTTCATGAAAGATTTAACAATAATATCTTCTCTCACTCTAGACCACGACTGTTTTATCCACTGTTACACTTGTTTGATTGTAGGTCGTTTTAAAGCTCCCTTTGGCGTGAATTCATGTTGGGTTTCATCCATCATCCATTTGTTCCATTCCTCTCTCATATACACTTTTAAATGGTTTATTTATCGAGACATCAAGAGGTTGCAATTGTGAAGTAAGTCCTCCCAGAATAACAGCAAGCTCTGTATTTCCCTGTCTCAATTTCTCTTTCACAGAATTTTTCAAATGACTACTAAACTGATCTAGCACAAGAAGAGAACTCTTCTTCAATAAAGCACCTTTCCTTCTCTCCCACACTCTGTTAATCCATAATTTCATACCAGCCTCGTCCATCCAACCCTTGTCATGTATGTGAACAACACCTTGTGGTATTTCAGAAGGTTTTGGCATTTTAAATCAAACACTGGACATTTTTATATTAATTTCGAGTATAAGACGCACCTGAATTTTGGAGGCAATTTTTGGAAGAAAAAAGTGCGTCTTATACTCCGTAAAATACGGTAGTGCATTTTATGTATTCACATGTTTGAAAATATATGTATAGACATATACTACAGTTATTTGATTCTCGTTGATTGTTGTTTGCCTTAGGTCTAAAGATTATAATGACATCTGGGATGATAAAGACAGAAGGATAGTGTCAGTTACTATGATGCCAGTTATGATGTCAGTTACAATTATATTGACAGTTACAATGATAATTGGTTATAATGATGTCAGTTGATGTCAGTGATAATGGCAGTTAACAATGATAATGATAATTACAGTAATAATGACAGTTATAATGATGATAATTACAGTAATAATGACAGTTATAATGATGATAGTTACAATGATAATGATAATTACAATAAAAATGATAGTTTACAATGATCCATCCATCCATCATGTGCCATGCCGATAAGTGTGGGCGGTCATGTTTTGCCATCTCAATCGATCACCAGAGTCGTGGATCAGTTCCGTGTTTCTGTCTCGACAATGCCATGTGGCCAAGCCATCCAGGTATTTACTTCTTGGTCTTTCCCCTTCTCTTCTCTTCGATCTTGTCAGTTGTCACCAAGTTCTCCAATTCATTTCTTCTCATAACGTGCCCAAAAAATTTTGACTGTCTACATTTAATATCTCTAATCAGTTTATGATCTTCATTTGTTTCTTGAATGACTTGTACATTGGTTTTTCTGTCTGTCCATGGTATTCTTTGAAGTTTCCTCAGAAACCACATTTCCACAGCCATCAGATGTTTTTCAGCTTGTCTGCTCATTGTCCACGCTTCACATCCATACAAAAGTACAGGTTCTATGTAGCACTTTAACACTCTTTTTCTCATTTCAATTGATATCTTTTTATTGGTCATTATGTTTTTCATCTTGCAAAAGGCTACCTTTGCAATGGCAATTCTTGTTCTAATTTCTGTACCGATTCACTTGTTTAAGAATATGCCCATTTACTTGTATATCACATTGTGGTATTTCCTTCTTCCCAGTGACGACCATAATCTGTCTTCTTACAATTCAATTCTAACCCTAGTTGTTCACTGTGTGCAACAACCACATCTACTAAATCAGTGGTTCTCAACCTTTTTTGGCCCATGCCCCCCTTCACCGTATGTATATTTCCCCACCACCCTGCCCCTAAATAGCCACCCTGCCCCTACATAGTATACGTAAAAATGGAAGCTAACTTTAATAACACATACTAGAACAAGGTTAGACGTCTAAATAAAACGTGATTTGTGGGTCTACTTACGTTATGAGACGAATGTTGCAGGTCCTGTTCATAGTCTGCAATCAAGACTGTATCAATGATAATCCAGTTATAATGATGTCAGTTAAATGATGACAGTTACAATGACAATGACAGTTGCAATTATGACAATTATAATAGGCCATTGGCGTTGATGATTCTCCCATAACTGATTTGGTTTACTTTGTTAAGGAACACTGTCCTTGCGCAAGGTTACCCCCATAATTGATAAATACTATCATGGTAGGTATATAGCTCTATCACTGTAGATAGCGTTACCAGGACAGTGGGTCCATTGATGTTCCTATTCTGGTGATTTGGAGCTTCTGTAGGCCATGCATGATGGAGGAACTTGGAGGGAGAGTATCTTAGAGCTACATCTGCCTGTAATTAACTCAGCAATGCTGGTTCCTCTCATCATTATTTGCCATGTTGGTGGGCAGTGGTGGTTCCTCTCATCATTATGTGCCATGTTGGTGGGCAGTGGTGGTTCCTCTCATCATTATGTGCCATGTTGGTGGGCAGTGGTGGTTCACCATCTCACACAGTGACTAGAGTCTTGGATCAGCTTGACTAGAGTCTTGGATCAGCTCTGTGTTCTTGTCCTGATTATGCCAAGCTATCCAGGTATCTATCACTTAGCTTCCCACTGTCATTAGATGTATCAGCTTGTCTGCTGATTGTCACTGTCTCATATGCATAGATCATTATAGGTTCTATATAGCACTGCCACGCTCTTGTTCATACTGCAATTGACAGCTTTTTAATGGCGGTATGCTTTTCATCTTGCAAAAGGCTACCTTTCTTGTTCAGATCTCTACAAGGCTTCTTCCATCAGATGGTTCCAAACCCATTTGTGAATGATTATTATAAAGTAAGAAACCAGTGCATAAAATGTACAGCATTCCCAACATAATGACTAAACAATATGAGCGCTCCCTCCCTCCTTTCCTCCCACCCCATTTGTGCTTTACATATTACAGATATTTTAATGCCCTAAAAATTTTACAGAATTGCCCACAACTGAATCTGTATGGCATGTTATGCCAAGAACACATTTATAGTCACTTACAAATCTAGATTTATGGTAGAATGTGATTTTTAAACTTCTTAGTTGCATTTGGACTGAGGAACCTGATATGACATACCATCCATGCCATAGACATCAGATACTTAACATTTCTTTGTTAGTAATTTCAATGCTTAATAAAGCAGTGACGGACATCTTGTTTGTTGTTGTCTCATTAGGCCCTGGCAGGAGAGGTCGGTATGAGCAGTGAGCTGGATGATGTTGCCAAGTCTCTGTTTAATGCAAATATTCCATCCATCTGGAGGCGTCTGGCTCCCATCACTCTCAAGTCATTAGGCAATTGGATGATTCACTTTCATAAACGGCTCAAGCAGTACTATCAATGGGTGAGTTGGGAGCAGACAGTCCATAATCAGTCTCATAAGTAACTCATTAAATGTGAGGTAGTCCCAAAGTTCCTGTTACTAGAAGCATGTTAAATATGAGAGATTTCAGAGACGATAGATTATGAACTAAACCTGAGAATGGTATCACTAGAAAGGCCTGTATCTGGAATCAATAGAGCAACAGAAATAGAGTAAGACCTAAAAGTACATAGAGAAGAGAAATAGAGGCTGACATGAATAATATGGAGAGGGCATGGACAGAGCTGAATGTGACAGCTAAGAATAAGACGGCTTGGAGCGAGTTGGTTGAGGGATAGAGGGTGAAAGAAGAACTCAAGGTTACGAAAAAATAGCCAGCTGACTTTAATACTGTCTGTTCCTTCATAACTCTGCCACTGTCATCATGATTCTTCAGCACAAAAGTTTGATGACAGAAACATGTTTCCCACAAAGGTAAAATATGCAAGCCTGTGGCATGTCACCACCACCAAATACAAGTAAACATGTGGGAACAATGTACATGAATCATGGACCATTTCACAGTCACTAAGAGATCAAATCAAAGCTTTTGAATTTAACAGTGACAAAAACATTATTAGAATACTATGGATTAAGAAGTAGTAAAAAAACTTCTATTTTTCAAGATCTGAACTTTAGGGCAAGTCCTTCAAGAAACAAATGAAGATCGTAATCTGATTAGAGTCATTAGATGTAGACAGTAAAAATTTGTTGGGCATGTTATGAGAAGAAATGACTTGGAGAACTTAGTCACGACTGGCAAGATCGAAGGGAAGAGTCCAAGGGGAAGACAGAGAAGTAAATACCTGGATGGCTTGGCCAGGTGGCATGGTCAAGACATGAACACAGAGCTGATCCACGACTCTGGTGATCGAGTGAGATGGCAGAACATGACCACTCACGCTTACAGGCATGGCACATGATGGATGGATGGAACATTATATAAACTAGCTCATAAACATCATCTTGTTTCAGAAACAGAAATATTGTGTCCTGCATTAAACATCACAATGGTTAGAAAGAACAGTAATGGAAGGCAGAGGTAGAAAAACCCAGGTTGCCACAGAGTCAGGAAATCCTGGCGCCCGCATTTTCTATAGTTTTCTTTGCATGTATTTGCACTCACAGAAAATGTTGGCTCTTGCATTGTGTTTACGTTTTTCTTCCACTAATGGAAGGCACTATATTTGGAATAAGAGACAGGGATCAACCTATATGATAGGGGACAAAGAACACCATTAACACCCTGGGTTTGGTGTATTATCTACCACCTGATGATCAAGATGTAGTATTTCTTATTTTATAAATAATCTATATCAACAACACCATGAATCATACCAGGATAGAGGTGGACATCGTTACTTGAAGCCACTCCTCCTCCAAAGTTACATGACAATATGTGACAATTCAACAACAGACACTGAGCTTCATATGTTTATTTTATATGTGTTGGAACTTTCAAATATTACCATATTTTAAACAGGACTTTCATCTGTCTAGGTCAATGATTGTGAACCCATTGTGATGTGGTTGTCAGGGTTACACATCCCAGAGTCTTACTTAACTGCCCTAGTTCAGGCCACCTGCCGCAAGCATGGCTGGCCCCTGGACAAATCAACCCTGTACACAACAGTCACCAAGTTTGCAGATGCAGAAGATGTGACTGAGAGAACAACCAGTGGTCAGTCACCTGTAGTGTCAAGTGTTTATTGGATGTATGTCTCTCATGCATAATGTAAGCAAATAACTAATATGGAATAGGTATTCTATTTTTTCTTTTTATTCATTTGGACGCAGGCTATATTTGCCATTTTGTTTCCAGCATGAACTGCCCTGATTTCTGCATTTGTAGTGCTGTTTCATTCAGCCTGAGATCAGACCTTTCAGTATTGCATTTGGTGCCATGTTGTAGTATATGTTCTGCAATTTGAGTGACTTGCCCACATGTACATATTGCTGTGGAACATATCTTTAGTGTTGTGTACATGTGAATATTGAGTCTCTTGTGTCATGTCCAATCAATAATAGTCATCCTGTAGATGAACAGATGACTTTCTGAGCAATTGTATTAGATTTGTTTTGGGGTAATATGTTACCATAATGGAAGCCAACAAATTGTACTGCTGTAACCTACCATGCATGTCATAAGAAGCAGCTTGGGTCAGCTGTCATGAGACTGGCTACCTATCCTGTTGAAAACTTAGCCCCAGAACCAATCAATCATGAACAAGTCTACAAAGAGCTTGGCATAAGTGATTTAGGGCCATTGGCAGGTGAAAGGGAGCAGCAGAAGAAAATATACAACTAGAAATCCTGGTCATTGTGCCACAGTGTCTGGCCAGTTTGTCAGCCCTCCCATGCCCTTGTGTATCCAACGGAATGGGATCTGGTGTCGAACAGTTCT
The DNA here is from genome assembly GCA_963921405.1 of Cepaea hortensis. Taxonomy (NCBI): domain Eukaryota; kingdom Metazoa; phylum Mollusca; class Gastropoda; order Stylommatophora; family Helicidae; genus Cepaea; species Cepaea hortensis. The sequence continues at coordinate 66,212,897 of OY992890.1, read as the reverse complement.
AGCTTTTGACATACTTGGAATGGTAGTTCTGGGGTGGTGTTGGATTTTATAATAAAGATGATTTCATAACTGACACTGCCTAGTGTTAGAAACATCACCTACTGAATCACAACTTTATGGGTTGCCTTGACAAGCTCTCTTTTTCATTATTGGTTGGTGAGAATCCCTTATTGTGCTCCTATTTATGATGCGGTAAAATTATTTTTTTTTTGGTGCACCCGCTCAATTTGAACTCAAGTGTAATCCATACACGCTACTTATAGTAGTGGTCTCGAGGTATGGTGTCCGCCTCGAGTGCTGGAGGTCCTGGGTTCAGGCCCCAGTGAGGACCAGGATTTATTTTAAAAATCCACCTGGACTTCCAGTAATAACATTTCCCCTGGACTCTGGGTAGTGAGATCGGACGACCGTGTGTATTGTTGCGCACGTAAAAAATCCCTTGGCAGTTGGAAATCGAAAAGAGTAGCCTAACGGCGCTGCCCAGGCAAAATTTTGAGTTAAAAATATACCCAAAGTATTTCAGGATCCTTGTCGATGCAACGGAGTTCGTGCATTGAGCTGAGTTTCTCCAGACTCAGGTTTGAGTTAGGAGGAAAATGGAGCACTTATGGGTTAAACCGTGTGCCGTGATGTTGATCCAACGACTAAAGATTAAAGACTTATAGTAGCCATCCATCCATCATGTGCCATGCCGGTAAGCGTGGGCGGTCATGTTCTGCCATCTCACTCGATCAACAGAGTCGTGGATCAGTTCCGTGTTTTTGTCTCGACCATGCCACAAGGCCAAGCCATCCAGATACTTGTTTCTAGGTCTTCCCCTTGGTCTGTTCCCCTCGATCTTACCAGTTGTCACCAAGTTCTCCAAATCATTTCTTCTCATAACATGCCCAAAAAATTGTGACTGTCTACGTCTAATGTCTCTGATCAGTTTACGATCTTCATTTGTTTCTTGAAGGACTTGTTCATTGGTCTTTCTGGCTGTCCATGGTATTCTTTGCATTTTCCTCAGAAACCACATTTCTACAGCCATCAGATATTTTTCAGCCTGGCTGCTCATTGTCCAAGCTTCACATCCATATAAAAGTACAGGTTCTATGTAGCATCTCAACACTCTTTTTCTCGTTTCAATTGACATCTTTTTATTGGTCAGTATGTTTTTCATCTTGCTAAAGGCTACTTTTGCCATGGCGATTCTTGTTCTAATCTCTTCAAGGCATCTCCCATCAGATGTTATTACTGTTCCGAGGTAATTGTACCTATTCACTTGTTGAAGAGTATTCCCATTTACTTGTATATTACACTGTGGTATTTCGTTCTTCTTAGTGACGACCATAATCTGTGTCTTTTTACAATTTAATTCTAACCCTTGTTGTTCACTATGTGTAACAACCGCATCTACTAAATTTTGCAGGTCCTGTTCATTGTCTGCAATCAAGACTGTATCATCTGCATATCTAATGTTATTGATGCATCGTCCCCCAATGTTGATTCCTTCCATATTTTCAATATTTCTGAAAATATTTTCACTGTACAGGGAAAACAGATCTGGAGACATTACACATCCCTGTCTCACACCTCTCTTAATAGGCTGATATTGGCTTACTTCATTATCAACTCTTATGGCAGCTTGTTGTTTCCAATATATGTTTTTTACAAGTCTAAGGTCTTTCCCATCAATTTGTAGATCTTCAAGCATCCTTATCATGTTGACATGTCTCACTTTATCAAAAGCCTTTGTGTAGTCAATGAAGCAAAGGTGTAGATCTTTGTTTACTTCTATAGAACGTTCGATTACGGTTCTCAGTATATACACAGCATTTACTGTACCCTTGCCTACTACAAACCCACATTGTTCTTCTCCTATTTCAGGTTGTATTTTCCTCCTAACTCTTTGCATGATAATTCTTAGCAAAATCTTCGTGATGTGACTCATTATACTAATTGTTCGATGTTGCTTCTTATAGTAGCACTGGACTTAATTTTATGTACGGAATAGCTTTCCTTATTATCAGTGTCTCTCGCCATCCGACTTTAGAGGTACTTGTAATTTACATCCCCAAGTCAAGGACAAGAAGTCAACATTTTAGTCCAACTGTTCATTCAGAGGTTGAACCCCTTTCCTTGGCATCAGCACACCAGATGTTTGAGAACGCACATTCTTATCCATTCGGCCTTGCTGACCTCCCATAAAAGTGTCAATGTTGATGTGGTTCCATCCCGGTAGCAAGCAACACTCATTCCAAGCATATATGTGTGCAAGAAGTGAATGCTGGTTGTTAAACATCGTCATCATGGAGATCTGTTGTTACTCTCTTGCAGTCTCGCAGTGTATAAAATGTGTAGTCCCCTGTAAGCTGTATTACAGTGGATGTGATGCTAGTTGCGGATTTTGTTGTCCAAACTCATACCTATTTCCAGGATATTTAAAGCTACAGCAAAATAATAACCATCCTGTATGAGGAACTAAAAGGATAATAGTCATTTGATGATAGTATTTCACAATTAGGAACTTGTAAATAAATTAGTTTATTTTCTGTAATTAATAATCCTTTTTTTATTCAGAACACTTGCAAAGTTATATTTCTTTTAAGCAAGACGTTATATAGACTCAATAACTCTTTTAAACAAGACATTATATAGACTCAATAACTTTTTAAACAAGACTATATATAGACTCAATAACTCTTTTAAACAAGACATTTGGGTAAATGTATTATTTGTTTCACAGCAGTAATTGACTCCATTTCCATGACATTTTAACATTTTGGAGATACAGTGGCAGACCCATATTTTCTTGGCCCACACATTAGCTGATGTGTTCAGTATTGTTAAAATACAAAGTAAAGGTCTCTTCTGCGCAATTTGAGGTATATTGATAGCCTTATGTTTTTATACACTCTGTGGCACTTGATGGACGATGTCAGTATTATGTCAGCTTCCTGTACTTGATGGACAATGTCAGTATTATGTCAGCCTCCTGCACTTGATTGACGATGTCAGTATTATGTCAGCCTCCTGTACTTTCCAGGACATTTTCTGGTAAACATTTTAGGCAGGGTCGACCTGGTAGCCCAGATTAAACTGTAAACTCTGCCTGGATGGAAATTTGAACTGTGTTGACCTCATATTCCAGAAAATGTTCTGGAACCCATACTAAGAGGTTGGGTTTACGCTGAAGCAACGTGGTTGAGAGAAATCCATATCAGGCAAGTGTACTAGCCACTATTTGCCACCATGCTAGCTACCATTTGCCACCATGCTAGCTACCATGTGCCACCATGCTAGCCACTATTTGCCACCAAGCTAGCCACTATTTGCCACCATACTAGCCACTATTTGCCACCATGCTAGCCACTATTTGCCACCATACTAGCCACTATTTGCCACAATGCTAGCCACTCTTTGCCACCAAGCTAGCCACTATTTGTCACCATGCTAGCCACTATTTGCCACCATACTAGCCACGCCACAATGCTAGCCACTATTTACCACCATGCTAGTTACTATTTACCACCATGCTAACCACTATTTGCCACCATGCTACCACAGATCCCCACAGTCGATTTGAATTATTTGTGTTCTTCTTTATGCAAGGCTGGCTCTGTTGCAAGGGGTTATGGATGCAGTTCAGAATACAATTGTGGGCGATTTAGCAGCAGAACCTCTTATATTGGTTGGTTTTGTTATGAGAATGGTCGTTCAGAAAGCAATGGCAAACTACTGAACGTAAACTTGCCAAAACATCACAAACAGCCGACAAAAGCTGGAGTTGACTGCTACGTCCTGTAAAGGATATGCAACTGACTAACTTTATGGAAGACTAATATTGTAATATGAATACAACCTCGGCACGCACCAGTAATAATCTCATGTATGTGATCTTTAAGGTTGCTACATACATGGACTATACCTAGAAGGGGCATCCTGGGATTTTGACAAGAAGCACATCATGAGGCAACCCCCAAAACAACTCATTCAGCCCTTGCCTGTGTTGAAGATTATACCTATTGAAGCTCACAGGCTGAAACTGCAGGTATGACCTGGGTAAACATTTTCAGACGCATCTCTCTCTTCTCTCTTATGCCTTGTATCTCCCAGTGAAGCATAGAACCTCATCTAACTTAACCTACTTCCTAGTCGTTCATGATTGGTTGGATTTTTTTATCTATGTTTCTGCAATTTGAGATCATCAGTGTCACACCAACTCTCCTTTATTGCCTTGTATGACATGCATGGTAGGCAACAGTTTTACTATTGTGTGCTTCCTTCGTCATGGGCTCTTGAAACGGGCAGAACTAGTCATGAGACTTGTGTCAACTGTCAGAAGCCCTACAGTTCCAAACTTCATGCACCTGGATCAGAATTTTTTCTTTTGTTCGATCACTTTCAACTTGGGCGTAGTCCACTCTCGGACTAATTTTTATGTATGAGCTAGCTTTCCCTATTACCAGTGTCCCTTGCCATCAGGCTTCAGAGGTACTTGTATTTTACATCCCCAAGTCAAAGATATGAAGTGAACATTTTAGTCCAGGTGAACGGTGTAGGGGTTGAACACGCTACCTCACCATCAACACACCGGAAGTTTAAGAGCAAGAGCTCTTATCCATTCAGCCATACTGACCTCGGATAAGGAATTAAAAATAAGCTGTAACTTGTGTACACTTTTCAATATCACAAGACAAAGTGTTGGAGATTGACAGACTGCAGCCACAATTATAGGCATAACCACTTCTCATTTAAATTAAATTAATTCTTACACAGCATGTCATTTAATCTGTTTTTGAATTGTTTACTCGAATTTTGCGAAAAGTGTTATTGTGATTTTGTGTTTTATGAAAATGTTTCATAATTCCTTTACTGTTGTCCCATGTGAATTAGCCATACAAGTTTCAAATCTGTTTTCATATGAGCTTCAGGGTATTGATTCACACTGTTAGAAAAAGAGAGGAAAGAAGTAGAGATAAGAGGACTCACTAAACAATGTACAGACAGAACTATAGTTATCATTTCAGGATTTGAACCTGTCTCCTCCAATTGATGATAGAACTTTGCTATAGAAACAAGTGTATTTAGAAGTTTGGCCAATTTCACGGGTCTTTAAAAAACAATGGTGTCATCATTAGCCAGGTCTGTCATCCACCAGAACCTATGGCTGGTACCTTGCCGTCTTGACAGATGATAGTTTGCAAAATGGAGTTATACCTCTCCATAACACAAAGCCTGGGCTGAATTTATAAACTATGTGTTGCCCATGCAGCATGATCCCTCTCCGGCCTGTCTAGTGTACTCCAGACGAAAGGTAACACCAATACGTCTGGAACAAGACAAGCTGCAGAAGCTGCCGGATCAGCGAAGCAATGGTCTAACTATCCGCCTATCGGAGCTTCGATCCTAGACCAGTTGCCAACCAAGGCTAAGGGCCTGGTCTGCCCTGCCATGACATTCAGTCTTTAGGTTGCATTTCCTCACACTAGGATAAGGCTTGTACCCACCCAATTGCGCTCTTCCGCCCGAAGCCATTGGCACAATGTGGGGTGTCTGGTTTGGTAGGCGTCGCCCAACATTCTGTGCTACCAGAAGCAGGTAGTACCGTCTACTATCATATGGTAACTCAGTCACATACTCTAACCTATAACTATAGAATATAGACAGAATTTGTATCTAGCTATTGAAATAACATGACAGGTCTCAGAATTTTATATTAACCAAACATAGGTCAAATAACAAACACCGCTTTGGGAACAACTGTTTTGGGTAGAAAATAAAAATTAAAGTAACAAATGCTTGAGATAGACGAAGTTAAAGTAACAAAAGCTTGGGATAGCTACCGTTAAAGTAAGAAATGTTTGAGATAGACAAAGTTGAAGTAACAAATGTTTGGGTTAGACAAAGATAAGGTAACAAATGTTTGAGATAAACAAAGTTAATGTAAGAAAAGATTGAGATAACTGTTAAAGTAACAAAAGCTTGGGATAGCCACTGTTAAAGTAACAAATGCTTGGGACAAGCAACGTTAAAATAGCAGATGCTTCATATAAACAAAGAGTAACAGATAATTAATATAGACAAAGTTAAAGTAACAAATGCTTCCTATAAACAAAGAGTAACAAATGATTGTGGTAGACATAGTTAAAGTAACAAATAATTGAGATGACAAAGTTAATGGAACATCTGCATGGAATAGACAAAGGTTAAAGCAACAAATGTTTGGGATAGACACAGTTAACTCCTTTAGTCCTAAATAATGCCTATCGTGTCATTGGCTGTTTCCTGTGTCCCAAAATCACATCATGTGTCTTACTTGTTTTGTTTCTTGTACAGAAATCTAGCTACCACAGTAGCAACACCAATTCTCTGTATATCTGTACAACACATGTGTTCAGCAGTTTGTTATTGTGGGATTATGTCAAGAATATAATGATGATTTGTGTGGAAAACCTTATGAACGTGAAATACCAACTTGGTATAGACAAAGTAAATGTAAAAACTGCATGAGACAAAAAGAGTTAAACTTTGCTTCTTTTTTTTTCTTTGAAAGTATTTTTAGCACCTGAGAGTAAAAGAGAGATAATGAGCCTGCAGTCTGTAATCCAGAAGATAGCAACTAGGAAAGAGTAGGCTGGTTTCACTTGCTCTTGATTTGATTGGTTTGTTTTTCCCGTATTTTCCAGAACACCTTCCGTACCCCAGTCTATGTGACATCGACCAGACGTAATGCAATGGGAGTGGGCTTGGTCTTTGAAGCTGACCTGGCTACCAAGGAACATATCTCCCACTGGGTACTCCAAGGCCTCTGCCTCATTCTCAATACTGATTAACACAACAATGATGAATTTGTTTTTATTTTGAAATTTGAAAATCTTGTTATGTTTTAAGTTTAGTAAACAGTTGAGAGTCTTACTGGCAAAAAAAAAAGAGAGAAAATAAAAACACACAAACATATATTACATGTGAAGCTGTAGTTAGAAATGTTTGTAACATGGGTGTGTTTTTTAATCATAAACAATGTGTGGCACTGAGTTCCACTTTGCTTTCATTACGGGGGAAAATGTTTGCTTGTAAAATATGTAATGAAGATGGTAAATTTCTGCTTTCAAAATACTTTCATTTTGTGAGAAAGATTGGAAAGCATATCCTCTCTGAGAAACTTGTAATGTGTACCAGATGTTTCAATTTTCATTGCACTGATGTTATGCATATTGTGGTTACTAATCCATTTGAATTTTATCATTTTATTGACAGTTGTATCCAGGTCTAGAATAATAAATAAACAGTTGTTCCTGGTTGTGATGAAATTAATTGTATTGTTTATTGTATATGCCAATGGTTGTAGTTGTAGTCTTCATTTTGCTATACTCTGTTTACTTTATTCTTATTGGTAATTCCTGTTTTGTGCTTATTGTGTTGTTGTTTACTGACATTTTTATATGTTCAAAAACTATATAACTAAATGGGGGCATAGCATGGTAAGACACGGCAACTAAGTATTAAGAGATAATTACTCAATGAGATCAAGACAACCACAAAAATGATTTAGGGCTCATAAAGTGATTTACTGAAGGGAAGATGAAGGCAGACTTGCAAGAGGAAAAATAGCTTCAATGGGATGATGCTAGGCCGTTCCATTTTAGCAAGAGACAGAGTGTTGGAGAACCATTGCAGCTGATATTCACATTGAAGATGGCAACTAATCTGCTGTTGGCAAATCATTCATTCATTCATTCATTCATTCATTCAGTAGCATGTCCTGTGCAGAACCTCGTTCCCATAACAACCTTCTGGAAAACTTCTCGGCCATAAGCAAGATGTCCCGCAACCGATACACCCATCTAGAGATCAGCCACATCCACCCATCTTCTCTTTGGCCTTCCTCTTTCTTTCCAGGCATATACCCCTCCATTATTGTTCTCTCCAAACTTTCATAACATGTCAAGTGACCAAAATATTTCAATTTTCTTTGTTTTATCATCATTAGTAACCAACCTTATTCAATATCCAGATCTTGTTGTTTGGAAGCATCTGTTCTTTTCTGCATACAAGATATTCTTCTTCTTCTTCTTCTGCATTCATCCGGAGTTTTTTTTCGGACGCGATTGCGTTGTGCCTGTTTACAGCAGAGCTGCGTTCTTGCGCCGTTAGGCCGACACATCCGGCTTCTGCAGGCATTTGTTGACCGGGTTAACCTTCCCGGGCAAGATATTCTTATAACCCATCTATAACATTTATATTCAAAGGTATTTATCTGCTGTTCAGCTTATTTAGTAAGTGTCCAGGTCTCACAGGCGTATGTTGCAATAGGAAAGATGCATGCTCTTAAAAATCTGTTTCTAGGTCTTGGTGAATTTTTATTTGTGTTACATATCCTTTACAGGACATTGCATCAAACATCAAAATTTTTCAGCTGCTGTTGATGTCTTGGCACGTTTTTTACATTCAGTAGTTTGCCATTGTTTCTGAACGACCGGCTCACTTACGCCACATCCGCTGCCGAATCTCGTGCAGTTGGTGAATGATACACATTGTAAGTAAACAGGTTGATAACTGAGGCTGCTCGTGTAGGTGGCAAGCTACTATATCACACAGCTGACATAGTGCAGGTTCTCTGGAACTGAGTGGAAAGTAGTGCAGCAAAATAGAGGAGCCAAAATGGGGGGGGGGGGGGGCACCGACCCGTTCTGTCCCCTCTGTACGAAAGCGCAAATTGTCTAGACAGCGGAACACGTGCTGTCCGGCTGTAAGGTCGCCCTGACCCAAGGATGTTTTACGTGGTGGCATAACAAAGTTCTTACCGAGTTGGCCGCCATAGTGGACGTGGCAAGAATGAGAGCGAACAGAGAGGGGTACAGGCCGAAGTCGATGGAGATTTCCTTCGTCCGAGAAGGGCGCAAAGGTGGTAAAGCTGACGACCTTCCGCTTGCTACCGTCTTCGATGGTGCGAGAGACTGGGAATTGACCGTAGACCTAAAGGGCGGTGGCAGATACCTTGAGTGATCCGAAGGTTTGGTTTGCGACCTGACATTGTACTTAGCTCCCCGTCAGCCAAGCAGCTAATGCTGATTGAGCTGACTGTCCCGTACGAATCGAATATTGAGGAGCAACGCCTGTACAAAGTAGAGAAGTACAATGACATGGTCGCAAGTCCTAGGCTGGAGGAGTACACCGTCAGGCTGTTCGCCGTCGAGGTAGGCGCCAGAGGACTTGTCTCCTACTCCGTGTTTGATGAGCAGAAGCGAATGGGCATGAAAGGACGAGCAAGAGCCCGGGTCCAGAAACAACTGTCTGAGGCAGCCGAAACGGCCTCGTGCTGGCTATGGAACTGCCGTAACCTAGAGTGGAATGAGTCTCGAAACTAGTATGGTTAGAAGCGGTAACTGCAGTACCAACAATTTCTTAACCAAGACCACGAACTTTACAACATCTCGTGTCAGATCTTTAGCCCTTTCTCCGAACGTGGGTGGTGAGTCTGATTCTGAGTGCAGGCAATCACGCAAATGTCGGCGAAGTCCATAATATAGAGATTATCGACCCTAGGTCGCACCCAGTCAGCCGCAGAGAGACCAAGAGGTGGGTCCGAAGAAAGGAAGATCCGGCTTTCTAGTAGGGTGCGGCGCCGTGAACGGGGCACGGGAAAGGAACACGGCAATGGAGGCGACAGAGGCCGTGGCGGGGGATGAAGCTGGCATCCCAAGACCGCACGTGCTAAGGGGCAAGCACGGGCTCTCCCCACAGAGGGAGGGAGGGCTTGAGAGTGGACAAGGAAACGGCTAAGGGTCGAGCATAACATCAAAATGGGAAAGTATAAAAACCAGTACTCAGACTGCAAGTACCACCTTGCCAGTGAAAATTAATGAGAAAAACACAGTTATGGATAACCGATGAAATATTGAGTAAAATGTCGCAACGAAAGAAAGCAAAGAACACTCCAGAGTATATAGTAATAGATAGAGAAATACGTCACATATGCAGAGTTGCCCAAAGAAGAGTGGCCGCAGAAACATTGCAAAGAAATGGAGGATCTGGAAATAAAACACAACTCGAAAGAATTACATACACATATAAAAGATTTACAAAGAAGAAAAGTAATATAACAGGAAACGGTTGTATCAGAGAAAAGAATAGAGAAATTATAATTAATAACACTGACATAATAAAAAGATGGACATAGTACACACAAGATTTATTCTGGGACAACAGGGTCAATAGACCAACATTATATAACACTCAAGATGGACCAAAAATATTAATGGCTGAAGTAGAAAAGGCTATTGAAAAGATGAAAGAAGGAAAGGCTGCAGGTCCTGACAAGATAACAAAAGAGATGATAAAATCCTTATCCAGCTTTGGCATTGAAACTATCACAGAATTATGTAATTATATATATATATATATATATATATATATATATATATATATATATATATATATATATATATATATATATATATATAATACTGGGTACATCCCCAAGGACTTGAAAACATCCATTTTCATCACACTACCGAAGAAGCCAAGAGCTGTTGATTGTGAGGATTACAGAACTATTAGATTAATGAGCCACATAACTAAGATACTACTCAAGGTTATACAAGAAAGAATTCAACATAAAATAGATGAGGAAGTAGCTGAAGAACAATTTGGGTTCCGCAAAAACAGCGGCACCAGAGAAGCAGTTACCTGTTTGAGGTTGTTAACTGAAAAATATATAGAAGTTCAAAAAGGTATATATGTTTGTTTTATAGACTGCAAGAAAACTTTTGATAGAGTTCAACATGAACGACTAATTACATGCCTTCACGATATAGGAGTAGACGGAAAGGACATCAGACTTATTAGTAACTTGTACTGGGAACAAGTGTCGTCTATTAGATGCGGTAATAACTATTCGTCGCCTATAGAGATAAAAAGAGGAGTACGGCAGGGATGTGTACTGTCCCCAAGCCTCTTCAACCTATACACAGAAAGAATTTTTAAATAAGCTGAAATGCGCGGACTCAGCATCAATGGAAGAATCATAAACAATCTTACATATGCTGACGATACCGTGTTACTAGCAGAAAGTGTGCAAGTGTTGCAAAACCTAGTGGAAGAAGTAAACAGGCACAGTGCAGAATGTGGCTTAGTTATTAACATCCAAAAAACAAAAACAAAAACTATGTTAATTAGCAGTGAAAAGGAAAGGTCATCAATGATCATCACAGTAAACGAGCAGATACCAGAAAGTCGCATAGAAGCCCTGAAGATGTGGATATACAGACGAATAGGTCGTATTTCATGGAAACAAAAACAATCAAATGCAGAGGTCCTAGAAAAACTGGGAATGAAGAGAGAGTTGTTGAAAGACTTAAAGAGGAGACAAGTGAAATATTTTGGCCACGTTAAAAGACATGATACTCTTATAAAAACCATACTGGAAGGCAAGGTTGAGGGCAAGCGAGCAAGAGGTAGACAACGATACAAGTGCGAGGATAACATCAAGAGATGGACGAACATCAGCCTGACAGAATTTACAGTCACGGCAAGAGACAGACAGTGTTGGAGATCAATTGCAGCCAACCTTCATTGCGGAGACGGCACCTGATTGATTGATTGATAACATCAGGGTGACCGAACGGCAGGGGTAAGACGCCCGGAGTCATGACCCGGACGGAACCACTCCCAGAGAGTATCAAGAAATTAATGGTCCGAAATAGTTGGGGAAGGGGGTTTACTTTTGACGATCAGAAGTCCCCTTCAGTGTTTGCTCCGCGTCGGAGTTTTTGCGATTATATATATCGGCAACGGGACTAGGTTTGAAGCTCTGACAGTTAAAGCATTGCTTAGCAGTTTCTGTGGCTAGCCTTGTTCCAGATGTATTGGTGTTACCATTCCTCTAGAATTAACTAGGCAGGCCGAGAGAGGGATCGTTCTGCATGTGCACACCTGGTCTCTACAATCCAGCCCAGGCTTTGTGCTATGGGGAGGTCTAACATGTGCTACCGTCATGTGTTGTAGTTATTATCTAATATGTCTTGTTAGAAGCACAATGTAGCAAACTATCGCTTGTCAAGGCGGCAAGGCGCCAGTGAGTGAAACATATTTGAGTTATTTTTTTGTCGAATGACTGTTAGGAAGCCAGAGCGACTAGTAGTAGGAGTAGATATGTAGTGGAACAGACGAGCGAAATAACCTTGGATAAGTTCGTGGGTGATAGAAAGGTGTGAGGGAGTCTCCGGGCCGAAGTGGTCAAGCCGTTTGACTCGGGTTCCGATCCGGGCCGCGTCCTTCGGTTCACGAGTGAATTTTTTCAGAGACTCCTGTGGGTCGTCGCTGGAGCTTCGGAATTCCGCGTTGCGGAAAGAGACCGAGAAGTCGACCCTGTCGACTTTTAAGCGACTTTTTTTTTTAAAAGAAAGATATCAAGCTACAATGGAAGCTGAGTGGTGGAGTAAATATGGAAATGCGATCGATGAATGTAAATATTTTCGTCCCACGTTTTTACATTCCTTAGAGTACAGAATGTTGACCTTGACCCTGCGCTACGTAAGCAGACGACTGTCTACCCCCTCGACACCGTACAGCTGGCGTATGATGTGGCCACATACCTGGTGATGATAACCTGCGCCTCTATGAACCTATAGAGAACTGGCTCTGCAGGTTTAGTGCGTTACGAGGGTAATTCCCACACACGCCGTGTGAGAAACTATTACTGCTGCATATGTGGCACCTTTCTAATTCTTGTGCACATTTTGTGACCACGTATAGAGCTGATGTGAAATTAGTAAACATATACATGTCGTTTCGACGCAAAGCATCTTCATTAGGGACAATGAGAAGACCAATGAAATTACAGTAACTGTTCGCAAATTCGGCTAGGTTTTGATTTGTGTGTTTCCGGATTTTCCTGAATCTCCTGTATACTTTCATTTCATCATCATCATCATCATCATCATCATCATCATCATCATCATCATCATCATCATCATCATCATCATCATCATCATCATCATCATCAAGTATCTATTCCTCTACAGAACGTGGCTCTCATCTCACCCCGGCCCCTATCCTTTGCCAGCTCCCTTGTCTTATGATTTGTCATGCTTACGGAAATGTTCATGTTTACGTCTTCAATGTCCCGTGTAAATCTTCGTGCTGGATGACCACCAACTCTTCTTCCAGGAACAATGTTCTTTCCAAACCTATGTAGCTTTTAAAACGGGCAAAGAATTTCACTTCCCGAAAACATGGTGCTATTTATGGGCCAGTCCCCCCCCCCCCCTCGAAGTTTAAATTATCTCTTTTGTCTTACATTTCACAATGGGGCAACCAACCCACGCCAGGCACCTTGTAAACCATTTCGCAATGGGGCAACGCACCCACGCCATGCATCTTAAACCAATTCAATACTGGCTGGATTTTACAGCTATAGTTTTCTTGCGGGATAGGGTAGCGCCAGTCTTAGGCCAACCCTCCTTAGTGGTTTCTGACTACATGCATGGAAGGTCACAGTGTCGTTATTCTTGATTTCTCTGATGGACCCCGACAACACACGGCCATATTTCTTGTAGACTGTCCGTAGTTTTCTCATGTTTGGTCCTCGTCATTCTAATAAATTGTATTCAGCATTTTTGTTTCTTTTTTTCCTGCATTCTCCCGTTTTGAACTTGAGCGTAGTATACACAAGTGCTACTGTTACTAGTAGATGTTACTAATAGTGAGTGCATTGAACTGATTTTGCGTGAGGGTTAGTTTTCCCTATTACCAACGTCTCTCGACATCAGTTCAAAATCCTCCAGTTTCGTCAATGATAAATCAAATTACATAAATAGCAGCAAAGTTTCGGAAGACAAACACCCCTCCCCCCTCCCTCCCCCACCCCCGCTCCCAAAAAATAATCCTAAAATATTTATAGTCATTCATCGTGTGCCATGTCGATAAATGTGGGCCGTCATGATTCACTGTCCCGATTGCTAACCAAAACTCTAGGATCAGGGCCATCATGATTCACTGTCCCGGTTGCTAACCAAAACTCTAGGATCAGGGCCATCATGATTCACTGTCCCGGTTGCTAACCAAAACTCTAGGATCAGGGCCATCATGATTCACTGTCCCGGTTGCTAACCAAAACTCTAGGATCAGGCCTGTCTTCTTGTCCCGATTATTCCATGTGGCCAAGCCAGGCAATTTATATGGAATGGCTATAAATATGAAACCTGCCAGGTCACATGAAAATATAGCTATATGACCGCGTGATATGATACGGTCCTCACAGAGAACCATAGACATATTATCCTGACATAGACACGAAATCCACTGGCTTGTTTCAGTAAGAATTTTAACCGCCCAGAAGTTTCTCGTCTGTTGATTAATTCCTCTTGCATTCATACACTAAAACATTCATGAAAACTTCAATGCCCATATTTGCGCTTTAATACTTTAATAGCGCTCCAGAATCAACGTAAAAACACGTTTGCGTTAACTGTAACCTTTGTAAGGACTGGGATATAACATAACTGTTGTCTACAACTGTTGACTTACATATAACAGTGATATTCAACACCTGTCATTGCGTCGGATCAATTGGCGCAGTTCTGGAACTGTGTGTTCAGTTTGCACGTGATATAAAATATGTGATTTTGGTAAGTCAGTCTGTCAGGAGTATTACTCCATAGGGAAAATGTTTTCATATGGTATAAAAAATGTGACTCGTGTAAGTCTGTCAGTGAATTACTCCATTGGGAAAATGTTTTCATATGGTATAAAATATGTGACTTGTGTAAGTCTATCAGTGAATTACTCCATAGGGAAAATGTTTTCATACGGTATAAAATGTGACATATGTAAGTCTGTCAGTGAATTACTCCACAGGGAAAATGTTTTCATATGGTATAACATATGTGACTCGTGTAAGTCTGTCAGTGAATTACTCCATAAGGGAAATGTTTCCATACGGTATAAAATGTGACTTATGTAAGTCTGTCAGTGAATTACTCCATAGGGGAAATGTTTTCATATGGTATAACATATGTGACTCGTGCAAGTCTGTCAGTGAATTACTCTATAAGGGAAATGTTTTCATACGGTATAAAATGTGACTTATATATGTCTGTCAGTGAATTACTCCATAGGGGAAATGTTTTCATAAGGTATCAAATATCTGACTCGTGTAAGTCTGTCAGTGAATTACTCCATAGGGGAAATGTTTTCATACAGCTTGTTTATACAGCTTGTGGATCAAACAGAACAGTTCTGGAATAATATGTTAAATTTATTATATGTAACAAAGTGCTGCATACAAGTCAGTTTACTCTCTGTACAAAGATTTATTGATTGATTGATTGGTTGATTGATTGATTGATTTTGGAAACGACAACACAGCATTCGGGGCATTCCCATAAGTGCTCCGTCCCCATCCTCAGCAGCCAGCGAAGAGTTCCAACACCAATAGTTCCAGTAGCAATCTGATTATATGTCCGTCTCGCATTTCCTCTGAGCGTCGAGCGTCGGCCAAATCCCCTCGTCACTCCTCGCTGCCTCATTCTTGCCAGACCATGGTGATCCATTTGCTCCTCCGAGGTGTACACGTGCTCCCACAAGGCCGCAACCACGTCTGCCTTGTCATGCATAAATACTCCACCAAGTTTTGCCGAGCCAGCCAATTTGTCCGCCTGTTCATTCCCCAGAACACCGGCATGCCCCGGAGAAAAGATCCAGGTGATGCTCACCACCCGTGACCTCCAAAGCGAAGCAAGCCACTCTACACGAAGCCTGCCTATCCTCATCCTCCTCAGAATTCTTTCTGAATCAATTACAATCACGATGTGTGTGATCCATCCAGTGGAAAGCTGCACTGACCGCCTCCACCTCCATTTTTAAGCTAGATGTTGTGGTATCATATGCCAGGCTCTCCTGCACCAAACGTCGACCATTAGCCTTTGCCAATAACCCCGAGGCACTTCTACTACCTCTCAACACCGAACCATCTGTGTATATAATCACATTACCCGGGCGAGCATTATCCTGAATTAGTTGCTGGATTTCCACTTCCGTGGCCCCTGCTGGCCACTCCTTGCACTCCCGGCTCAATGTGATTATAACTGCACGCAAAACTCAGTCCTTTACTACTTTAAACAGTGTGTAAGGACTACGCTCGAGTTTAAGCGAGAAGAAGAAGAGAAGAAGATAACTCTGCACGAGTCTGACTGCTCGGCTGGCACTCTGACCCACTCCTCTCGTTGCCTAATGTTCTCCATGATGCACACCTGTCTGATCGTATCCTCCGCCTGAGCCATCCATGATTTCCCTCTTATCAGTCTATGACCCTTAACTGCGTCCAGCGCCTCATGCAACGGGTGATCTGTTTCAGCAACTACTCTGAGGTATGCCTTCGCTTGCATCACCTTGAGCCTACCAGCAACAGTCGGCAAACCAAGGATGTAACGCATACACACTACTGGGGTGTCTCTAGTGTATCCCAGAATGACCCGCATAGCTTCGTTGTGTATGCGCTCTAATTTCACCAGCTGACTCTTTGAGACAGTGAGCAGTCCTAGTCCATAATCAATCACTGAGAGGATCAAGTGCTGGTATAGTGTGAAGAGCATTCTTTGCTCTGTGTCCATTGCAGCCATAGTTTTAACTGCATTGAGTCCCTTTTGAAATCTTGTCACAACCGTCTCCACATGGTCCTTGAAGGACAGACTCCTGTCAAATGTGATTCCCAAATACTTCAGTTTGTTTTTGTACAAAGAATGTGTAACTTACATGTCAGTTTGTTCTCTGTATAATGTGTGACCACATTTCGAAAGATTGATATGGCACAAGGGAGACAATTGGATGAGGAGGAACTGGAACTCTGGGGTGGTTTTCCTTGGATGTTATGCAATTGTGTATGTTAATTGGGCTTTATGATCTAAATACATTCCCGGTTTGGAGTTTGAACATGCTAATTTTCATACTTCATTATTCGCACTCGGTAGATAAGACATGTATATGGTTTTGCTGTTTCTGATCGTCAACGGCAAAAAGTAGTTCAGTCAGTGAGTTGTGTTAGTTTGCTTGAGGGGTCAGAGTTCCACTTCTATTTGATCTTTACTGGTTACTTGTATTACCAAATGTCATAGTTCTACCCACTTCTAAAATTCCCCCCGGCTTATGTGATCAGTTAGTCAGTTCCGTCCATTCATCATGTGCCATGCCGATTAGCGTGAGCGGTCATGTTTTGCCATCTCACTCGATCACTAGAGTCGTGGATCAGCTCCGTGTTTCTGTCCCGACTATGCCACGTGGCCAAGCCTTTCAAGTATTTACTTCTCTGTCTTCCCCTTGTTCTCTTCCACTGGATCTTGCCTGTTGTCACCAAGATCTCTACTTTATTTCTTCTTATAACATGCCCAAACAATTTTGACTACGTCTAATTTCTCTAATCAGTTTACGATTTTCATTTGTTTCTTGTAGGACTTGGTCCTTGGTTTTTCTGCCTGTCCATGGTATTCTTTGCATTCCCCTCAGAAACCACAATTCTACAGCCATTAGGTGTTTTTCAGCTCATTGTCCACGCTTCACATCCATACAAAAGTACAGGCTCTATGTAGCACCTCAACACTCTTTTTCTCGTAGCAATTGAATCTTGTTATTGGTCAGTATATTTTTCATCTTGCAAAAGGCTACCTTCGCCATGACGATTCTTGTTCTAATCTCTTCAAGGCATCTCCCATCAGATGTTATGACTGTTCCGATATAACTGTACCGGTTCTCTTGTTTAAGAATATTCCCAATTACCTGTATATCACATTGTGATATTTCGTTCTTCCTAGTGATTACCATAATCTGTCTTCTTACAATTTAAATCTATCTCTAGTTGCTCACTGTGTGCAACAACTGCATCTACTAAATGTTGCAGATCCTGCTCATTGTTTTGCAATCAATCTGTATCATCTGCATATCTAATGTTATTGAGGTTTCTTCCTCCAATGATGATTCCTCTCATATCTTGTACATTTCTGAAAATATTTTCACTATACAGGGAAAACAGATCTGGAGACATTACACATCCCTGTCTCACACCTCTCTTAATAGGCTGATATTGACCTACTTCATTATCAATTCTGATGGCAGCTTTTTGTTTCCAATATATGCTTTTTACAAGCCTAAGGTCTTTCCCATCAATTTGTTGATTTGCAAACATCTCTATCATGTTGACATGTCTTACTCTATCGAAAGTCTATGTAATCAATAAAGCAAAGATATATATATATATATATATATATATATATATATATATATATATATATATATATATATATATATATATATATATATATATCTTTATTTACTTCTATAGAACGTTCAATTACTGTTCTTAGCATGTACACATCATTTACTGTACCCTTGCCGTCTACAAAACCACATTATTCTTCTCCTATTTCGGGTTATATTTTTGTCCTAACTCTTTGCATGATAATTCTTAGCAAAATCTTCGTGATGTGGCTAATTATATTAATTGTTCGATGTTGATCACATTCCACGGCTCCTGATTTCTTTGGGATTGCAATAAATACAGAATTACATAACTCCTGAGGTATATCTCCAATCATATAACAGGTCATAGCATAATAAAGTGGCGTCATCTACTTTTTGTATCTTCGAGTTTCCTTCTCAAAATTTTCACCATCGACCATTCCGGTGCTCCAACCTACAGGTCCACCTCTAAGCCATTCCAATGTAGCAGTTTGCAGGTCCACTCCGGTGAATGGCAAATCACCCACTGAATTTTAATACCAGCTATCAGCAGTGTATCGTGTCGAGTAGTTCGCTCTGTGGTCAGATACACAGTTGTATAAACATACAATTCCAACATACATCTAGCTTCGTGACTGCTAGTAAACTAATTCTTGGGAAATGATTGTGGCGGCTCTCCCTTGACTTCCTCCAGTTGGTTATTAAAATAAAAATGCAATTTCTCAAAACTGTTAACTAATTGATTGGCAGTTGATTTTATATGTAGACTTTATGTTATATTTAGGTTTACTTTATGCTCTCGATTGTATGTCTAAGTTTCCGTTATAAGTTCATTAGTATGTTTATGTCACCTTTATGCTTTCAATTACATACGTTCACACTATGCTCTCGATCTTATAATACTTTATGATCCCAATTGTATGTAGATCAAGGGATCTTGTGCCATCATTAGATATCAAAGACTCGTTAGAAAATGTTCAGCCTTATGCTGGGGTTGGAACTCGGTACCTTCTGAGCCAGAGGTGGACACTGTGACCTCTCAGCCACGACTTCCTTTTGCACTCAGTCGTTTGTCTAAGTTTAATATATGCTCTCATTTGCATGTCTAGGTTTACACATGCTCTCTTATGTATGTCTAAAGTTTACTGTATGCTAATCAAACTTATGTCTAGGTTTACTTTATGCTATCAGTATTATGTCTTGGTTTACTTTGTCCTCCGAATATCAACACTACTTTTATAGGCGTTACTCTCGTTTCCAGGCAAACAGAGTGTACTTTCTTACAGCGGGGGTGGTGTTCTAGAAAGAAAACCGGGGTGCGAAAACACACGGAAGCTTTAGGTAAAATAAGACTTGGGAATAGATACCAATAGCAGCAAAGAATATTGATTGCAACACATAAAGCAATAAATAGACCTACAAATGGGCACGTTATGGTCGCGGTGTAAAGTGTACAACATGGATGTGTGACGTTATTGGGAATCGTATATACAAGTCTCCTATATAGCTTAATATAGATAGTCTTGTCGACAAATGATCTACTTTGTAGCTTAGTATGGATGTTCTTGTTGATACTTTATTTCCCCCATAGGTTAATATAGATGTTCTTGTAGATAAAAACCTCCTCCCGCATAGCTTTATGTAGATGTCCTTGTTTACATTTCCCACCCTCTGTAGCCTAATATGGACATTCTTGTTCACATATCCAATCCTCTATAGCTTCATATAGATGGTGTTGTTCATATGTAATCTACTCTATAGCTCAATATAGCTGTTCTTCTCGCCATATCCTATCCTCTATAGCTCAATATAGCTGTTCTTCTCGCCATATCCTATCCTCTATAGTTCAATATAGCTGTTCTTCTCGCCATATCCTATCCTCTATAGCTCAATATAGCTGTTCTTCTCGCCATATCCTATCCTCTATAGTTCAATATAGCTGTTCTTCTCGCCATATCCTATCCTCTATAGCTCAATATAGCTGTTCTTCTCGCCATATCCTATCCTCTATAGCTCAATATAGCTGTTCTTCTCGCCATATCCTATCCTCTATAGCTCAATATAGCTGTTCTTCTCGCCATATCCTATCCTCTATAGTTCAATATAGCTGTTCTTCTCGCCATATCCTATCCTCTATAGCTCAATATAGCTGTTCTTCTCGCCATATCCTATCCTCTATAGCTTAATATAGATCTTCCCGACATATGCTCTTCTCTAATGCTTAATACAGATACATTGTCAACTTATCGTCAATTCTTTAGCTTAATATAAATATTTTCTTGTCATTTTCTCTCACCTATGGCATAATATAAATAGATGTTTAGTTTAATTTAGTTTAGTCGACGGATCAACATCACGGCACACGGGTGTAACCATAAGTGCTCCGTTCTACTCCTAACTCAAGCCTGAGTCTAGAGAATATCAGCTCAGTGCACGAACTCCGTAGCACCGGCGAGGATCCTAAAATCTGAAATACTTTGGGTAGAGTTTTAACTCTTATATATCCTTTATCGGCTATTCTTAAGCTAAGATAGTTGTTATCGGCAATTGCTCCCCTACAGCTTGATACAGATGCTTGTTAAGAGACGCTGTCTTCTCTATATCGACATGTATGTACATTATGCATTGAATCTCCTCGGACTTATTCAGGCAAATTGAACGCAATGACATGTGACGTTTTTATCAGGAATATATTTTCGGTAAAAGCCTTATCTCTGGTATTCCGCAAACTGAGTCTATTATTTACAGTGGCACTCGTCGAGTTGGCTGGCTATGGATGTTTCATAAATTTGTAACACAGACACACATACATACACACACATATGGACGAACGCACACACATACCAACGTACATACATTCACACACACACATTATATATATATATATATATATATATATATATATATATATATATATATATATATATATATATATATATATATACACACATATATATATATATATATATATATACACACACACACACACACACATGAACACATACGTATGCAAACCTGCTCAGGCGTCAGAGAATGTGTTTGTGTATAACAATAACCGGTTCGGCGACATATGGTGGCGCCACAGGCATACACGTCTCTCTGTGTGTGTCCTCAGACCACCTCTAGCTGTCCGCGTGAGTGTTTATATCAGCAAGTAAGTGCTAGTAGCTGACACAACCACCTAGCTGTCTGCATGTGTGTTTATATCAGCAAGTAGATGCTACTACAGTGGTTCTCAACCAGTGGGGAATTCCCCCCCCCCCAGGGGGGGGGGGTATTTTAGGGTTTCCAGGGGGGGGGGGGAATGAAGATTATTTCAAGATCGCGTTAAAACAAGAACCGATTACTTGATCTTGTTTTTCCCTTCATACTTTACGGTTCTGTACGTTCCACCCTTCTAAAATTTATTTTAAAAAGTAAGTAGACCCACAAATCACGTTTTATGTGGACGTCTAGACTTGTTTTAGTATGTGCTTCTATTATTACGTATACTGTGTAGGGGCGGGAGGGGGATTTTTAGGTAGGAAATATGAAAGTGGGGGGGGGGGGAATGACGTTCTGAAAATATTGTGAAGGGGGGCACGGGCCAAAAAAGGTTGAGAACCACTGTGCTAGTAGCTGACACAACCACTCGGTGCCGCTCAATGTCGGCTATGTCTGGTATGTGAGGTAAGCATTGGCAGACCGAGTGCGGTCAGCGCTTCCCAGACTCAGCGTCTGTAGTTCCGCATCTCTTGAACTCATTTTGCTGAAGGAACGCATAATATATTATTGGCTTTTCTGGGTGGATCCCTTCCAACGTGTAATGTGTTCTCATAATGCGTAATTTGTTAATAAGGTATTGGGTAATGTCATATTTATGAATAAATAAAACTTCGACGGCGTGGCTCACTGTCAGTCTTCAGTATGTGTCCTCTGTGGTTCTCAAGCTAAACGCAAAGGGGCACCTCAGTTGTTTCCACTTATTCCAATGTCTTATCGATCCCCAAAGCTGAGTTTGCCACACCATGATGTGTTTCCCATCCTCTACGGAGAAGGTGCCATTGGCATGATCACCTTGACGAGTTATGAGACCATGGCGGAATTTCTCAAACTCCCCAATACTGTAAGAGGACAAGACAGAATTGAGGTTTGTTAAAACAAAACACGCAATGAAGTATCACAGATCTATATGTAAACCACAGATTAGTCCCTGTGTTTCAATACAACAAAGTTTAAGACAGGGTCATGTTCTCTGACAATATGTCTTCTCTTTGAACCTCGAGCATATAACACGATCTGTGAGAAACAGACCAGGCGTCAAAGTTAGGGCGTTATGCTGATGACACAGGACTTTTAGCAAGACAAGGCGGTGAAAAAAAATAACTGATAGACATCGTAACCACCGAAAATGAAAATAAAGGATGACGAATTAAAGAAAATATGGTCACGACCAAGGAAATAAAATACGACATCAAACTGGATAACACTGAAACAAGTTCAACTAATTGGGATCAATGAAAACAGCAAAAGAAAAAGTAGCACACATATAACATGCACAATAATCTAAGCAAAGGCATCGTTACAGCAGATGAAGAATCTTGTGTGTAACTTATACCTGCCCAGGGAGGTGACAAAACAAGTTATATGACTTTATATATTGCTCATACTACTGTATGCCTGTGAATCATGGCCACGGAATAAAGACAATCGAAAAAAAAAAAAAAACAGGGATTATAGAATTGATGTTACTGTATAGAATGCTAAGAATATACCATGGGACGTCCTAGAAGGCCAGTATTAAAGTTTTGGAAAAATCAATTCACACTAAGACAAGACGGTCGTCATATCTGGGTCATGTCATGAGACGAGAGAACTTGGAGAAGGTTGTAACAACCGAGAAGATTGATAAGTTCTAGAGACAGAGACTAATAGGAGGAACATGTTGGATGGTTTGACAAAGAGTCACGAAAAACGATCGTTGATTTAACATATCAGTTTGACATAATGACACGGTAGACGATAAGTGATCTAAAATATTATATCAGTTAGACATATTGTCAGGATAGACGATCAGTGATATAATAAATCAATTTGAAATATTGTCACGTAAGACGATCGGTGATCGATCATATCAGTTTGACATATTTTCACGGTAGAAGATCAGTGATCTAATTTAGCATATCAAATCAAGTAAACCTATAGTCACGGCATACGATCAGTGATCTAGTATACCAGTTTGACATATTGAAATGTTACACGATCAGTGATCGAACATAACAAAATAATAGAGTGACACCGAAGACAGTCAGTCATTCAAGATATAAATGTCATATACTGTCAATGGAGACGATCAGTCGATGAACATAACAAGTTGTCAGGGTTTCACAGTAGACAATTAGTTGACATATTTTCATGGTCGATGATCCGTGATCTAACATATCAGTTAGACATATTGTCATGGTAGACGATCAGTGATCTAACATGTAGAGTTGACATATTGTCATGGTAGACGATCAGTGATCTAAAATGTAGAGTTGACATATTGTCATGGTAGACGGTCAGTGATCTAACATGTGGAGATGACATATTGTCATGGTAGACGATCAGTGATCTAACATGTGGAGATGACATATTGTCATGGTAGACGATCAGTGATCTAGCATATTAAGATGACATATTGTCACTGTATACGGTCATTGATCTAACATGTGAAGTTGACATATTTTTACGATAGACGATCAATGATCTAGCATATCTAGTTGACATATTGTCATGGTAGACGATCAGTGATCTAGCATATCAAGTTGACATATTTTCACGGTAGACGATCAATGATCTAGCATATCAAGTTGACATATTGTCAAGTTAGGCGATCAGTGATCTAGCATATCAAGTTTACATATTGTCATGATAGACGATCAATGATCTATCATATCAAGTTGACATATTTTCACGATAGACGATCAATGATCTAGCATATCAAGTTGGCATATTGTCATGGTAGACGATCAGTGATCTAATTCTAGCATATCAAGTTGACATATTTTCACTGTAGACGATCAGTGATCTAGCATATCAAGTTGGCATATTGTCATGGTAGACGATCAATGATCTAGCATATCAAGTTGACATATTTTCATTGTAGACGATCAGTGATCTAGCAAATATCAAGTTGACATATTGTCATGGTAGACGATCAGTGATCTAATTCTAGCATATCAAGTTGACATATTTTCACGGTAGACGATCAATGATCTAGCATATCAAGTTGACATATTGTCATGGTAGACGATCAGTGATTTAGCTCATCAAGTTGACATATTGTCATGGTAGACGATCAGTGATCTAATTCTAGCATATGAAGTTGACATATTTTCACTGTAGACGATCAGTGATCTAGCATATCAAGTTGACATATTGTCATGGTAGACGATCAATGATTTAACATATTAAAATGACATGTTGTCACTGTATAGGGTCAGTGATCTAATATTCCAGACGACTGAGAAGAGAGAGAGAGAGAGAGAGAGAGAGAGAGAGAGAGAGAGAGACAGAGAGAGAGACAGAGAGAGAGACAGAGAGAGAGAGACAGAGAGAGAGACAGAGAGAGGACAATTGGTGTTCAAATATATCAAATTGATAGTGCCACTGAAGGCGTTTGGAGGTCAAACATATCAAATTGATAGCGCCACTGAAGGCGTTTGGAGGTCAAACATATCAAATTGATAGCGCCACTGAAGGCGTTTGGAGGTCAAACATATCAAATTGATAGCGCCACTGAAGACGGGCAGTGACCAAACATATGAACTGATGATTGTTGAACAGTATGATCATCGGCATGACACTCGATAATGATCATACAGGCACGCAGAAAGAAAAAAAAACGTGTTCGCCACAAACAGCGCCATTTCCTTTATATCATGACCCCAACTGCAACTGTTCTAGGATCGAAGCTCCGACAGGCTAATTAGAACATTGCTTTTCTGATCCGGCAGCATCTGCAGCTGATCTGGTTCCAGATGAATCGGTGTTATCTCTCCTGTGGAGTAAACTAGGCAGGCCAAGAGAGGGATCATGCTGCATGGGCAACACATGGTCTCTACAATTCCGCCCAGGCTTTGTGCATTGGAGAGGTATAACTCCATTCCCGATCTCCGCCATGGCTTGTAGTTATTATGTCTTGTTTGAAGCACAATGTAACCAACTATCTGTTAAAAAGCTGAGAACCGTCGCTGCTATCTATATTAAGACTTATCAAAACGCGGTGCATTCATTAACTGAGTGTCCACCCACCTAATGCTTCGTGTGCTTTTCAAACGTAATTCAAAGGCAAGGCAATTGCTAGAAGGGAATGTGAAGATTTTATGTCTGGGAAAGAGCACCAAGAAACAAACACCACAAGAGAAATATGAAGCACTTGATTGTAAGCTGTTTCAGCTGTGTTTGGTTAGACGTCTGCGGGGTTCAGCAGTTAGAATAGTACGCTTGTTGTGAATGTATTCAATGTGCTTCAATGTTACAGGACAAGCATTCCCCGTGAATAGTTTATGGAACTGACAAGCAGTTTCGTCGACAAGACAATTTTGTGTGTAAAGTTACTAGCTATAGTGATTTCACAAATATTTGCCCTCTTTCACGTTCAATTTGTTTTTAAAAGTATCTGTTGCATCGTTATGAAAATTTTTTGGCCGTCTTATATTTACTCCCACTGAATGAATATGTCTCTGATAGGTCCAAAGGCAACTGAAATCATGGAAAGCGGCAAAATGTCTTTGATGTTTCATCGAAAATGTATTTAATTCACGCCAACTAACTTGTTTTACGGCAATGCACGTCGATTCGTTTAACTACGCAAGGCATATCCGTATTCGTAATGTGTAATATTAGTCAAGATGGATAATTTACAGAGACATGGGGTAAATAATGTAGAATCGAAATGGAAATGGACAGGAAAGTAGAAGGAATACATTTCTTATCTTATTTTTCATTTGCTTCTTCTTTTTTCTTCAGCTGCTGGTTAATAATATGTACACACGGAGTCCTGTTACTAGGATGTAGTTAGCTTTTATATGGAGTTCGCGAAAGCTTTAAAAAAACACTGCGTTAATGTGCGTATGGAGTGACCAAAGATGATACCGCAATTCAATCACCATGTGTAAATTTTTATGGATCTGTTTTGCTGTCTGCGTAGTTTGTTCACACATACACATAGGCGATAAAACCATTTTGAGCCTTCGTAAAAGATTGTCTACTTTGCTGTGTCCTTTTCAGAGACGGAACATGAGTACCTGTTGTGCATGACGAATATCGTTGTGAATGTCTCTGTAGTGGATTCCTTCTTAACGGCCAAGCTGTTGGTCCTCTTTTCATTGAAGTTTATAGACTGATTCATATGTTCGTGTGTTGCTCCCTCACTTGACAACGTGGTTGTTTTCTTCGTTTGGTATTCGATGCGTTTAGTGTGTGTTTTATTTCTTCAATGGCGGTTGTTTGTTATCGTTGAGGGTTTGCGGAAGTGAAAATTCATCTGTGAGGAGTACGAACTGTTGCTATTGACAGGTTGTTTGCCGATGCTGTAATATTTAAGACCTGATATTCTTCAGAATAGTTGGAGCACAATATTCCAGTTGGTGTGCATGTGGATTAATGTCTGCGATCTGCCCGAACCTTAATCTGTGTCGGACGATTGCAGTAGGTTAATGACTGCTCTTGTTTGCTTAAAATGCAATCCATCCTTTCTCCAATAGTCACTTTTCTCTTTCAACACATAGTCCCCACGTTTTATTTCCTGTAACTTTTATCAATATTTAATAGCGCGGACTGGGTTAGTATCATCACGACAGACAATATGAATGTAGTATTGTCAGCTGCCAACTGTCCTTTAATTTTAGCCCACACAAGTTCTATAGGGTTTTAATGAAACTAGTACGGTATATAAGTCTCGAGCACCTATGGCCATGTCGATTTGATATTTCTTGCTTTTTTGCGTTTGTTTTACAAGGGACAACAACTCCAGCTTTGAATGCGTTTCTGGAAATCGTATAGTTTTTTCTCGGAGCCTTGTCTTTATTTCTTCTTTTGTGCTCGATGCCGTAGGTCTTCTTGGATTATTGTGATATAATGCATTGTCCACAATATAGCAAGGCGGTCTTTCTAGAGATAGAGGTACTATATTCTCGAGCTAATCTCTAAATTCATTACTATTCATCTCATTATGATAATCTCTATTGTCTGCATTCTTTGATACGAACACGAGTCCAGTATTATGTAGTAAGCCGTTATGCGTACTACCAGCATGAGCTATGACCAAACGCTATCCTTTACTACTTGGTAGATATCGCTTTATCTTTCCATCCACTGATTGCCATTCCTTTTCACTTTTGTGGTGCGCACTGATCCAGGTTTCATCCAAATACACTATGCCATAATTTTCTTCGCGCATTTTCCTTATTTCAAGTGTGTACTTGCTTCTCGTGGCTCCTAAATGAGGTTGCTCGCAAATGATATTTCTACAGCCCTTGTACTTTCTAAGCGTGAAGCCTAATGTTCTTATGATTTTCCACAAAGATATTTTGGATAGATCTATGTCATTGTTCTCAACCAGAACCTATGTTTTCTTACAGTCATTGTTTATTTCGTATCCAAAATTTTTATAATAGCTCGCCTTATGACCTTCTTGTCAAAGTTATCTACAATTGCCTTTCTACCCGCTGTTTGCTTTTTGCGTGGTGGTTTTATTCCAGATTCTTGCATCCATCTACGAAATGATCGTTTACTTAAACCCAATGCATGCATTGTTCGTTTCTCGGGATTTGTAATAATATGAAAAAGTTTCCTGCGATCAGCTTCTTGGCAAAAATATGTGTGCAACTTCATAGCGATGCTTTGGAGTGTACAAACTGTAACATCCAATCCCATTGAACAATATTCACATTCAGATGTTAGCGTTAAAGGTAAGATAATATAAAATAATATCATTTCATTAAAGCACCGACTATAGGCAGAATTATTGACGACACTTCTGAACACTTCCGTTCCACTATGTGATGTGCTTCTCATTAGGAAATTCCCGTGCAAGACGGAGAATAGTCATTATTGGAGACTGATGTTTCCGTGTGAAAATATAATACATTTAATAATGTGCATTTCATCTCTGACCCGTAAATTAATTACCACATATAAACAAACATTGAGATCTGCTGTACAATCTCCAGAATAAAACGTTTGCTTGTTGGGTGTACATAATGATAATGTTAATGTGCTAAATCTCATTATTTCCCTTCAGTTGGTTACTGAGTTATGGATTTTTATATTGGTGCAAACATTTGTGAACGCACTATAGCAAAAAACACTGATAATTTATACCCCGTCTATAATGACACGGCATGTAAAAAGGTATCAAAGGCATAGTTTATAGGCGCCTTGTAATGACACAAAGATAGCTGTGTGCAAGTTTATAGGTAGAACTGATAAATATACGGCCTATAATTATACCAAATGTAAGTATGTAGGTAGCATAGGCATAGTTAATAGTCAGTTTGTAATGACACCAAGTTAGCAATGTGTAAGTTAATAGACAGACAACGTATACTTCACATCTAGCTGACAAACAATAATATTGAATGTAAGTTAAGAGACGGATAACTTATAATTCACATCTAGCTGACTTATAGCGACATTGAATGTAAGATAATAGGTATAAACTTATACTTCAAATCTAGCTGACTTATAGCGATATCGAATGTAAGTTAATAGACAGACAATTTATACTTCACATCTATCTGTCTTATATCGACATCGAATGTAAGTTAATAGACAGACAATTTATACTTCACATCTATCTGACTTATAGCGACATCGAATGTTAGTTAATAGGTAGAAAACTTATACTTCACATCTAGCTGACTTATAGCGACATCGAATGTTAGTTAATAGGTAGAAAACTTATACTTCACATCTAGCTGACTTATAGCGACATCGAGTGTAAGTTAAGAGACATACAATTTATACTTCACATCTATCTGACTTACAGCGACATCGAATGTAAGTTAATAAACATACAACTTATACTTCACATCTAGCTGACTTATAGCGACATCGAATGTTAGTTAATAGGTAGACAACTTATACTTCACAACTAGCTGACTTATAGCGACATCGAATGTAAGTTAATAGACATACAACTTATATTTCACATCTAGCTGACTTATAGCGACATCGAATGTAAGTTAATAGACATACAACTTATACTTCACATCTAGCTGACTTATAGCGACATCGAATGTAAGTTAAGAGACATACAATTTATATTTCACATCTAGCTGACTTATAGCGACATCGAATGTAAGTTAATAGACATACAACTTATACTTCACATCTAGCTGACTTATAGCGACATCGAATGTAAGTTAATAGACATACAACTTATATTTCACATCTAGCTGACTTATAGCGACATCGAATGTAAGTTAAGAGACATACAATTTATATTTCACATCTAGCTGACTTATAGCGACATCGAATGTAAGTTAATAGACATACAACTTATACTTCACATCTAGCTGACTTATAGCGATATCGAATGTAAGTTAATAGACAGACAATTTATACTTCACATCTATCTGACTTATATCGACATCGAATATAAGTTAATAGACATACAATTTATACTTCACATCTAGCTGGCTTATAGCGACATCGAATGTAAGTTAATAGACAGACAACTTATAATTCACATCTAGCTGACTTATAGCGACATCGAATGTTAGTTAATAGGTAGAAAACTTATACTTCACATCTAGCTGACTTATAGCGACATCGAGTGTAAGTTAAGAGACATACAATTTATACTTCACATCTAGCTGACTTATAGCGACATCGAATGTAAGTTAATAGACAGACAACTTATATTTCACATCTAGCTGACTTCTAGCGACATCGAGTGTAAGTTAAGAGACATACAATTTATACTTCACATCTAGCTGACTTATAGCGACATCGAATGTAAGTTAATAGACAGACAACTTATACTTCACATCTAGCTAACTTATAGCGACATCGAATGTTAGTTAATAGGTAGAAAACTTATAATTCACATCTAGCTGACTTATAGCGACATCGAATGTTAGTTAATAGGTAGAAAACTTATACTTCACATCTAGCTGACTTATAGCGACATCGAATGTTAGTTAATAGGTAGAAAACTTATACTTCACATCTAGCTGACTTATAGCGACATCGAGTGTAAGTTAAGAGACATACAATTTATACTTCACATCTATCTGACTTATAGCGACATCGAATGTAAGTTAATAAACATACAACTTATACTTCACATCTAGCTGACTTATAGCGACATCGAGTGTAAGTTAAGAGACATACAATTTATACTTCACATCTAGCTGACTTATAGCGACATCGAATGTAAGTTAATAGACAGACAACTTATACTTCACATCTAGCTAACTTATAGCGACATCGAATGTTAGTTAATAGGTAGAAAACTTATACTTCACATCTAGCTGACTTATAGCGACATCGAATGTTAGTTAATAGGTAGAAAACTTATACTTCACATCTAGCTGACTTATAGCGACATCGAATGTTAGTTAATAGGTAGAAAACTTATACTTCACATCTAGCTGACTTATAGCGACATCGAGTGTAAGTTAAGAGACATACAATTTATACTTCACATCTATCTGACTTACAGCGACATCGAATGTAAGTTAATAAACATACAACTTATACTTCACATCTAGCTGACTTATAGCGACATCGAATGTAAGTTAATAGACATACAACTTATACTTCACATCTAGCTGACTTATAGCGACATCGAATGTTAGTTAATAGGTAGACAACTTATACTTCACAACTAGCTGACTTATAGCGACATCGAATGTAAGTTAATAGACATACAACTTATACTTCACATCTAGCTGACTTATAGCGACATCGAATGTAAGTTAAGAGACATACAATTTATATTTCACATCTAGCTGACTTATAGCGACATCGAATGTAAGTTAATAGACATACAACTTTTACTTCACATCTAGCTGACTTATAGCGACATCGAATGTAAGTTAATAGACAGACAACTTATATTTCACATCTAGCTGATTTATAGCGACATCGAATGTAAGTTAATAGACATACAACTTATACTTCACATCTAGCTGACTTATAGTTGGTGTCGAGGACCTGATGGTAGATAGTGTCGGGGACCTGATGGTAGATGGTGTCGGGCGCCTGGTGGTAGCTGCTGACGTGCGCCTGATTTTAGAAATCAATTCAGGACAACAGACAAGTGTGCTACAGCTATGAAACCGCAGCCCTGGCGTAAATCTTGTCAGATCCCATACTAATGCCTTTACAAACGCATGCATGCTCTGATGGTCACTGAATGTATTTTCCTTCATATAATATTCAGCAAATTTATTGAATACATAGCATGAAAGGCAGTGAATACATTATCGCCTTTTAGTCTAGGACTTGAATGGCAACTTGAGAGCCAATTACTTACAGATACGCTGCGAAAACATGGGTTGACATCATTTACAGGTATGTCATCGCGTAGTAGCTGGCACAATGGCTTGCTAAAAGAATGGTTAAGTATATAGTTCTCATCATGTTCAGATTTGTTAGTTCACAGACGTTGTCCGATTCAAGTCCATTGACTGTCTTCTAATCTCATCATCATCATCATCATCAGTCTCTTGACTGGTGCTACAATAGCCTGATAATGTCCCTAAACTGTCTTCTATTCTCATTGCCATAAGATACGTCTGTCTGAAGACTGGTGTTGAAGTGTCTGATACTGTTCTTCCCAGTTTCCTGTTCAAATCATAATCAGATGACTGATTCTGTTGACTGGTATTGAGGTCGTCTCATAATGTCCCCAACCATCACCTCTTCATATCGTCATCAGATTAGTCCTTCTAGCGGCTTGTGTTGAAGTGTCTGATACTGTTCTTCCCAGTTTCCTGTTCATATCATAACCAGATGACTGATTCTGTTGACTGGTGTGGGGTCATCTGATCATGTCCCCAACCGCCACCTGTAAAAACATATAATCAGATTAGTCCTTCTAGCGACTGGTGTTGACGTAATCTCTTCATGTCTCTCTACTGTCACCTGTTCATATCATCATCAGATTAGTCCTTCTAGCGAGTGGTATTGAGGTCGTCTCATCATGTCCCCTAACGTCACCTGTTAATTTCTTCATCAGATAGTCCTTCTAGCGAGTGGTATTGAGGTCGTCTCATCATGTCCCCTATGTCACCTGTTCATATCATCATCAGATTTGCCCTT
Source organism: Cepaea hortensis (assembly GCA_963921405.1). Lineage (NCBI taxonomy): Eukaryota > Metazoa > Mollusca > Gastropoda > Stylommatophora > Helicidae > Cepaea > Cepaea hortensis. The sequence goes on along the minus strand of OY992890.1, from coordinate 66,180,383 downwards.
TTGTCGACTGGTGGTGAGGTCATCTGACCATGTCCCCAAACCGTCTCCTGTTTCCATCATCTCTCCTCATCCCAACATAAGCCCGAGCTCTATCGTTCTTGTATGCAAGTATACTGGCCAGTTATGAGCCACGGTGTCTGTGCTATTTAATTAGCTTGCTCGCCAATACAGGGGCCAGGGTTCGATCCCCAGCAGTGACAGGTTATTTGCCCAATCCAGTACGGCATGAACATGGTCGGCTGAGGATTCCACACCTGCGCTCGTCGTCTCGATAAGTGAGGGAAAGAGTGACCCCTATTCCTCCGTGTATTTAGGCCTATGTGAGGGAAAGACTGACCCCTATTCCTCCGTGTATTTAGGCCTATGTGAGGGAAAGACTGACCCCCCATTCCTCCGTGTATCTAGGCCTATGTGAGGGAAAGACTGACCCCTATTCCTCCGTGTATTTAGGTCTATGTGAGAGAAAGACTGACCCCTATTCCTCCGTGTATTGAAGCCTAAATGATGGAAAGACTGACCCCTATTCCTCAGTGTATTGAAGCCTAAATGATGGAAAGACTGACCCCTATCCCTCCGTGTATTTAAGCCTATGTGAGGGAAAGACTAACCCCTATTCCTCCGTGTATTTAAGCTTAAATGATGAAAAGACTGACCCCTATTCCTCCGTGTATTTAAGCCTATGAAATGTGAGTGCCCTATTACAAACAGTCCCATAGTATGAAACTGCTTCTGGGCATGCTTTAGTTCCGTACCAGCCTCGGAAAGTGTCAAATAAAGGCAAAGGACACCTTTTGACATCACGAGGCGTACTGGGTATATTGTGTTAGCACCTTCGTTTTAAAGCGGTTGAGTGAAGTGTCAATACCACAGCGATAGACTTTACTTCCCAAAACATTTTCTGGTAGCAATGTTAGACTGGAAGCCCAGATTATTATTTGTTCTTAAAACTCTGTTTCAAAATGATAGGAACACGTGCCCACTGTTAGCCACTGCCCTGTCGCGGATTGGAACGCATGACCACCCTTAGCCACTGCTTTGTCGCGGATTGGAACGCATGACCACCCTTAGCCACTGCTTTGTCGCGGATTGGAACGCATGACCACCCTTAGCCACTGCTTTGTCGCGGATTGGAACGCATGACCACCCTTAGCCACTGCTTTGTCGCGGATTGGAACGCATGACCACCCTTAGCCACTGCTTTGTCGCGGATTGGAACGCATGACCACCCTTAGCCACTGCTTTGTCGCGGATTGGAACGCATGGCCGCCTTTAGCCACTGCTCTGTCGCGTCTCCCTTGTTAGAAGCTGAACGTATATGATTTATATTCAGCCCCGCAACCTTCACGCTGACTAATGTTTTCTACAAATAAACACGAAGGACTCTTCTACACGACTTAAGGCGTTTTAGACATATGGTGCTAGGTTGTGAATTATCTGGAAGACTGGCAGTTGTAACTCCCATGCATTGGCCTTTAGGTCGTTGAGTCGTGAAAAAGTCTCGTACATATTGGAGTGGGGTTGATGCAGAAACAATTCTCACAATCCAGGACCAGAGTGCCGTCTAAAAGAGCCTGTGTTGTTTGATCTCCTTCTCCTTCAAAATAAAACAAACCAGCGTTTGTGCAAGACCAGCACTGGAACTTCACATCCTGCAAAACACGTATGGCAAAGTCGTCGAAAAAATAGTAGCACGCAGGCTCCAGTAACAATTGGAAAGTCCGAATCTGCTTCCCCAAGGACTCGGGAGCTACCGGCCGGGAAAGGACACCTGGGCCAATGCTGCAACTTTTGCATGTGATGTCTACGAGGGCTTCCATGATAAACAGGAGACAGTGGCGGTAGCTCTTGACCTGGAGGATGCGTATAACAGGGTTAGGTATGATCGGTTAATACACACACTGTTGGATATGGAGGTCTGCCCTTGCCTTGTTAGATGGGTTGCGGCAGTTCTTTATGAGCGTGAGGTTGCACTGCGCATGGGTTCCTGGACTTCTGACCCCTGTACTATTACACCTGGGTTGCCGCAGGGATCTGCCTTGTCCCCAGTGCTCTTTAATGTCTAAACCAGCAAAATCGCAGCTATTGAGACACCAGGTGTGGGTAGAATCTTGACATTTGCAGATGATGTGCTGGTGTACAGACAGGGCAGAGACAGGGCCAGTTTGGCGAAAGACTTACAGGTGGCGGTAAACAGGGTGGCGGAGTGGTGCCGGGACGCAGGGGCCATTATAAAGCCAGACAAGGCATCGGTTGTGTGGTACTCCTTGGATAACCGGATCGTCAAGGCAGACGTCCCAGGTATTATGTTGAATGGATGTCCACTTAGTCGAGAGAGTAAATTAAAGTACTTGGGTATCACCTTTGACAGGTGTTTGGATTTTAAGGATCATGTGGGGGATTTGGTGGTGAAGGCTGGTAGGGGACAATGCATTGAGGGCTATGGCAACAACCGGGGTATATCAGAGGATGCTGTACAGGCTCTTTCAGCAGTTAATAATTTCTGTCATTGAGTATGGTTTGGGGCTGCTGACAGTATCAAAGAGCCAGCTTGAAAGGTTGGAGCACATACAGAACGCTGTTATGCGGTTAATCATGGGATGCTCAAAAGACACACCAATTATATGCATGAGGCATATCCTGGCGTTACCAACAATGACTGATAGGCATAGGATCCTTCAGGCCAAATGGTACCTGAGAGTTGCCGCAGACAGGGATCACCCGCTGCAATGGATATGGTTAAGGGTCATAGACTAAGACGAGGCAGGTCCTGGATGGCACAAGCAGAACTTTCTATAAGTCAGGTGTGTGATCTAGAGACCATCAATCGTGAAAGAGAGTGAGTTGAAGTTCCGGAAGACATGACGGACTGGCACAATGTAATAATAACACTGGGTCGTGAGTGCAGAGAATGGGCAGTGGGCCGCACTGAGTTTGAAGTGCAACAGCTGATCCAGAGCAACACACATCAAGGTGACATAGTCATCTACACCGATGGGTCAGTGGTGAGAAACAGACGTAGTAGCTGGGGCTTTATTGCAAAGGCTAATGTGCGAGTCTTGAAAAAGTAGAGTCTGGTATATGTGACTACGACCTACAACATGAGAATGGAGGTGGAGGCAGTAACAGCGGCATTCCAGTGTCTAGAGGAGACTACTGCAACACACGTTGTATTCATTACGGATTCAAAGAGTATGCTTAGCAAGGTGGAGAAAGGAATGTTTCGTGTGGAATGGCTCTCGTCGCTTCAGAGGTCACAGATCATGAGAATTGTATGGATATTTTGCCCTGGCCATGCGGGTGTACTAGGGAATGAACAGGCTGATAGGTTAGCGGGGAATGCACCACTTGGTGGAATATTGCCTATGGACAAGGGGGAGGTTGTCGTGCGCTTGTGGGACCAGGTGGAGAAGGCGGAGGAACAGATTGAGAACCCATATGTGGAAAGAATGAGATTGCGGGGTTCGGCAGGGGTTCTGGAAGAATCTCAAAACTGAGAGGGAAGACCAGGAAAACTTTTAATCAGATAGCGGTGGGAACGATTTGTAGTATGACTCTTCGCTGGCTGTTAAACGAGGGGACGGAGCACGTATGGGAATGTCCTGAGTGCAGTGATGTCGGTTCTTAACTCAACTCAACTCAACTCAACTTCACATCCGCGGGTGGACATAGTAAGAGTTAATCACGCCATGTCTGGGCAGCACACTTGTGGACTGGCTCGGACTACCTGTAGCTCGGTCTCGTTTCCGTCTCGGGTCGTAGGTGGTTAGTTATTAGCACCCCAGCCTCATTTCCAGAAGGAGTGTAGGATCTATATGGGGTAGTTTTAATGACCGTGCAGTTGTTGAAAATATTGCCGTTCTAAGTTTTCTATTTATATACTGTGGAGTTCACGCAAGACAATGCAACATAATAAGTAAACACAAAACTCTAAACGTCAATATTTTCAAAAACTGCATAGTCATTAAAAGTACACCCATAACATTGCTGTAATTGCTTACTTCCTGTTGCGTTCATGTGGATCATGTTATAGTCCCCTTTGCGACCGCCCCCCCCCCTCTCCTTTCCACACACACACACACACACACACACACACACACACACCCAAGCAGACATATTCATACGCGTACTCACAACCACACACACAACCACACACACATATCATCAGCCAGAGGCCACTTTACATCGTCGCGTCAAATGTAGTTCTCCTTGCATACTCAGATAATGTATATGATTCACTATTAACGAAATTGCGTTTACTATTTTAAAAAATCCACCTATGCAACCATGCCTCTTTCCCACTCGTAAATAATTGTACCAGCCCGACAACAATTATCTGTTATAACAACTCTATTTGTAAAAACACATTGTATATATTTCATACAAGATGTAAAATGACAACTAGGGTGATATTACATTTCTGTTTGAATCAACACCAAACGATCTCTCTCTTACGCACGGCTAGTCAAGTGTGGCGAAGCTGTCAAATCTGTCACCGGAAATATCGGTCTAGCGGTGTAGGAGTGTCACAGAAGCCGGTGGAACCGGTCGACGACAATATTTTATGACACATTTAAGACAGGATTGTGCTATCGACCTTCCTGATCTCCTTGTCGTAGATCTGTTCCTGGTCTTCTTGAACAAGAGGAAACTGTAGGAAGTCCCGTGTGCACATTGTCAGGTTACACCAGGGTGTTCAGTGGGAAGTGGTGTGTGACGTGTATATAGTATATAGAGTAGAGAGATGGATATCCCCAATTAGAGATTGTAGACTACTAATGGGAAGCCAGAAATGACTCTTGGGTAAACTGGACCAGGCATGCCTTGAAAGTTTATTCTAAAGAATCAAGGGGCTTGGGGGAGGGGGGTGGTAGGAGTTCAATATAGATGGCTAAGAATGCACAGGAGAGGCACTGCGGTCAGAGAGGAGAATGCTCACTCTATGTTACATGATGTGTGGCGTGTTTTAAACCTGTCATTCAACTGTACATCTAATTGTGTAAGTCAAGTAAACGCCATTTTCCCACGCTGGGTATATGGTGCTAGTCCCATATGTCTGTAGAGCAGTCGGCGCTCGGTTATGTGGTCATCATTATCACGCTGGTCGCTTTTACGTCCCATAACATTTTCTGATACCCATTTTAGGATATTTCGAGTTAGAAAATTGTGTGAATGAAAATAACTCTACTTCAAAGGGGATCCAAACACACGATCATCGGGAAGGCAGAAAAGTGTGCTAGCTACCGTGCTACCACATCTTCTAATCCTACATGTGGCAACTTTAAGTTACTGAACAGTCCATGGCAGACAGCGCCGTTGGGGCGTGAAGCATGAATGCATGTTTGAAGTCCAGGCACCATGAGCTATGGTTCGGCTGTACTGTCAGATTTCTAGCCTCTGTCAGCTCTACCATTCATATATCTTTATGTTGTGGCCAGGAGAAGCTTGTTCGTGATTGGTTGGATTGTGTAGCCAAGTGTTATCGACAGAGTGGGGAAGGTAGCCCCACTCCCAACTCTCCTTAGTCACCTTTTACGACATGCATGGTAGGTTACCGGGTCTTATAGTAAGTTTTGCTTCAAAGAATGCTCTAGGTCTTATTTTCGGTAAATGTGTTATGTTCGTTTTTCTTCTGCTTCTTCTTCTTCAGCGTTCCGAGCCATTGAGTGAGGTTCTTTGCTGCAGACACAATCCGTCTCCATTCGTCTCTCTGGTTGACCTTCTCTTGCCAGTCGTTGATTCCAAGTGCTTGTAGGTTTTTCCTTTGTTAGATACAAAAATCTACATGTATTCATGTACAGAAATCTACATTTATTCAAATACAGTCATGGCATCTTCTTCTGGAACATCGTCATAACTCTCCAACTCCCTAATTCCTGCCTGAAATTATTGAGATTCTATTTCCTTTAGAACCATTGTCCCGAGTCTCTCTTGTCCAGCAATAAAGCTTTCCTTAAATGAGCATTTCTTGTCCATATAACCTGCTCGTAAGTGCATTGGTAACACAACTGTCTGTGATTGTATCATATAAATTCTTCCCCCAAGTCATGACCTCCTGCAAACTAGGCTTCACAAAGTTTCCACGCTGATGTTCTCCATTCTATTTTTAATGTAGTCGTTGATTTCTATGCGCAAATGATCCTTGAAAGGCCTTATTGCAATATCAAGAGTCTGGAGATAAGAAGTCATTAAAATAAGAACATATAGACCACGTGATCATGAAAGTTCGAAAAGGTTTAACTGCAATGAGAATGATGGCTGAGGCAACCTCTGTCTCATATGCCAGGGTATGCTACTCGCTACAACTGGGTATCTCTGGCAACCGGGGCTCTCAGCCATACCTAGATGGAAAGACTGGACAAGGTGCAGAATCAGGCCATGTGCATCATATCATACTTGGGTGAACAAAATATACGGCATGCAAGACAATGTGCTATCTACTTGATGTTTCGACTGTGGAAGACACAACGCGGATGTGCTTGCAAATGTATACTTTCGTGTCAACGATGACATACAGCATCCACTGCTCAATGAGATTCAAAGGAAAGGGAGCTGCAGATTAAAAAGAGCTAAATGCGCCAAGCCGAAGACGTTATTCAAGAGGTGTATACGTTAGAGGACATAGAAATTTTTGACGAAAGAGTGCCAGTGCCAGGACTGTACGATACATCATCTTCAGTCTGCGTCTGCATTAGACCTGACGGACAATGCAAACAGCAAAACATTATGGTCGCTGAGACAGAAGTACAGGCGCTAATTTTCAAAAACTCTTCCAAGGGTAATATGATCATCTACATGGATGGGACTGTTGTGCTACACACCCACAACTCATGGGTTTCATGGCCCAAGTTGAAAGGAGAACTGTTAGAGAAGACAACAGAGCTTTTGCTGTTACTATGAGCAGTTTATCCATTGTGGTTATGACAATAACAAAGGCAATTGCGAGGTTGGAGACACTGGTTTTCACGCATGTATGTTTTCTCACCGATTCCATGTGTTTGCTGAGGAAGATCGAGACAGGATGAGCTAGAAATCAATGGCTCAAATCTCTGATGAGATTAAAATTGACTAATACTGGTTTTATTTTCGTGCCAGGGCACGCTGGTGCAATAAGAAATGAACGAGCAGATAGACTTGCGCGCTTGGCTGCCATGGGGAATGGACCAGCTATGGACCAGACTGACATCTTGAACGCCCTCAGAAAGCAGGACCAGTACATGGCTCAAAGGATAGGTGTGATTCTGCAACTGTAACCAGTCTGCTAGAAAGTCAAACTAGACTAGAGTGCCGTGCGAGAAGCCAAAGATGAATGGTCAGCCAACACAGAACTGTGTCATCAGTCGACACACGCTGAAGGAAATACTGAGAGGAGGTTCTAAACCCTTATGGTCTAATAGTTCGATCGATGTGCATTGATGATGATCTTATGTTGACAAACTGATCTGAATCTATATATATAAGGGGGGGGGGGGAGGGCAGAAATAAGTGTTTGCATATATTCTTTCTGTATTTCAAACATGGATTAATAGATATATCACACATGAATTGATAGATATATCAAACATGAATTGATAGATATATCAAACATGGATTGATAGATATATCACACATGGATTGATAGATATATCACACATGAATTGATAGATATATTTCGCAACGTTTTCTTCATCTAGTGAAATGCTGCTTTATGTTAGCTGTTCTACATTTTATTTCTTTACTATATTACACCTACTGTTATCAAATTACGCAAATATTTGAAAACATTAACTTGCTTCGATTTACTATGATGTTGCATTGAGGAAGACATTTTTTTCTTTGCAGTTACCATTACTTTTACTTTTCCGCTATCCAGAATAAGACCTTTGCTTTGACGAAAACACATTATACATCTTAGTACTTACCTACAACACATATTTTTGACAAATCCGTTGATCATGTTTTTATTAATTTTCAGAAATGCATTTGCTGAAGGTGGAAATAACCGGGTGGCATCAAGGCGGATCATACCATGCCCTGGGCAGTTGAAGCGTCTCTTGGAAACAAACAGCCATAACCGCAGTTAGCCAGCCGACTGCCATGTCGAGTCCGGAAGTATCGAAGAAGGTCAAACACCTGGGATCTTGGGACGAGGATGTGTTTACGGACGAAATTGTTAAGACCATTGCCGCTTTAGCTAGGTCTGAGAAAGGCAAACAGGTGAAGGTCGTTTTGAATCTGAAAGGAGTAAAGTTGACTCGATCTAAATTATTTCAAGAAAGCCAGACAACAATTTTCTCCATACGTGACCTGAGAACTGTCACAAGGAGTCCTGAATTCCCCCAGTGTGTCTTGCTTATCCTGTCAAACGTGAACAAGAAATATAAAATTATAGCTTTACGCTGTGCTTCTGAGAAAGATGCGGTTCATTTATTGGGTGGGTTTGCGGAGATTCAGAAGCACTTACAGTCTTCTCCTGTGGAGCTGAAGAAGAAAGATAACGGTAATTGGACACTTCGTGGACGACTGTTTCGTCGCTCGCGCAAACGTGTAAAAGACGTTTACAGTGACAGTACACCGAACGGCGATATCATTACTGGAACAGAAAACGGAACGGTTAGTACACATAGACCAGGTACTGATACTATTGACGCACATACCACAGTTACGTACAATACAGGAGTGTACACGAAGCGGGGTACCGTTGGAAATTCCAGCAGCAACAGAGTACCCAGAAAAAATGCTTATGAAATTGATGGTAATGCCGACGACGATTTCATTATTGAAACTGAGGTTATGTCGAGTCCTTACGCTTCAAGTGAAGTTCATACAGGATACCATAGTGACGACATTCAGAAACACAGGAAAGGTGCTGAATACGCCTCGTCAAAAATCTCAGGCGTTGATGGAAGGCGTCTAGATTCACACATAACTCTGGGATATTCTACCCAACACGTGAATCCCTCGCCGGGCGTTAAATACAAAGCAGCGCCGACGAGTACTATATATTCCCAGCCTATGGTTTATAGAGAACCGCCTTCAAGAACATACGAAGCCAGAATGGAAACTCCTGTAGTTTATCATCCCAAGTCTGTCCAAGGACGCGCTCATGGGTCTATGCAGTCGGAGATTCTCCCTGTAAGGGTATGGGGAGGAAACTGGAATATGACTTTTGATCAGCGCTCAGTAAGGTCCAACACTAGCAAATCATCGCAGTCTCGCAGGAAGAAGTCGTCCGACTTTTATTATCCATCAACTGTTGTCAGGTCCATTGAGAACACTTACCCTCGACCACCGCTTGTCTTTCGCCGAGGCACAGACCAGATCATTGCCTATAGACCAGGTTCTAACAACTACTACGTTGTGGAAACTTTCGAGCCTAAAGTCAATCCCAGTGATGTGTGGACAAGTGAAGGAGTGGGAAAGCGTCACTAAAGTGTAATACTTGCCACGTTGAATGTACGTGATAATGTTGTGAAAGTTTTCAACGGTACCGAACCTGCATATACTTTCGATTTTCGCAATAGACAGTCTATAACCATTGTAAACTAACACATAACAAATTAACAGTAGCGGTGCATCTACTTTTGGTTTTTTTTTTTAATATAGAAAATCTATAACTGTCTCGACCAGAGAAAACTAGCGAATAATGTAATACTAATGGCATTCAATCAATCATGTACCATGCCGGAAAGCGTGGGCGGTCATGACTCGCCATTTCACTCGATCACCAGTGTCGTGGATCAGCATTGCATCTACTTTTATATTTCGCAATAGAAAGTCGCGTCCTGTTTCGAACAGTCAAAACTAATACGTAACGAATTAACTATAGCACTGCATCTACTTTTGTTTTTGCACCATACCAGTCTCTACCAGTCAAAACTAATAGATTACGAATGAAATTTGACGTTGAGAGATTACTCCACATGCACATTAACCAGGAAAGATATGTATACGATTACAGACATCAAAACTACCAGGAACATATCAGCTACAGATCGTGGTTTTTGAATGGCAAAGGAAAAGATATTATAACTGAATATATTGACTAGTTTCAGGTACGTTATTGGCGAGGTAGGGCGTTCAATCCCTACACCAGTATTAAGTTGGAGTTACACGCTGACGTCTCGTTCAGACAGCAATAGCAAACTACAGAACGTAAATATTGCCTAGTAAATCAACCTGGGGTTGATCGGGACGTCCTGCAAATGACATGCGACAATTATGTATTGACTAGTATTGAACTTCAACCTAAACCGTTTCATTGGTAACGAGCTTTCATTAACTGTATGTGATAAAGACGCCGGGACCGTATCACTGCCCATTTAGCGGACTTCCTCACCTTTATCCACTGGCTTGTTCTGTGCAGAACTTGCCCTCCAGAAGTCTTTCCACACGTTTTCGAATCATAAACCAGGTGTCCTGTGCAGAACTTTCCCTCCAGAAGTCTGTCCACACGTATCTTTATCATAACCCAGGTGTTCTGTGCAGAACTTGCCCTCCAGAAGTCTTTCCACACGTTTTCGAATCATAAACCAGGTGTCCTGTGCAGAACTTTCCCTCCAGAAGTCTTTCCACACGTATCTTTATCATAACCCAGGTGTTCTGTGCAGAACTTGCCCTCCAGAAGTCTTTCCACACGTTTTCGAATCATAACCCAGGTGTCCTGTGCAGAACTTATCCTCCATAAGTCTTTCCATTCGTATCTGTATCATAAACCAGGTGTCCTGTGCAGAACTTACCCTCCAGAAGTCTTTCCACATGTTTCTGTATAACAAACCAGGTGTTCTGTGCAGAACTTGTCCTCCAGAAGTCTTTCCACACGTATCTGTATCATAAACCAGGTGTCCTGCCAATGTTGCTGTCACGTGCACATTGTCTATCACATCTTGAACCCAACCACCTTGTCATCATCCTGGTCCCAGCTATTCAGGGTATACCACTCTCCACATGCAGTCTCCATGCCCCAGTGGTTACGCCCCCTGATTCGCTCTATGAACGTTGTGGGTTCCATTCTGGCCTATGTCATTCGGTTCACGAGTGCAATTTTCTCGGAGACTCCTGGGGGTCGTCACTGGAGCTATGGAGTTTGTGCTTTGTGCGACGCTTTCGGCAGACCGCCCTGCGGAAGGAGACCGAGCCATGTGGGATGAAACCCGGTGCAATGAAGTCGAACTTCGTGCCATTTAAATCCGCTGTAAATCTCTCTCCATAGTTATCCTTACCAGGCATTGATGTGTAAATCTCTCTCCATAATTATCCTTACCAGGCATTGATGTGTAAACCTCTCTCCATAGTTATCCTTACCAGGCATTCACGTGTGTTTACATGACCACAATAGTTTATGTTCTTTAGTTTTGTTTGCTTTAATGACCAACCCTCTTGTTGGACAGATCTGTTTGTGTAGTGGCTTACACTGGTTTGATTAACTTGTTGACTGTATTATTTATTGTGCTTTTACAGTTAATTATATTGTTAACTACATAACTATACATACTATAACAAATAATTGATGTAATTAGACTTTACACATGTTAAATATATAATTCCATGTTGTGAACATCTTAAAGATATTTAAGAAACATATATGTGTATATATGCAGATGACACAGTATTGATAGCGTGTAATGCAACAGGTCTACAACAATTGTTGGACATTGTAGTAACAGAGAGTGCAAAGAAAGGACTCTCCTTGAATATCAAGAAAACAGTAACAATGGTGATATTAAAGAAGCAGGTAACACCCAAATGTGAAATAGAGATAGAAGGGAACATTCTTCACCAAGTGGATAGTTTTAAATATCTAGGGACATTTATAACATCAGATGGAAGATGCACAATAGAGATCACGAGCTGAATAGCGCAAGTAAAGGCTGCATTTAAAAAAAATGAAGAATATCTTATGCAATAAGTCACTATCATTGAATGTAAGAAAGAGAGTGCTGAAGAGCTATATAGAACCTGTTTTGCTGTATGGCAGTGCATCTTGGAATATAAATGAACAAATAAGGATGACATTGGAAGCAACAGAGATGTGGTTCCTTAGACGAATGTTGCGAATTCCTTGGACTGCCAAAGTAACTAACAACGAATGCCTTAAAGCGGCTGGCAAAAATAGAACATTATATACAACTATAAGAAAGAGACAAACAGCTTTTTTTTTGGGTCATGTGATGAGAAGAGAGGCATTGGAGAATATCGTGAGAACTGGAAAGATCGAGGGGAAGAGAGGCAGAGGCAGACCACGAGAAATGATGCTGGATGGATTGCGACGGTGGCATGGTGGAATATCAACGGCAGAGTTGCTTCAGAAAACCAAAGACAGAGATCTGTGGAGAGTCATGAACGCCTACGCCAGTCGGCACGGCACTTGAGGATACTATGTATACATGAATGTGGACGGGAATTATGTGTTCATGTGATGTTGACATGAAATATGTGTACACGTGATGTTGACATGAAATATGTGTACACGTGACGTTGACATGAAATATGTGTACACGTGATGTTGACATGAAATATGTGTACACGTGATGTTGACATGAAATATATGTACACGTGATGTTGACATGAAATATATGTGCACGTGATGTTGACATGAAATATGTGTACACGTGATGTTGACATGAAATATGTGTACACATGATGTTGACATGAAATATGTGTATACGTGATGTTGACATGAAATAATTCAAATATGTGTACAAGTGGTGTTGACATGAAATATGTGTACACGTGATGTTCACATGACTTATGTGTACATGTGATGTTGACATGACAATGACATATGTGTACACGTGATGTTGACATGAAATATGTGTACATGTGATGTTGACATTAATTATCTGTACACTTGGTGTTGACAGGAAATATGCATACGCGTGTGTTTTTCTGTGTGCCTGTGGTCATATCTGGCCCGCGGGTGGGGTGGGGGGGGGGGGGGGGACATAAATATAGAAAAATAAACCGTGCCAATATGTAACAAAATGAATGAAATCAACCCTACTCTTTGTCAAAACAAACACACGTGCTTTTGGAAAGTTGTGTACTCAGTATGTCGTATTGCGTTCATTAAGCATGTATTTATCATATTATTGTATTTATCACATTACTTTACTACTGTATTGTACGGGAACATGGACCATAAAATAACGAACGCGCGAGTGAAACTGAAGCTTTCCTCGTTTAGTTAGAAAGACGAATCGGAAGAGTGTTACGGAAGAGGAAGAAAATTTTTAAAGCTGTATTAAAAACAATGGGATTCAAGAAAACATTGCTGAATGAGTGAAATGTCCAGCAGTCAAGGTACTTGGGTTATGTAAGGATTAGGGATGGCTTCTTCTGCCCTCTATCTTTTGATAAAGCATAGGCCCTTAACCAACTCAATCCAGGAGGAGCGTCGTGTCGAGTGGCTAGAATTATAGGGTCCCATTCAGGGAATCCTCGATAAAATGGTGGATTTTTATTTCTGTCAACGGGTAAACAGAAAACCCTAACCTGCACAGTTCACGGTGACTGCTCAAGCCAGACGGACTTAATACTTAAGGCTCAAGACTCCCTCTGGTCCTACACGGCACGGTGCGGCAGACAGTAATGACAACTCTCCTCAAACCACCCAGTTCTTGACTTTCGCATGACACTCCGTCCATCTCCTCACATTATTCATGTCTGTCTCTACCTCTCCTCTCAGGGTGTTGTTGGGTTTGGGGCCTTCCTCTATTTCTTGTGCCTTGTGGATTCCACATAAAGGTGGTTTCTAATTATACTGGGTGTTTGTAAAGTCTCACTACACTTTGTTTGTAGAGCAAATTTAAAAACAAATTCTTTCTTCCGCTGATAACACCATTCTGTTTGGAATGCAAAGATTTACTCTAGCAGACGACAGCCATTCGCTGCATTTTTTCTACATGCAAAGTATAGTGAGACTTTACAAACGCTCTGTACTATTCTCAGATATTTTCTACATACAAGTATAGTGAGACTTTACAAACGTCCTGTACTACTCTCAGATATTTTCTACATACAAAGTGTAGTGAGATTTTACAAACGTCCTGTACTATTCTCATATATTTTCTACATACAAAGTGTAGTGAGACTTTACAAACGCTCTGTACTATTCTCAGATATTTTCTACATATAAAGTGTAGTGAGACTTTACAAACGCCCTGTACTATTCTCAGATGTTTTCTACATATAAAGTGTAGTGAGACTTTACAAACGCCCTGTACTATTCTCAGATGTTTTCTACATACAAAGTGTAGTGAGACTTTACAAGCGCCCTGTATTATTCTCAGATGTTCTCAATGTGTGTCCTATCCAGCACAAGTGTCTTGTGTTCACCCCTTGATACACTGGAATTTGTCTCGTTCCCTACATAAACTCCTCCTTGGCGAATAGATGGCTGTGAATTTATTTTGTAATTTCCGATCCCAGTTTTGGCTTTTATCTGGTTTCTAAACGATCACTATCACTGGACACTGGATACCTCGATAAGTGCTCAGTCTCCTCAAATAGATAACAAAAAGATAATCTCATCACAGTTCTTTTAATTCTGCAAAAGCAGCGAGGATACAAATGTGTGTTTATATATATATATATATATATATATATATATATATATATATATATATATATATATATATATATATATATATATATATATAACAAAAACAAATATTAAATACGCATTCTTTTCTGAAGAAAGCTCTTACTAACTTAAAATTAACTTGGGCTGCCAGGTCCCCGTGGCCTAAAATGAGTATCGGGAAATGGTCTGCGGAGTAATGGCGGCCGATGTGATACTGACCAAAACAGCAGTCGTGTGTAAATTGGTCTTTAAAATTTGCGACTAACATCTAATACCATACACACAGCTGGTGTGTAAAAGACCCTTTAGTTGACTAATCTGAAATTCTGCATGGACAGCTGCGAAATCCGCCAGACCTTTTCGACATCAACTGCCGAGCGATGTTTAAAGCGTGCAGCAAACACACGGCAACAGCCCTTCCAGTTTTTCGCCATTATCAGAGAAGGTTAGACATTCGGCCGACTGTAACAAGATCAGGCGGGATTTTTCATCGTCAGAGGTATTTTTGTTGCAAAAAAATTCATGCCGTCCACATTGTGGATCTTACCAGGTTTTCTCCAGTCAGAGATGGACGTTGTACAAATAAGCCACTTCGTCTTAAGGTTACAATCCCCATGTATATTAGGTCTCCTTTCTTACATTAAGTCTACTTTCTCTATATTAGTTCTCATTTCTGAATGTAGGTATTTTTTCTGCATACCAGGGCTTCTTGCTGTATATTAATTCATTTTTTTTTCTTCTTCTATAAATTAGGTCTCCTTTTAGTATATCATGGCTCTTTTCTGTATATTAGGTCTCATTTTTTGTATCTTGGGTCTCCTTTCTGTGTATCAGATCTTCTTTTTTTGTATATTAGGTATTCTTTCTTTATATTAGGCATCCTTTTTGTATATTAGATATCTGTTCTGTATATTAGGCTACCATTCTGTATATTAGATCTCTTTTCTGTTATTAGGCCGTATTTCTGCACATTAGGTATCCTTTCTGTATATTAGGCTACTTTTCTGTATATTTGGTCTCCTTTCTGTGACAGCAACCACGTCTGGAGTCCACCAAGTCTCGTAAGATAGTACATGAGGGGTCCCTGGGAACGAAATACTGCCAGAGGCAAATGATCAGATAACTTGGCATTCTGTTACCTAATGTATGTTACACCCTTACAACTGAACCCCACTCCCCGGCTTTCCCCCTTCTGTTAAAATGACCTGAAATAAGGTTCACGTCCACTTGCTTACCAGAACAGAGGTCTGAGTTGAGTCCTCAGAAGCGGCAAGATTCACAAACAATCGCTGCGACTTTAGGACCCCATAATATTAATATCGAAGGTTTTGAGTTTTCTGGTAACGTTGTGGAGAGAAAAAACATCGAGAATGGAAATTGGTCAATTCACCCTATTATGCTCTTGTCAAGAATATGTAAAACAAAGTTAGTTGTGTACCCTTTACAGTACGTTGCAGTCAACACCAGCATTTTTTGCTGTTGTGGTCTCTTGGCAAGTTTACGTTCAGTAGTTTGAAAATATGTAAAGACCCAACTATTCACTTTATTATGTAGTAATAATAATCTGAATTCAACCAAACTTATCAATATTTCAAACAAAAACATTGTTCTAGATTGTCAAGTATTCATTTTTATATTTAATAAACTGCATGTAAGTCTCTATTCTCAAATCAAATGTTGTGTTGCTTTTTTTCATTATTAAAAATAGTTTTGTTTAACACTTGTTGTGTTGGTTGTCGTGGTGGTGTTTTGGCTATTAACTCGCCTGTGGACCCAGTAAGAAGTGAATATTAGAGGACACACTAAGAAAAATAGCTATTGATAGCTACTTCGTAGCTACGAATACATCACCCACATGAACCCACAACTCTGAACTAAGGTATATCACCCACATGAACCCACAACTCTGGACTAAGGTATATCACCTACATGAACCCACAATTCTGGACTAAGGTATATCACTCACATGAACCCACAACTCTGGACTAAGGTATATCACCCACATGAACCCACAACTCTAGACTAAGGTATATCACCCACATGAACCCACAACTCTGGACTAAGGTATATCACGCACATGAACCCACAACTCTGGACTAAGGTATATCACCCTCATGAACCCACAACTCTAGACTGAGGTATATCACCCACATGAACCCACAACTCTGGACTAAGGTATATCACCCACATGAATCCACAACTCTGGACTAAGGTATATCACCCACACGAACCCACAACTCTGGACTAAGGTATATCACCCACATGAACCCACAACTCTAGACTAAGTTATATCACCCACACGAACCAACAACTCTGGACTAAGGTATATCACCCACACGAACCCACAACTCTGGACTAAGGTATATCACCCACACGAACCCACAACTCTGGACTAAGGTATATCACCCACATGAACCCACAACTCTGGACTAAGGTATATCACTCACATGAACCCACAACTCTGGACTAAGGTATATCACCCACATGAACCCAAACTCTGGACTAAGGTATATCACCCACATGAACGCACAACTCTGGACTAAGGTATATCACCCACATGAACCCGCATCTCTGGACTAAGGTATATCACCCACATGAACCCAGAACTCTGGACTAAGGTATATCACCCACATGAACCCACAACTGTGGACTAAGGTATATCACCCACATGAACCCACAACTCTGGACTAAGGCATATCACCCACATGAACCCGCATCTCTGGGCTAAGGATGTTTTCACTAGCTAGTTCCACCAGTCATATGAACACACAGTAATGGAATATCGTCAAATCGAGTCATTCCTTGGGAGGCGCGGTAGCGTAGTGGCTTATCCTCCTCGTGGTCATGGGTTTCCATCCACATCAGGCGGATTACACCTGTTAAAATTAAGTTGAGCTCCCAGACCGATCCAGCCTAAATGGGTACCAGGCAGTGTCTTGAGAAGTAAAGGCGAGCGGCGCGATACCTAGCATCTAACTAACCCAGTGCCGATTGGTCTATAACCATATTTCCAGTGACGTGTAAAAGGATAATTTACTTACATGTGACCGCTAGCCTAATCTGTCATTCATATGAACCCACAATTATGGATTATGTGTTGGATCTGAACCCAGCCATTGTATCACAAGCTAGATCCATCGTTGACATGCATCCACATTTATGGAGAATGGACAGATTCCGCACCCAACCACGTGATCATTAGCCAGGTCTATCACTTACACTACTACATTGCAACAATCGCGTCAATGGGAATATTCTTATACAAGTGAATCGGTACAACTGTTTCGCTACAGTCATAACATCTAGTTGCAAGGTGCCTTGTAAAACAATCGCACTGGGAAAGGTAACCTTTTTTTCAAGCTAGAGATCATATGGACAAAAACAACGCTGTCAATTCCAGTAGAAAAAAGAGTGTTGAAGTGATATATAGAAGCAAACTGTTAATTAGATGTGAAACATCGACAATAAGCAGACAAGCAGAGAAATATCTGACTGACACCTTGCCGTCTTCACAGAAGATAGTTGGTAAAATGGAGTTATACCTCTCCCTAGCACAAAGTCTTCGCTGAATTTAGAGACCGTGTGTTGCCCATGCAGTATGATCCCTCCAGAGGAAAGGTAATACCAATACGTCTGGAACAAGACAAGATGCAGAAGCTGGTGGATCAGCAAAGTAATGCTCTAACTGTCCACCTATCGGAGCTTCCATCTTAGATCCGTTGTCGACCAAGGCTTAGGGCCTAGTCTGCCCTGCCATGTCATTTAGTGTTTAGGTTGCATTTCTTCGCATTAGAGTAACGCTTGTGCCCTCGCATTATGATGATGGTTTTACAAAAGTGAGCTCCATTTCCTTTACAGAATTTCGCAGTCAATCACGACATGAATTCGCTGTTTATTGTATGATAAGCAATTTACGTTCAGATCTGCTCCCAAATCGCCTGCTGCTCAAATCGAACCCGGCATGACAGGATTGTTAAGTTGCGTTCATTACCTCCAAGCCATAGACCCCGACCTATCTCATTCGTCTGAAGCTCTGATTCTGGAATATGGACAGAACTGACATCGAGTCACTTTTATTTCAGCATTGCTGTCAGAGTTGCCAGTGAATCAAGCATAGATCAAGTAACACGCACATCGAGTGATGAAGCTGGAGCTTGTATATCAGAAAATGATAGATTGTCCTGTCTCACTCTGCCGGTGTTGTTGTCGATGTTTGTTTTACTTGTTACTGTAACTACTTTAGTCATGACATTCTCAAGAGCAGTTTTAGTGCCCACGATATCCTGGAACGTGTGTTCGACTCCTAGGTAAAGATGGTCACTTTACACATGGCGTAACGCGTGCTGTATTCCTAAGTAAAGATGACCGCTTTACACGTTGTGGAAAGTGTAAAGCAAGCCCTGATTATCTTTTGAAGATAAAACAAACCCCGCCAAGCTTCCGCCCTTCCAACAAAAAGATAGCATTGACACTGCGTGACGACTGCTTGGACAAAGCTGTCTGTAACCCTGAGTTTGGAAACTCTCCCGGCAGACACTGGACTAAAATGTTGAGATACTGTTCTTGACTTGGGGATGTAAATTACAAGTACCCCTGAAGTCGGAGTGGGTCCACCTGATGGCGAGGGACACTTTTAATGTGGAAAGCTAATTCCCACGCAAAAATTCAGTCCAGCACTACTAGAAGTATTGTGTATGGATTACGCTTGAGTTCAAAGCGAGCGAGCGAAAAAAAAACAAACAAAACACACACACACATTAGCAGTGGCACATCTGCTGTCCTGACCTACTTTCTGTTCTGTTTGTAGTCTCCACAGTTGGGCTTGTACATGCTCACATTGAACCAGAGTGTTGTTACTTTTAATTACGGAGTCAGTGTTGGATAGAAGGCGTTCGCTGACCAACAGTCTAAGACTAATGCTGGTCATCTAGACCACGTCTAGTGGAAGTGATGAAATACTGTAGAACCTGAGATAACTCCTTTGTTGGATGTATTACACAACAGCGACCTTTGACCCCGACATGGCTTCCGATCTAGTAGTCGTGTGTTCGAATTCCCCTCGAGGCAAGGAGTTATTTTTTCACTGACTTCGGATCTCAAATCGACCTAGCGTAAAATGTGTACCAGGAGACTGCAGGGGAAGCAACGGCGGCCGGTACGATTTTGAGCGCACCACCCGCCCTGAGCCGACTGGTCTACAAATATGATGCTAGTTCCAAATACCAAAGTATGCGTCATGGCGGGACAGGGGTTCTTAGCAGATTCAGTGCCAAACAAATTGTCGGTTTTGATAAAACAAAAATGGATGGCGAATAATGTGAAGTAGAGGTGTGTCACAGTAGTGGCTTAAAAGTTGTTAATATGGTAGCACATAGGTTGTATTATAACGCCATGACACATTTCATATACATATAAGACCATGGCAGGTACGTGAAGTCGCTTAAGGCGATTTATCCTCCCATGGCATTTAATCAGTATAATCTGTTTACCTTGTATTGTGCAAGGGGAGACAATTCAGGTAAATGTAAGTAGACAACCATGTTATTAATACGAATTAACCACAATGTATTAGGGACAGTAGACGCCAAAAAACTGTTTATGTCAGACTTCCGTGTATGAAATCCTCTTTGTTTATCCTAAATACACGGAGAGTAACTGGCACTTGCAGGAAATAAGTAGAAATTATACATATGGCGTGGGCGATCATGCCTCTTTACTAATTGCGACCACCGATGGAATGGATCAATTCAAGTGTTGACTCCATTCCGCGCCATGACGCTAGACTGTCAAGAATTTTGTCTCTGTCTCCCTCTATCTCTTTTCCCATAAGTGTTTCCACGCTTTAAACATCATGTTTTATATAAAACACTGCCAATTTGCCGTTTTGATAGACGATAGTTTGTTACATTTTGCTTCAAAAAGGCATGCTAACTACGACCCATGGCGGTAGCGAATGTGACTGATCAGACCAAGTCGTACTGTAAATGTTCGTCCGCTATAGATGCATGTGATCACATGATCATTTCCACTATCGCACATCATCTTACGTCTTCATGCTCAGTGTGACCTATCTACAATCACATCTTCCTTTGTCTTTTAACCGTTCCTGATATCCCCCCCCCCCCCCTCCCCCCCATGCAACGTAATCAACAGACACATTATTCCCAAGGTGCAATAGCAATACCTGAATCAATCATGTCCCACTTACACAGATCTTTATGAGAGGCCGCCGGGAAATCTCTTACCCATCTGTAATTCACCAACAAATATGTCCTTTGGCATTCTACTATCGTCCATTCTCCTAACGTGTCCTATCCATCTAAGTCTGCTATATATATTTATCTGGTTCAATCATTGTCGATATAATCTTCCCTGTCATTTGGTATTTTAATTAGGGTTATTATTTTTAGGGTCGACCAGCACAAAGGCGAACATAACATAAAACATTGAAGGCACCCAGGGTATAAAATATATGCAACAAGGCTTTGGAACCAGCATTGGCTTGAGAACCTCTTGGGTTGGCTGTAATGAGCGCGACGTTCTGCAAAGACCATGCCACACGATGATAGTAGCATTGCTTAATTAGTATTTGTTTTCCAGCTGTTGAAGCTTTCCACATATATCTTTCTCTATCTTATTTTGCTTTACTCCTTGATTGTAGCTCTTCTGGGGACATGATCTGTGTTTCATTTGACGTTTCTTTGTGGTTTTGATGAGTCCTCATGTCTGCTGCATCCTCCAAATAATTCCCACACCAACATCTCCGCTGCGCCCACACGTGGACGAAATGTCAAGATATAGTTAAAATGGTCAAATTTGAATAACATTTCCAGATATAGATTAAATATCTAGTTATAGATGATATTTCTAGATATAGATGAAATATCCAGATACAGATAACAATGTCCAGATATAGATGAAATGTCCAATTTAATTTCTAGCTATTAATGAAATGCCCTGATGTAAATGAAATATCCAGTTGTAGATGGAATTTCCAGTTGTGAATTATATGTCCAGATATAAATGAAATGCCCAGGTATTGATGGCATATTGAAATGTAGATGAACTGCAAAGATACAACTGGAATGTCCAGATATAGATGAAATGTCTAGTTATAGGTGACATATTCGGATATAGATGCAATGTCCAAGTGTACTTGAAATGTCCAGACGTAGATTAAGAGAGCCTCTGGGGTGGCAAGACCAGATCCAGAATTCACACTAGCCATCCATTCACACTGGTCATGCATTCACACTAAGGCATCCTTCCTGACTCGGTCTCATCTACAGACTATGTCCCCAACCTGATCAAGATTTCAGAGATGGAAATGCCCTTCTACAGATGTGATGTTACATTGCCGGTCTAGCACACTCCACCAGTTTCTGAGCTTAGAGAGTTATGTGACCCTGTCGTCGAGGGTATGGTACTTCGTTACCCGGGTCGACAGGGAAGTCTATACGATAACATCATTCCAACGGATGCTAGCCTTTTCCGGGTTTCAGATATCTGAACATGGATATATTGGCAAAGAGTTAAAACTTCCAGTTTTACAGAGGACTCAAAACCAGCCAACCAAAAAACAAATCACACAACCAACCCACTAACAGTATGCATGGCTGCAAGGGAATAGATGTAAAACTGTTACACTAAAATGACGTATCATTACAGCTGTTAAACAAACTAGAATATTTAATATTCTTCTATCAATCTGCATCTTTTCTTTCTTTTCATTGAATGCCAATCAATGCACGCAACTATATTTCTAATCATGGTTTCATACTGTAAGATTGTATTTATTTACTCTACTCGTCTAGGTCGGCTCATCACTGTAGGTGATAGGAAGCTACTCTGATAATGTTATGAGCGCGGTCGAACCAAGAGTTCGTCTTCTGGGTCGTCGTCCGTCTACAGAGGAGAAGAATGGAAACCTCTTTCTCTGTGCAGTCAGCTATACAAAGCACATTACACACCTATAGCAGAATATTGCGTCGCGGCATATAATTTTGTTAAAACAATGTATCCCCTTAGTGAATTCAAAAACACAGACATCATAAATAAAATATTGCACGATTTATTGCCTGGTATATTTGCTTTCATCACGTCAGATGCATACTGCAAAGGTATATATCACATGAAGTGGATAAACAGATAATTTTTTTTTTTAAGTTGCGTATCCCTTACGGAACGTCGCAGTCAACACCAGCATTTTTCAGCTGTTGTTGATGTACTAGGCAAGTGTTACGTTCAGTAGTTTGCCATTGCTTTCTGAACGACCGGCTCCCATACCAGCACGTTATAACACAACTCCACACGGTCTGCTGCACAAATCGGTCGCAGCTGAGCTTCGAACGCCTGGTACCTGGCTCACGAACCGCGTTCGCAAGCCTTTAGCCACGGAGCCGGCTAATTCCAGGGATATATATATATATATATATATATATATATATATATATATATATATATATATATATATATATATATAAACAGATAATACTTTGGCTAAAATACCGCTTTCATTCATTCATTCATTCATTCATTCATTCATTCAGTAGCATGTCCTTTGCAGAACCTCACCCCCATAAAAACCTTCTGGAAAACCACTCGATCATGAGCAAGATGTCCCACATCCGATACTCCCATATGCAGATCATCCACTACATCCTGCACCCATCTTCTCTTTGGCCTTCCTCTTCTTCTCTTCCCGGGCACACACCCCTCTATTATTGTTTTCTCCAGACTTTCATGACCTTTCAATTTACCAAAATATTTCAATTTTCTTTGTTTATGGTCTTCAGTAGCAAACCTTTTTCAATATTCAGAACTTGTGGTTTGGATGCATTTGTTCTTTTTTTTTTGTATCTAAGATATTCTTAGAACCCGTCTATAATATTTATATTCAAAGGCAATTATGCGCTATTCAGCTTGTTTAGTAAGTGTCCAGGTCTCACTGGCGTATGTTGGAATGGGAAAGATGCATGCTCTTAAAAATCTAATTTTTGTAGGTCTATCTGTCCCTCTCCCCAATTTATTAAGTTGCTTTAGTTTTTTAAGAGCAATAGATATTTGTCTTTTAATTTCTTTCGTTGTATCACCATTGTTGGTAATTAATAACCCAAGGCATTCAACATTTTCCACCACCTCCAATTTTTCTTCATTGACATACATTTCTTTCTCCATATTAGTTTTACCTGTATGCATTATCTTAGTATTTTGCTATTAAGATATAAACTGTGAATTTCACTATTTTTTTGGGGGGTGGGGTGGGGTGGGTGGGGGGGGGGGGGCTGAGGTTATTAGTTTTCATATAACATTTTGTGATGTGGATAGTCGTACTGTATCATCAGCATATCGAATCTCTAGTATTTCATGAACACCGATATTTAGGGCATCATATTGCTGCTCCCTGTTTATATCATCTCAAACATTTCTCATTATATTTTTGGCGTACAGGTTAAACACATAGGGTGACAGCACACAGCCCTGACGGACTCCTTGCTTGATGTCAAACCGATCTGATGTCTCGCCATCTATTCTAACCGCTGCTTGTTGGTCTAGATAGAGCATTTTTATGAGTTGTACTACATGTGATGGAAAGCCCATTTGCCTCATGATTTCCCAAAGTTTCTGATATTTTATAGTCAAATGCCTTTTTGCAATGGATCTCCAACACTGTCTGTCCCTTCCTTTGTCTGTAAATTCTGTCAGACTGTTGTTCGTCCATCTGTTGATGTTATCTTCCCACTTGTATCGTTGTCTACCTTTTGCTCGCTTGCCCTCAACCTTGTCTTCTAGTATGGTGTTTTTATAAGAGTGTTTTGTCTTTTTTTTTTTTGCATATCCCTTACAGGACGTTGCAGTCGACATCAGCATTTTTCAGCTGCTATTGATGTACTAGCAAGATTACGCTCAGTAGTTTGCCATTGCTTTATGAGAGACAGGCTCACATACCTCGTAAGTTACCAAGGCGGCGAGAACCGCTACCGATTCTCGCGCAGGTTACGTTACTCACGAGAATATACGGTATTACGGAGAAAGACGTTAAATGCGTTTTAATGCTTATTGTTCTTTTGTTGTCAAAGAATTGCTTCATAAGAGATGTTGAATGAAAGAATGTATGAGAGGAAATAGAGAAGAAGGACAGAATGTCAGACTGACCTGCGTGGTCGGGCGCTTGTGGGATCAAATGGAGAAGGTGGGGCAACATAGTGAGAACCCATATGTGGAAAGAATGATATTTCGGGGGTTCGGCAGGGGTTCTGGAAGAATCTCAAAACTGAGAGGGAAGACCAGGAGAACTTTTAATCAGATAGCGGTGGGAACGATTAGTAGTATGACTCTTTGCTGGCTGTTGAACGAGGGGACGGAGCACGTATGGGAATGTCCTGAGTGCAGTGATGTCGGTTCTTAACTCAACTCAACTCTATCAAAAGCTTTCTTGTAGTCTATATAACATACATATATACTTTTCTGAACTTCTATTCTTCTTCTTCAGCTTTCCGAGCCATTGAGGTTCTTTGCTGCAAATACAATCCGTCTCCATTCGTCTCTCTGGTGGACCTTCTCTTGCCAGTCGTTGATTCCAAGTGCTTGTAGGTCTGTACATGTATTATCTCTCCACCGTCTTCTTGATCTACCTCGGGGTCTACGGTCATTTATTTCCTGAGTGTAAGCGAGTTTTGTTTCCCTATTATCTTCCATTCTTTCTATATGCCCCAGCCATTGTAGTCTATTAGCCTTCATGATACCAGTGATTAGCGGGGACTTAAACAGATCATAAATGTCTTTGTTACTTCTTCTTTTCCACTCTCCACTTTGTGTATCCCTAATGGGTCCAAAGATGCGTCTTAAAATTTTGTTCTCAAAGGGTTGTAACAAGGCTTCGTCTCCTTTCGTTGTACTCCAGGTTTCAGAGCCATACAGCACAACTGGTCTGATCAGTGTTTTGTATATTGTGATTTTGGTGTTACGAGATAGCGCATTTGATTTTAGTAGATGTTGTGGTGCATAGTACATCTTATTTCCAGAGTTGATTCTAGTTTGTATTTCTTCCCTTATGATGTTGGAGCAGTTGAAGATTGTACCCAGGTATTTGTATGTTTCCGTTCTTTTAATGGTCATATTATCTATTTGTATGTGGCCAGAGTTTTTAGCCATTCCGTCTCTTGAAATTACCATATATTCTGTCTTATCTTGGTTGATAACCAGCCCCATCTGTTGGGCTTTTTCCTTTAAGAGGTTCAATATTTCCAATGTCTTTTGTTCACTTTGCCCTATAATATCTATATCATCTGCATAACCAAGCAGCTTGGATGTTCCTCCAATATCACATTCCTCCTTTATCTTCCTTACAACTTTTTCTAGAGCCAGATTGAAGAGTAGCGGCGATAGTGCATCACCCTATTTCAAGCCAGATGTTATTTGGAAGGGGTCTGATTTCCTGCCTTTATATGTTACTATATTATAAGTATCTTCCATGCATAGTCTGGTCATGTTGATTAACTTCCTTGGTATTCCAAATTCCTGCATAGCATTCCATAGACTATTCCTATGGACACTATCATAAGCCTTTTTAAAATCCACAAAAATGTTATGGAGATCTCTTTTATATTCCCAATGTTTCTCGGCTATTTGTTGTAAGATAAATATCTGATCTATTGTTGATCTGTTTTGTCTAAAACCCGCCTGATAGTCACCTAATATGTCTTCTGAATATGGTTTTAGTCTATTTAGTAATACTGCGGATAGTATCATAGCTTGTGGACAGTAGTGATATTCCTCTATAATTTCCACATTGGAACTTGTCTCCTTTCTTAAAGATAGGTATCAATAATAACTCTTTCCAGTCATGGGGTAATTCTTCTGTCCTCCAGATTTTTATTATTAGTTCGTATAGCTTTAGATGTAATGCATGGCCACCTGCCTTTATAAATTCAGCAGCAATTCCATCAGTCCCAGTTGCCTTATTGTTGTTAAGTCGTGTGATTACATATAGGATTTCTTCAAATGTAGGTTCTTCAATTTGTGGTTCGCATGTTAGAACCTCTTCCTTTGGGAAAATGTTACTTGGAGCTTCACAATTTAGTAATTCAATAAAATATTCTTTCCATGTGTTGCACATTTCCTCATTGGTATTTATCATATTCCCATTTTTGTCTTTTAAACCATATGTGTTTTGTTGGTGCCCTCGTTTCATTGACTTGAGTTCTTTAAAAAATTTTCTGAATTCATTTTTCTGGTGATTAGTTTCCATATCTTTGATTATATTACTCATATATTCTCGCTTCTGCTGTCTGACTATTTTTGTAGCCTCTTTACATTCATTTCTATAATGCTCTTCCTTTTGGATGTTATTGATGTCATTTAACCATACATGTCTGGCATTCTTCTTCCTAATGACTGCTTCTTCACATTTTTGATTGAACCATCTGTTCTTTCTATGCGTGGTTAACACACCGAGACATTCTTCTGCGGTAGACTGAATTGTATTCTTGATGTTCAACCAAGTTTGGTCAACGCTTTCCTCCGAAGGGTTTTGCAGAGTTTCAAATTTACATTTTATTTCATCTGTAAATTTCTCTTTGACTGTAATGTCTTGCAGTTTTTCTCTGTTATATGTTGGGTGTAGTCTTTGTAATTTAGTATTGAAAGCTCTCTTAAGTTTTATTTTAAATTTTGCTCCAACGAGGAAGTGGTCACTGTGGCACTCAGCTCCTCTATAACTTCTGACTTGCTGTATGTTTGATGCATTTCTGTTGTTAATTAAAATGTGATCTATTGTCACATGATTTCCAAGTTTGTTCGTGTATATCCTTTCTTTGTAGTCTGGTACTGCTAATCTGCAGTCCTTTGGCTTCTGCCAGGTTGATGACTCTCCATCCATTATCATTTGAAGTTGTATGTAGGCTTTCCATACCGGCCACTTTTTTTTATTAGTTTGCTCTCTACCTATTTTTGCATTGAAGTCTCCCAGCACAATCAGGATGTCCTGTTTGGGGGTTTCTTCTATGACATCTTCCAGATCATTATAAAAGTCTTCTTTAATATCATCTTCTTTCTCTTCAGTAGGTGCATGTACATTAATCATCGTTATATTTTTCCATTTGCCAAAACAAAAGTCCTTGTCTATCAAGCCTGTGTCCTTAGTACTCTTCTCTATGGCAGTGAAACCTGGACAACTTACTCACACCAAGAGAAAAATTTAAACAGCTTTCATATGCGGTGTCTGCGAAGAATTCTTGGTATTAAGTGGCAAGACAAAATCACAAATACTGAAGTATTGGAAAGATCAGGTTGTGTGACAGTTTATTCCATGCTCAGTCTTCGTAGACTTAGATGGATAGGACATCTTAGGCGGATGGATGATGGTAGAATACCAAAGGATATCTTTTTTGGTGAATTACAGATGGGTAAGAGATCTCAGGGTCGGCCTCTACTACGATACAAAGATGTGTGTAAGCGGGACATGATTGATACAGGCATTGATAATGCACATTGGGAGCAAGTCGCCGCTGTACGTGTTACATGGAGGGCAAATATCAGAAATGGAATAAAGTCAAAGGAGAAAATTATTGCAGAAAAGTCACACACCAAGCGTTTGAGACGTAAGATGGTGCATGATGGTGGAAATGACCACGTGTTCACATGCACCCACTGTGAACGGACATTTACAGCGCAAATTGGCCTTATCAGTCACACTCGCTACCGCCATAGTTAAAAGTTATTATGCCTTTTTAAAGCACAAACTATCGTCTGTCAAGACGGCAAGGTGCCAATGTTTTCCATTTACCTATTATTCGTAATTTACTAATCCTGTCATTAAAAGCTTTAAAGTTTAAAACGTTCCCCCCATAACTCTTTTTTGATGACAAATCCTGTTCCTAATTCATGTTTATTTTGGGTGTTTCCTCCATATATTATAATCATTCCATTTTGCTCTAATGTACCCTCTCCTGGCCACCTTATTTCTTGAATTGCTGTTATATCCATTTGATATTCAACCAGCTCCCGGGTTAGTTCTTCGGCCGCTCCAGCTCGATATAGTGTCCGTACATTCCATGTTCCAAATCTCAAAAGTCCTTTAACGTTCCAAGGTCGTTGTCCAGATAAGTCAGTCCGATATCGAGGCTCATGTATTTGTTTCGTAACAAAGAAAGGTTTTTACAAAGGTGGGGATGTTAACCCCACGCTTCAACCCCCAACCTGGAGGACCAGGGTGTTTCTCTTTGTCTGTTCTCTACCCTTTGACCTGTCCGGCTTGGGAGGCCCTGCTGGTAGCTACCCTACCGCCGGCATAGCTCTCAGGGTCATTGAGAAACTCAAGCCCCCCCCCCCCACCACGACAAGGTGGAAACACCATCGGGGGAGTCTGAACTTCTATGTATTTTTTTTTTTTTTTCATCTGAACTTCTATGTATTTTTTAATTAATATCCGCAAACAGATTATTGCTTCACCGGTGCTGCTGTTTTTGCTGAACCCAAATTGTTCTTCAGCTACTTCCTCATCTGTTTTTCTTACTGATATTGTTTAAATATCCAAACATACCCATGTCCGCAAAACGACAGATAATAAACAGCATATTCACAGCAACCCTATGCTACCAATCTCAAACTTGGACTTTATCCAAATCACACTTTCGCAAAATCAACACCTGCGAGATGAAATGCCTGAGGAGAGCTGCCAACTTAAAAATCCGAGACCGAGTAAGAAATGCTGTTATCAGACAGACTGTGGGATCGACACCATGTGCCACATTTATGGAAAGACAGAAGATCAAGTGGTGTGGCCATGTCATTAGAATGCAACACCAACAACTACCATCACTGGCCTTACATCAAAGATCATCTGCGACGAGACCAAGAGGACGTCCAAGAAGAAAATGGATTGACGACATCAAAGACATTGTACAATCACACGGATTGACACTTTCCAGTGCCGCCCACCGGGCGCTGGCGCGCAAATTATTCCCCCCACACGACGCTTGGCGGCAGAAGTGGAAGATGATGATGGTGATGATTGTTTAAATGTTTTTTTTTTCGCGCGCGTTTAAGAAGTGCGCATCACTTCAACACCGTCATATTTCTCAACTGAACACAATCTTGTGACGTTCACAGCAAAAATGTGTAAACAAGGAACTCTGAGAGGAAAATAAAAACTTAGGAAAATGTGCTTTCTTTCACTTGTAGATTAAACAAATGTATGGCACCTTGTCAATGAAACCGTATCTCATTTGGTAATATCGTCCACTCCCCCTGCTAGTAACAAGTCACAGGATTCAGTTCGGACAAAGCAGGTAACAGTCATACCTGCGAATGTGCTTGTCTGGTTACCCATACATTCACACACGAAGGTAGTTGGGGAGTGGGATGGGTACCTATTTTACGGACTATAAGACGCTACGAACTATAAGACGCACCTTAATTTTTAATCAATGTTTTTAAAAAATAACATTTTTACAATTTTTATAATTAATTTTGAGTATAAGACGCACCTGCATTTTGGAGGCAATTTTTTGAAGAAAAAAGTGCGTCTTATACTCCGTAAAATACGGTAGGTCTTTTAACAGATTCCGTGCCAATCAAAAAAACAGGTTTGGACATCACAAAAATGGATGGCGGAAAATAGGAAGTGTGTGTGTATCACAGCTATGACTTGAAAGTTGCTAATGTGGTAGCAAATATGTTGTATTATATATCAAATTAAAGGGGGTTGCAGAAGGAAAACAACTGTATATAAGTCCATGGCTGATACGAGAAATCGCCTAAGATGGTTACTCATCCCATGGCAGTGAATCAGTTCATGTTGTGCTGTCAGTAGACCCATCCCAGCTAAACTATGACGTGATTGATAGTAATGTTGTGCTGTCAGTAGACCCATCCCAGCTAAACTATGACGCGATTGATGGTAATGTTGTGCTCTCAGTAGACCAACCCCAGCTAAACTTTGATGTCATTGATGGTAATGTTGTGCTGTCAGTAGACCCATCCCAGCTAAACTATGACGTGATTGATGGTAATGCAAGTGCATCCTTCACTTTCTAGTTTTTAAAAATTGGTTAGTTTGCAATGAACATCGACCTGTCTGTCGGTCTTTCTGTTTGTCAGTTTATCTGCACTTTCGTGGTCACATAGTCATAACTCTGGTGACTACTTAGTCTCATAAACTGGGGACCGGAAACATGTCAGTGAGGTCAAGCGGCTCGTGTTACAGACCACAGCAACCAGCAAGTGCAGTATTGTCAAGCTAGAGGAAACTAGCACCCTGTTTGCGGTATGTAAGAATGGCGAAACAACCAGTTCCCTTAGTGGATCGTTACAGAAATTGGTGAAGGAGTACTGTGTTCCATTGTTGCCTGGACATTGGATGGGTGTTTGTTGACACTGACATACACCAACCTTGCAGGGAAATGCTACAGACCTAAGCTTAAATCTCAACCAGCCTGTATGTGCTTACAGGGCCGTGCGGTAGATTTTCTCTGTATGATGCAAGTCTTCGAAATGCCGTCCCTTAAATGGTTTTTTCTTTACAAATATCGGCCCCTCATACCACTCGCTTACGGTGCCGCCTGTTGTTACCGCCTCTCGTCATCATAGCACGATACGGCCCTGCTTGCTAAATTATGACCTGGATACATCCTCATATACCTTTCTTCAGATGTGAAGTTCCAGTACCGGCCTTGCGCACCCCATATTTCCTGAGGTTGAGAGGGAGAAGATCTCTGCAACAAAATCTCAGTGGAAATGACACGCTGATAATGGGCTGGGAATCAAACAACCAACTAAACATACAATCAAAATAACAACGAATAAAATCACGACCCAGACACACAATTAATCAACCAAGCAAACAACCAAACATTCAAACACATAATTTAATACCAATCTTGTTCTTCTTCAGCTGTTCTATTGCTTTTGCTGTAAAGAGCCGCATAACAAGAGAAACAATTAACAAACACCCAAACAAACAATGAAAAAAAAAAACCATACAAACAACCAAACAAACAATAAAAGAAACACATATTCAACCAAAGAAACAACCAACAAACAGCCAACCAAACAACAAAGTAAGTATCCAAGTCACATGAATCTGTATTTTTGGTATGTGTTAATATTTTCCACATCTCGATAATTTTCAGGTGGAGCTAACATTGACAGAGTCCGAACCCAGAGTCAGCGATAGCATAATGGAGAGTTATGGAGCACCAAATGTCCACACATGAACCTTGTATGGAGATCAGTGATGCATTCTTTCCATTACAATGGTGGCATACTTGCTCTCCTTTAGTTTCTTCTGTAAACTATTCCCATCTGCCACATTGCTGTAGGAAACACAGACATGTCGCGATAAGAATTGTCAAGAATCTTCCAGGAACATTATGGTCGCAAGACGATCTTTGAGGTGTAAAGTAGACTAGGTTCCCCCGTTAGTTACATGGAAGACTCTAGTTTAACGACGCAAGGATAATGATAAGGATAATATTATAGTCGGTATAGCAATCTAAAATCCCATAACATGTCTCAATTCTGAAGATTAACACAGTAAACACGCATGCCATCAGAGTATCCCTGCGTGGTTTGAAGAAAAGCCCTACAATGAAGCATGAACTACGATCGCCTGTCCGCCGCAGAAGACCAGATGGTGACGGACAAAATGTCAAAACTGCTTTAGGAAAGTCCTTACCAAAAATTATCCCCAAGAACTGTTATCAGTATGGAACCGTTAAACACGGGGACATGAGTGCGCATGATAGCAAACCATTATGTACACATCGTCCTTCTGATGGGACTCTGATGTACGATTGCACAGAAATATGTGCTAGCAAGTGGGGAGGTGGAAGGCAAAGAGAAACAACCGGTTGTTTGGTTGCCACTGCTGAAGCGAGTGTGGGAAGTGTTAGTGAGCCATCTACGAGTAGAAAAAAGTCTTCTGAATCCCAAGGTCTGAACATTCTAAATGCTTTACCCAACTCCCAAACTGCACACGAAAGAGATGCGAGGCAAAATTTCTCATTACTCAAGTATAATATTTCTGCCAATAACATGGCGCTGCCATACGGTCGTTCCTGTAAAATTTCTGCTTCAGATACTGCTATTATTTTCCATAAGCGTCAGTGTGTGGCCTGGTGTCCTTATACCCGTCTGTATATGAGTGGTGTCACTAAGACAGAAGGTTTTAGCATTGCAAAAACTATGCGGGCCCAACGTAACGATAGTTACCAAAGCGATCAGAAATGTTCCATTCAACATTCAGATTTGGGTAGAGACGAATTTGTAATCGGCAGTGTGAATAAAATGTGCTCAGTGAAATGCTTGGAAACATCGCCATTGAAGCCACCACACAATCCAGTCTCCTATAGCTTACCAGTTGTCACTGGGGCTACAGTCAGTACAAGTTCACATAGTCATAGCTCAGGCAGTGCAACTACAAACAGTGTAAAGTCGCCGCCTGTGGCACATGTAGGCAACATGTTCCCACACGAAGACAATAATTCCCCGGTATGTCACTCTATTTGCTCCAGCACATTCTCCCCGAAAGCAACACAGGATCGGCCGCCGAGTACTAATTCCAATACAATTCTACAAGCATCCAGAAGATCATTTGACAACAATATACAACACTCTAATTTTCATTCAAACAGTCATGAGCAAGAACCCACTTCCATTTCATGGAATCTTCCAGAAGAGTCATGTGCTGAAGCAATACCAGAATGTACTCTCGCCAAAGATGGAAGTTATTTCAACGAGATGGTGGATCTAGTTCTCCGTGTTCTGTTCACCATGTACATCAAAGAGTTAAATAACAGACACATAAAAACGCCCACATCAGATACAGGAGGAAACGAACTTTCAGATAATCCAGGTGTGGAAACATTAACAAGTAATTATAAAAGGAAATCTAAAGAGAAAGCGTGTTCTTCGTCGCTTGTCCAACCATGGAACCCTGAACAGTGCATCAAAGATACGAAACCATTGCTACCAGTGAAATATAATGCCCCAGTTAGATCGAGCACACGACCAACCTCAAGATATAACGAAGCTGAAAAACGAGCGAGAAGCGAACCCCCTACGCAAACCAAGAAGTCTGTGTCACACAAGCCGTTAAAACATATGCACAAGAAAGTGTTTGTTCAATTAGCAGGGGACTACATCTCTCCAAAGAAAGCAGAGAAACATAAAGAGCGACCAGTAGTATCTTCAACCAGTCCTCGCAAACTATGTTCAATGGCACACGGGTGTATGAAGCTCCCGAATAAATTCAAAATAATCCCACGTCGGCAGAAACATTTTCTTAAAGCTAAGGAGGAACCTTTAAATATAGACAAACATGTAAGTGAGAAGAACAAAGCACAAAATGCACCAGTAGTGAAAGATAATAATACTACAGTAAAGAAGATAAAATATAAATCTTCCAAGTGGTGCGCAGATAATGATATACGTACGGTTGGAGGAGGATTACTTCACGACAATGATGAGCTACATGTTCATAATACAGTATATAAATGTAAGGATAAATTAATGCCGAATAGAACAAAGGACAACAGATGTTGGACCTGTTTATCGGACCAGGCACCCAAGTCACCACCTTGTGTCCATGGTTTAACAGACAGTAGTCACATCAGAAATGGGAGGAAACCACAAGCCACGATGTTGTACCACGACTTTGTAGATTGTAAAGACTGCGACAATGAGCAGTTAACTACGGGTCAACAGGTGTTCCCAAAGAAAAGCTACGGTATGGAAAATCTCTTGGTTGACAGTCTCAATCAGATAGCTGATGGCGGGAAGAGATTCACTAGTATGCTTCCTTCAAAGAAAACATACGTCGAAGAACTCGCTGGCAGTATGTCAGTAAAAGAGAGGCCAGCTGTAAACATTGGCACTAGTGAATGTCTAGGTGCCAGATACGATTTTGATCTAATGGAACCAAATAAAATATCGCGACATCAAAAGTCACGTTACGACTTTGAAAATAACGAAGTCGCTGAGCAAACGGCAGAAAGAATTAACCATCCAACAAGTCAAGATATTCATGTTAAATCAACAATAGTTCGCAGTGCTCTTAATGCCAAACTAGGGTATCACAAACCGCGCAAAGAAAGCAACATATGCTTCAAAGATAACCTCAAATTATGTCTCTCAAGTTGGCCAATGGGAAGTGGGTTTCATGTAGGAAGCTCGAGAAATCTAAATGAGCTTGAGAATAATTATTTTTACAGCAAGCAGTGTACACGTGGAGAATCAAATGAGCAAGACCAACATAGAAAGCACATAACATATAACGGATCTAGACTGAGGTATGATTGTGCAGATTCTGGAGATAGTAAAATTTCCAAACACGTGAATGTAAGTGACCTTTCAGTTGACAACTCAATTCCTAACCTACCAAAACACAGGAGATTGTTTTCAAATGGCCCAGAGTATTGTAATGTAATACACGTGTGCAACACAGACAAAACAGAATCAAATATCAGAACTTCACAATTATCCCCCAAACGTTCTAGTGAGCCAATACTGACAGAACAACGGCATGTCAAAGAAAACAATGTGAAGACAGATACAGGAAGAACAAACATTCATTATTGCAGTTTGCCTGTGAATCTACAGGCTATAAACAATGCAATAATTGGCAAATATGAACAATTACCAGTTGTTAAAGAGAATGTATTGTCTATTAACAAATGCCATGACGAACCAGAACCAAAACTGGTAAAATCGTTGGAGGGTGACAGCTCTTCTGATTTGATACTACAAGAGCTTTCTTGGATTTCATCCTCTGATCAACAGTCCCCATTGAGGGAGACTGCTAAAGGAAAAGACATGTCACACGAACTAGATGAGTCTCAAGATAGCAGGCGTGTCAATAGAGATGGTTTCATCCAGCGCATAATTAATGACATTGAGTTTCAGAATTACCTGGATGAAATGAAGTGTCCGTGCAGCCAGGCAAAGGGCGCTTCCAAAAGACGAAATCTATCTCGGTGGCATGTATTAGGACATGCTGATAAAGATTTGAAAATGAGTCACAGAGCAATGACTTCATCAAGAACTCTGAATGATGACACAGGGAGGCGTGAAGTGTCACCAAACAACGCTCAGCGTGGCATTTACGATCATACTTCACAACAGACCTTGGTCAAAGACTATAACATGAAAATGAAGAGTCCATGTGGCCACAAGATACCCGGCTACCCATCAGAGATAGAGGAGACTCTGTTCCAAGGAGGAGAACCAACTTTAGCCGAGAAACATTTCAGATATCCGCCTGCCGGTGATGCTGTCCTCGGCAATGTCACACAGTCGGCAGATTGCTATCTACAATCAACTTTACAACAAATACGCGCCAAAAACATCAATAAAAACAAGTCAGGTATTTCATCAAGTGAAAGACCACTCAACAAAACCAATCTTCACAAGGTACAATCAAGTGCTAATTATCCCCATCTAGAAGCAAATGCATATCTTTCCTGGGGTCTTGATCAAGCAGATATTTTAAGAAATGGCTTGCGGTTCTCATGTGAGCATTCAGACTTTGATCAATCAGAAAATGTTGAAATGGATAATTTAATTATGTCTAAAGATACGAATGTAAGCAAGCGAAATTCAAACTCTAAATACCCGCTAGAGGTATGCCCCACTCTTTTAAGATCAGTCCAAAACGCCTGCATTTTGGAAGCCAGAGGGACGCCACACAAAGGGCACCATGATGATAGAATGATCGCTTGGATATTTAATAGAGATACCCAAAGCAACTTTCTAAAACAGACTATTCCAGGGGACAATCAAAACTATTATGGCCACCCTTATACGTTTATGGAGAGAGGTCCATGGGCTCATGGTTGGAATAGATGGCAGGGGGCCAATGTTCAAGAGGAACCTTTAGATCTTTCCATGACAAAGAGGCAAACATCGTCCTCTTTAATAAGTCACCCAGAAGGTTCATGTGAAAACTGTTTACTGTACTTGGCACCTGTAGAACCGGATTGCACGTGGTTTCCATTGCAGTCTTCACCTTTGGACTTGTCCACAAAACGACCTTGCTAGCTACCTAATCTTTATTACCTCTAAGGATGCATTGTTTTTTTTTTTTTCTAAAATTAAACAAAAACCCAAATAATACCAGGAGACATAACCACATGTCAACCAAAAAGGACAATTAACAACGAAGACATTGAAAATGGCATATGCATTGTACTTTGATTATATTGGCTCGATAATTACCAAACTTAGAGGATATTCCGCCGATCTTCCTCGCGAAGAGGTTAACGACTTTCTCGGTAATGCCGTATATCTACGTGAGGAGCACAGCTGCGCGAGATTCAGCAGCGGATCACATCGCTTTGGTTACTTAGGGGTATGTGAACCGATCACTCAGAAAGCAATGGCAAAGTACTGAGAGTAATCTTGCCAAGAGCACCAACAACAGCTGAAAAATGCCTGTGTTGACTGCAACGTCCAGTAAGGGATATGCAACTTTAAAAAAACCTCTCCACAGCACAGCGCCTGGACTAAATTTTAGAGATCATGTGTTGCACATGCAGCATGATCCTTCCCTCTCTCGGCCCGCTTAGTTTACCCCAGAAGGAAAGGTAACAGCAATACATCTGAAACAAAACAAGCTGCAGACCCTGCCGGATCAGCAAAGCAATTCTCTAACTGTCCGTTTGTTGGAACTTCGATCCTAGACCAGTTACCGACGAAGGCTTGGGGTCTGGTCTGCCCTGCAATGGAAATTAATTAGTCTTTATGTTGCCTTTCCTCTCATCAGGATGAGACCTGTACCCTCCCAATTGCGCTCTTCCGCCCGAACCCGTTGGCACAATGTGGGGTGTCGGGTTTGATGATTACCGCCCGATATTCAGTGCTAACAGAAAGCGGATATTACCATCTACTGTCATACGGTAGCTTAGTCATATCTGACTAAACCCTGACTAACTCACAACACAAGCAAGCACATTAAGAAACAGATTTTGAGGACACGCAACTATCCCGTGGCAGAACACGAATGTGAGTCGTGGATCTTTTCGTAAACAACGAAAGCAGAAAATCGTAGCTTTTAAATCCACATGTTACTGACAATTTCTAATAATACCGTGCATCAAGGAATCTAAAATTATAAACGTTCTACGAAATATGTACATGGAAGAGGTCTGAATAAAAAACAGATTCATGCCTTGGAAAATGAAATACTTTAGCCACATTGAATGTGCCACATTAATGGTTTGGAAAGAAGAATACTAAACAAAAAATACTTAAGAATAGCCAAAGGTTAAACAACACGAAGGTTAATACATGACATTAAAGTCACTCTGGGCGAGAAAATTCATGAGCCAGGGGAACTGGTAAAAGATAAAAGGTTTATCCCACGGGCCGTGATGAGAGCAATGTTCTGTAAAAACCTTCGACACGAATGAATGAAATCGATAAACACATTTTCTCGAAGAAAATTCAAATGAATAGAGCAAGAACAGTACACTGTAAACAGTAGCAAAGCTGAATTAATACTTAATGTCTGTTGGTTGAAGATAAATAAAACATGAAACAACATATTTATGGAAGCTTGAGGTTTAATATAAGTGTAGTTTCAGCAAGAAGATGGCGGCTGATGGGACGAATATGAAGTGTTTACAGCCAGTGTGAAAGTATTACTTTAAAGATCTGTATCTACATCTTACAACATTTCCTGAGGGAGACGAGGCATCTTTGAATTTGCCCAGAATGTTATGTCGATTCTTAAAACCATGAAACACATCAATCTGGATTCTTATAATGAATGAGTTATTTATTGATGCGATTGTACCATGTTGCAAACTAGACAGACAATTTCCGGTAATGAGAGAATTTTAATCAAATTTTCTGTGATTGTTTTTGTTCTGTATTTCTGCGTTTCCCGATGTCTTTCACTGTCTTCTAGAAAGATTCTTCGTGTTTGCTGCCTTCAAGATAGTTTTTTATAGTTTCTACTATTCTACAGTTTTCGGTGTGTCTACTGTTCTGCAGCTTTCTTATTTCTACAATTCTGCAGTTATCGTAATTTCTACAATTATGCATTTTTCGTTATTTCTACAATTCTGCAGTTATCGTAATTTCTACAATTCTGCAGTTTTCGTTATTTCTACAATTCTGCAGTTTTCGTTATTTCTACAATTCTGCAGTTTTCGTTATTTCAACAATTTCTGCAGCTATCTTATTCCTAAAATTCTGCAGTTGTCATCCCATCTATAATTCTGCAGTTTTCGCTATTTCTACAATTTGCAGTTTTCGTCATGTCTACAATCTGTAGTCGTTGTATTTATTATTCTTTTAATCTACAGACTGTCGAATATTCCTGCTATTCTTTAGTAGTAGTATCTTAATGTCTCTGTTTTATGATGTCAGCTGAATGTAAGAAATGTTGCATGACCTACCATTTTTTAATAAAATCAGTTGTTTACATCACCCCACTCTCTTGCTGGTGCAATTTTTGAACTAGTAGATATTAAGTTGGGAATGGCGGTGGCGCAGGGATTAGCACGCATGTCTGCAGGCTCTATGATCATATGTTCAAACCCCTATCCTCCCTTCAAGGCGGGCATGTGACAGTGCTCCTGGTCGACTTATCATAAAATGGGTTCTAGGACATGTCCTGTGAAGTACGGGCGGCAGGCGTGATATTCTTCACTTCATCCATCTAGTACCGACCTGCCTACAAATGAGTCTAGCATCATTTAGCCCCATAGGGTGAGAAGGGGATGTTTATTTACTGTTAACATATTGAGCGATTATATTTGTGGAAGATACAATAAAATAAATAAAGTAAAATAATTAAAAGACCCTATGCACACGAAGATAAATGTTCATAGAAAGTCCTCTTCACATGTACAGAGAAGAACGAACGAACGAACACACTTTATTTTCAAAGGGTTAGGAATTGGGCACGCAGGCCCGTCCGACATTCTGCCTGTCTTCTCTCTTTCCTCTCATACTTATTTCATTTAACATCACCTTTGAAACTAATCTTAGACAACTATAGAACAATATGCATTAAAACGCATGAAAAATATTCAGTAATACACGACTCACTAAAGCAATTTTTAACAATGCCATTATAAATATCTAAGGAAGGTGTAACGTACCATACATACTGGAATGTTTATTAGCTAGTTATCGCATGAGATAATGTTCCATTATTTTTGTTTTTCTTTTTAGGGAGACATGTAATATGTACTGAGATAGTGTTCAAACAGGTTGCGACTGTATGTATAATGATTGGTGGTGCCTTTGATTTCTTGTGCATAAAATTTGGTGGAACTGCGGTAAAGCTGTGAAAGTTTAAACAATATAAAATGACACAAAGTAGTACAGCTTTACATAACAGAGTTACGACACATACAGAACGTTGCGGCGGTTAGCCTTCATCAGCAAACAAACACATTCACAAACACAACATACAGTCAAGGAAAACTCCTGTGACTACATTAGAAGGTGATGACAGGACGAGAGGAACAAATGCATGGAAAAATGGAAGCAATGAAGAGAAAATGAGAATTGAAAAAAATGTTAATTGAAAAGAATGTTAGTCGAAGAAAATGTTTAATAGGAAAACTGTTTATAGAGAAAAAAAACTGTATACTCACCTCACGTACGGATCTACAAATGACCACGGAAATTTCGGGTGTATCTACACACGGCGCCGGATGCCACGGCCCAGCGAGCACATAGAAAGAAGGGGGCGGGGGAGGAGGCGTGAAAAATCGACCACGACCCCATTGTGCCGCTGGTCCGGGTGGACCTGTACGCATGAACACGTGCACACACACAGACACACTTCAACAGACAAAATGCTAGTGTATGTGGACATATGTACAGTCTATGCAAGAAGAGAGAGAGAGAGAGAGAGAGAGAGAGAGAGAGAGAGAGAGAGAGAGAGAGAGAGAGAGAGAGGAGATCGAGAGGGAGAGACAGACAGAGAGAGACAGAGAGAGACACAGAGAGGAAAAGTGCCTGTGATCTACCACATGGGGTATATTGTAACCTACGAAATAGTCAGTATGGTTGCTAGTCATACAACGCGTTTCAGGAGCCCCTCGCCCAGTGCTAGAGTTGTTGGGGTTGTGTAAGATCCAACTACTGGCAATGCACGTGAAGAAGGTATGCACAGAGAAGCCAGATGTAAGAGGAGAGAGAGAGGGAGAGAGAGAGTGAAAGAGAGAGCGAAAGGGGGGAGAGAGGGGGAGAGAGAGAGGGGGAGAGAGAGAGGGAGAAGAGAGGGAGAGAGAGAGAGGGAGAGGGAGGGAGAGAGAGAGGGAGAGAGATAGAGAGAAAGGGAGAGAGAGGGGGAGAGGAAGAGAGAGAGGGAGGGAGAGAGAGGGAGAGAGAGAGTGAGAGAGGGTGAGAGCGAGAGAGGGGGAGGGCAAGAGAGAGATCAAGAGAGGGAGAGAGAGAGGGAGAGAGGGGGAGGGCAAGA
Organism: Cepaea hortensis; assembly: GCA_963921405.1. NCBI lineage: Eukaryota > Metazoa > Mollusca > Gastropoda > Stylommatophora > Helicidae > Cepaea > Cepaea hortensis. Next base: position 66,139,383 of record OY992890.1, on the reverse strand, counting down.
GAGAGATCAAGAGAGAGATCAAGAGAGGGAGAGAGAGCGCGAGAGGGAGTGAGAGAGGGAGGGAGAGCGAGACTCACCCTCTCTCACTCTCTCTCTCTCCCTCTCTCTCCCTCCCTCTCTCTCTTCCTCTCCCCCTCTCTCTCCCTTTCTCTCTATCTCTCTCCCTCTCTCTCTCCCTCCCTCTCCCTCTCTCTCTCTCCCTCTCTTCTCCCTCTCTCTCTCCCCCTCTCTCTCTCCCCCTCTCTCCCCCCTTTCGCTCTCTCTTTCACTCTCTCTCTCCCTCTCTCTCTCCTCTTACATCTGGCTTCTCTGTGCATACCTTCTTCACGTGCATTGCCAGTAGTTGGATCTTACACAACCCCAACAACTCTAGCACTGGGCGAGGGGCTCCTGAAACGCGTTGTATGACTAGCAACCATACTGACTATTTCGTAGGTTACAATATACCCCATGTGGTAGGTCACAGGCACTTTTCCTCTCTGTGTCTCTCTCTGTCTCTCTCTGTCTGTCTCTCCCTCTCGATCTCTCTCTCTCTCTCTCTCTCTCTCTCTCTCTCTCTCTCTCTCTCTCTCTCTCTCTCTCTCTCTCTCTTCTTGCATAGACTGTACATATGTCCACATACACTAGCATTTTGTCTGTTGAAGTGTGTCTGTGTGTGTGCACGTGTTCATGCGTACAGGTCCACCCGGACCAGCGGCACAATGGGGTCGTGGTCGATTTTTCACGCCTCCTCCCCCGCCCCCTTCTTTCTATGTGCTCGCTGGGCCGTGGCATCCGGCGCCGTGTGTAGATACACCCGAAATTTCCGTGGTCATTTGTAGATCCGTACGTGAGGTGAGTATACAGTTTTTTTTCTCTATAAACAGTTTTCCTATTAAACATTTTCTTCGACTAACATTCTTTTCAATTAACATTTTTTTCAATTCTCATTTTCTCTTCATTGCTTCCATTTTTCCATGCATTTGTTCCTCTCGTCCTGTCATCACCTTCTAATGTAGTCACAGGAGTTTTCCTTGACTGTATGTTGTGTTTGTGAATGTGTTTGTTTGCTGATGAAGGCTAACCGCCGCAACGTTCTGTATGTGTCGTAACTCTGTTATGTAAAGCTGTACTACTTTGTGTCATTTTATATTGTTTGATTTCTTGTGGAAGATTGTTCCACAACTGAGTGGCAGAGTATGCTAAGCTTGTTTTGTACACGTCTATCTAAGGTTTAGGGACGTGAAGTATGTTTAGTTGTTCACTATGTCTTGCGTTGCATTTAAACAATGGCCAAAGGTAGCATGGAGTATTTTGAAGTCGGATTTTGTAAATTAGTTTAGTCTTATTAAAAAGTAAGCGTTTGTGGAGTGGCAATAAATGAAGACGTTCATGTAGGTTAGAATTGTCAGTAAGCTTTTTACCATTAATTAAACACACTGTCCTTTTCTGGAGTGAGTAAAGGCGTTTTGTTATTGCTTTAAAGCATCCATCGCAGATTGTGGAGCAACAGTCAATATGTGTTTGTATGTGGGAAGTATAGAATATCTTTCTTGCGTTTTCATCAAGGAAAATTTTAATTTGGTATACATTTTTGGCTAATTATTTAACGAGAGCATGAATATGGAAATTAAAGGTTAGATTTTGATCAATGATAAAACCCAGTGCCTTATGCTCGGTTACATTTTCTATAGGCGTGCTACCAATGTGCAGCTGAAGAGTTCTCTGTGAGTTTAGAGTGTGAAGTCTTTGCCTGGTTGCTATTAACATAGATTTTGTTTTAGAAATGTTAATTTGCAGGCGGTTCGCATGACTCCAGTTAACTACCCTATTTAATTCATGTTGCAAGGATTATTCTAGCACATTGCATTCAATGGCGTTTGTGTGTACTGTGTGGTCGTCTGCAAAAAGGTAGCAGGACGACAAAAGATATAAAGAAAGATCATATATATAAATGGCAAAAACCAGAGGGCCAAATATAGGGCCGTGAGGTATTCCAATATTAATGGTAATGGCGTGAGATAAAAATTTATTGTGTGATACTACTTGTAGCCACTTTAGTAACATTTTCTAAACTGCTTTTAAATTATATAACCTGCATAGTTGGATACCTCTTGAAAAAACAAATCATTTAATATAGACATATAGAAGAAAACGATTTTGACCCCTTCACTTTTTGTGACCTACCTACACACTCACACAACTGTTGGTTACACTGCCGCCAAGGGATATTACTACTGCCACTCTCTAACTCAAGAACAGATAACTACTGCCAGTATATATATATATATATATATATATATATATATATATATATATATATATATACATATATATATATATATATATACACACACACGCACACACAGTTATATACATCTCCACGTCATGCTGTGATAACGTCAGACCGTGGGCTCGACTGCGACTGGTGTCTTGCCAACGCGAGGCCGCCAGCGTAGATGCATTTTGACAAAAAAAAAAGTCCCGCCGGAAAGATAAAAAAATTATCAATGATCCCGACTGTGTAGAGTGATGAAAGAATTACACATAAATACTAGAATGGATGTTGAATGCAAACATGCATTCATTGGCATTCATATCGCTGTGAATATTTCATAACAATATTAAATAATCATCGCTGAATTATGACAGGTAATCGACTATTTCCCGCATTGAAATATCACATCACAGCATGCGATCTTCATCATTTTAGTTTGGCATGTGCACTCGAATTTTAATAGTCGAAAATTACACAATTTACGTAAACATTTATGCTAGATCTAATAATACATACTAGAACAAACAACGACGTCTACGTAAAACGTGATTTGTGGGTCTACTTAAGTCTGAAAAATTCACTCTGTATCTCTGTGTAGGAAATGATTTTCAGAAACACGAGATGTGCACACGTAAACCAAGGTGGTAGAAACTATTAAAGTAATTGGTCCCTTTTTTAACGCGATCTTGAAATAATCGGAGAATTTGACATAACAATTACTCCAAACCTCATTAAATCGGAGACACAAAAACAAGAAAACGAAAGTTACTGCAAAAAAATCTCAGGTAAAGTTCGGCAACCGAAAACGTAATGGCTACTACTTGTTTTCTGTCTAATAAAAAGGATTTTTATCAATGTCACTATATTAAAGCTTACTTTCATTGTTTCTACTTTTTACAATCAGAATAGTATAATCTATCATATCGAATGCTTTTCTAAAGTCTATAAACACCGCTCCACATAGAGTATTGTTATTAATATTTTGATGCCAGTTTTATATCATATTTGTTAGGGCCGTGTGACAAGAACATTGTGGCCGAAACTCTCACTGACTGTCAACTATTAGTTTATGGCGAACTAAGTGTTCTAGTGTTGTTTTGTAAATGTTCTTTTCAAGCTGTTTGGATAGTGAGGATACTATGGAAATTGTCATATAGTTACTCATGAGACGATGGTCTAATGAACCAGATTTTAAATGAGGATATACTTGAGCGATTTTAAAGGCTGATGAGAAGTGACCTTTGGTGAGACATTGATTATATATAAAAGTTAGTGACTCGCAGATAGCCGGTGCAGTGCAGTGAGGGATCTGATTACTGATTCCATCTAGTCCTGATGAGGTATTGTTTTTTTAGGTTACTGCGATGAGTAAATACTGGACAGTGATTACTCATTGCAGTAATAGTTAATGTACATTATGTGATGTTGTCAGCACATGTAGTTTAGATGTGATCTATAAGTGTTGCAGATGAATTTATTATTCTAGTGACTTGTTTGACTCACTGTTGGACGTTATATGACTCTATTATGTTTTCCCATGATTTGTTTGGTTTGTTAATGCCTATATTGAAGTCTCCTAGCAGTATGATTTTTCTCGCATTACTAAATATTACATCCATCATAGTGGTGATTTTTTAATACCAGATGTTTCCTGCATTGGGATTTCAGTAAAGATAGCCAACTATTAGGGGTATGCGATTTTAATGTTTTACCTCAAAATATATACGCAATCTCACAGGTTTCAAAATCTAGCATACGGTGGACGTTAAGCGAATTAGAAGTATAAACTGCAATACCGTCTCTTGTTTCAAATAATGATCTCTTCTAATAACTTTAAATCCTCTGATACGATGTCATGATCTTAAATGTTACCACTTAATTGACTTTCACTAACGCCGAACATGTGAAAATGTTTACTAAGTATAAGTGATAGTTGGGGCAGCTTCCCTAATAGATGGCAAATAGTTAAGTGCCTGACTCTCAACCCATCTTTACCGAGCCAGTGTTCATACTTCTTAGACATTTCAACAATGCGTTATCATAAATAAATAAAAAACACACAGGATGATTACAACTTAATGCCCCTTATTACAATACGCACTCTAAAGTAATGAAAACCAGTAATATCTCTGTCAATATAACTCACAGTAAAAACACAGTAAAAAGTATTATAAAAGATATGCAACTAAATACTATCAATGAATGTAAAGAATTATACAAGTCAATGTTTATAGTCTCATATATACTATTACGTTAGAAATTTAAAGACAGAGACAAATAATACGGGAGGAGGCAAAATATTGGAGAGCTTGGTGTCGGTTGGTTAAATTTGAAGAATAACAGGCAGAGCAAGCAGAAGTATAGTTTTCGTGAGCCAACTAACGCCAGGGCATGTTTTAAATGAATGGCAGTGAATCAGGGAACGGGAATGAACACATTAGAAAGAGCTTAGGAGCAACGGGGATGAGGTTCCTGAGATGAACGTTGCAAATACCTTAGCCTTCATTGTCAGAATCATCAAGTCTAAAGATGAGGAAACAGGAACAACTCAGTTAACCAAACATCAAGTCTAAAGACAAGGAAACAGGAACATCTCAGTTAACCAGTCTTCTTCAAGTCTAAAGACAAGGAAACAGGAACAACTCAGTTAACCAATCTTCATGTCTAAAGATAAGGAAACAGGAACAACTCAGTTAACCAATCTTCACGTCTAAAGACAAGGAAACAGGAACATCTCAGTTAACCAGTCTTCTTCAAGTCTAAAGACAAGGAAACAGGAACAACTCAGTTAACCAATCATCAAGTCGTAAGATAAGGAAACAGGAACAACTCAGTTAACCAATCTTCAAGTCTAAAGATAAGGAAACAGGTACAACTCAGTTAACCAATCTTCAAATCTAAAGATAAGGAAACAGAAACAACATAGTTAGCAAATCTTCAAGTCTAAAGATAAGGACACAGAAACAACATAGTTAGCTAATCTTCAAGTCTAAAGATAGGGAAACAGGAACGACACTGTTAACCAAGCATCCAGTCTTTTAAGATAATTAAACAGGAACAACATAGTTCACCAAGCATGAACAAATCTAATGATAAGGAAACAGGAACAACTCAGTTAACCAATCTTCAAGTCCAAAGATAAGTAAACAGGAACGACACAGTTAACGATTCATCAAGTCTAAAGATAATTAAACAGGAATACCTCAGTTAACCAATCATCAAGTGTGACGATAAGGAAACAGGAGCTGGTCTGCATGGCCGAATGGATAAGAACGCGTGTTCTTAAACATCCGGTGTGCTGATGCCGAGGTAAGCGGTTTAACACTTACACTGGACAGCTGGACTAAAATGTTGACCTGTTGACTTGACTTGTGGACGTAAATTGCAAGTACCTCTGAAGTCGGAGTGGGTTCGCCTGACGGCGAGGGACACTGTTAATAGGGAAAGCTAACCCACACGCAAAATTCAGTCAATCACTACTATAAATAGTGTTTATCGACTACGCTTGAGTTCAAAGCGAGCGAACGCAAAAAAAAAAGGTAACAGGAACAATTCAGTTAACAAGTCATAAACATATCTAAAGATAAGGAGACAGGAACAACTCAGTTAACCGATCATGACCAAATCTAAAGATAAGAAAACAGGAAGAACTCAGTTAACCAATCATGACCAAATCTAAAGATAAGAAAACAGGAAGAACTCAGTTAACCAATCATAAACAAATCTAAGGATATGGAAACAGGAACAAGTCTATTAACCAGTCTGAACAAGAATAAAGATAAATAAACAGGAACAACTCATTTAACCAATTATGAATAAATTAGCGGGGTAGGGGTATCCCCTATCAAAGTAGATGTAAGACGCCTCCTTTCCTCCGTTAGTCTACGGGACACCCTTGGGCAAGGTGAAGTACCCGTTTAGTCCCCCCCCCCCCCCAATCAGGGTTACGTGAAGCCATGGAAGCAGGTGGTGGATGGAGTGTGAGAGCAGCCGACAGATTGTTGTTGGTTATGGTCTGCACTCCCGGCGATAGGCAGATGATCTCAACAGTAGAGACAATGGCTATGGTCACCGACTAGTAAGTCACTGCCCAGAAGGGAAGCAATGGCAAACTACCTTCTGCAAAACTTGCCAAGAAACCATAACAACCATGAAAGAAAACAAAATAAGAAAGAGATCTGGTGGCGAGACCCCCAGGCCAGGCAGATCAGATAACACTGGGGAAGAGTGTGGATGATCTCCAGATGGGTGTATCGGACGCGGGACATCTTGCTTGTGATCGGGCAGTTTTCCGGAGTGTTGTTATGGAAGCGAGGTTCTGCAAAGGACATGCTACTGAATGAATGAATGAATGAATGAATGAATGAATGAATCTAAAGATAAGGAAACAGGAACAGATCAGTTAACAAATCACGAACAAGTCTATAGATAAAGAAACAGGAACAACTCAGTTAACCAAGAGGAAACGAAGCTTTTCAAGAAGAACTATGACGCGGTGAGAAATCCGCAAGAAGTCTGAATCGCTGTCCTACTTTCAACCTTGAAAAATCTCCAGAACTACTCCGGAACTTAGAATGACAACAGATTTGGTAGACAAACTAAAATACGAGGGGTCTTTAAATGAAAACCTTACCCCACTTTTGACATGCACGAAAGAGGATCAGCGTTTTGTTATCCGTTGTTTTTTTAATCAGTGAAGGGGTGAAACCTGTAGAAATTAATCACAAATGAAGGTCCAGTATGGTAACGCATGCCTGTCAGTCCAGCAAGTAAGTGTATGAATGGAGTAGAAAGTTTAAAAATGGCGTGACTTATGTGAGAGACTGTTCACTATCGGGTCAGGCACACCGAGTAGTGACCACAGAGAATTTGTCTATAGGAATCCAAGCTCTTTGTCAGCTTTGGAGGACTTGCATTGGTGGCTACATCGAAAAATGATACATTTATTCTTTACTTTTTAAGAATATATTCTCTCACACACACACACACACACATGCACACACGCACACGCGCACACGCGCACACGCGCACACGCGCACGCACGCACGTACGCTCGCTCACACACGCTCTCACACACACACACACACACACATTTACGGTTTCCATTTGAAGCCCTCTCGTATTATAAGATCAGATTGTGATACTGAATAATGCGGGGAGAATATCAAGGAAACTACCGGAGATTGCAAAGGACAGGACAGCTTGGTATAAGTCGGCTGATGGCTTATGTTCCAGTGGTTTATACAGGATTCGAACTCAGGACCAGCTGGTTGGCCGGCAAGAGTGCTAGCCATAGGGCTACAGCGTCTCCCGCTGCTGTTATACCCACACGAACGTAATGTGTTCTCTAAGGGCAGCAACACAGGTACATATTGTTTTAATAATGATTCAGCGGTTATCTCTCTTAGTCATCCACAACGTCATAAGAAAAAGAAAGGACGTTTTTACAACCGTTACATTACTGCTTCATTACAAGCCTTAAAGACCATTAGGCATGTAGTGCTAGATCCATATTTGTATAGACCTTTCGGCCCTCGGTGAGTGATGCGGTCAGTATCACATCGGCAGTCTTCACTTCCCAAGATAGTTCCTGGTACTGTTTGGAGGCTGATCAACCTGGGGGAGGCAGAGGTTCACGTGAGTCTAGAGTACGCGAGACATGACCATTGACCTAGACACGTTTGGAGGCTGGTCAAACTGGGGGGGGGGGGGCAGTGGTTCACGTGAGTCTAGTGTACGCGAGACATGACCATTGACCTAGACATGTTTGGAGGCTGGTCAAACTGGGGGGGGGGGGTGGTTCACATGAGTCTAGAGTACGCGAGACATGACCATTGACCTAGACACGTTTGGAGCCTGGTCAAACTGGGAGGGGGGGGGGTAGTGGTTCACGTGAGTCTAGAGTACGCGAGACATGACCATTGACCTAGACACGTTTGGAGGCTGGTCAAACTGGGGGGGGGGGCAGTGTTTCACGTGAGTCTAGTGTACGCGAGACATGACCATTGACCTAGACATGTTTGGAGGCTGGTCAAACTGGGGGGGGGGGAGTGGTTCACGTGAGTCTAGAGTACGCAAGACATGACCATTGACCTAGACACGTTTGGATCCTGGTCAAACTGGAGGGGGGGGGGGGGGGGCAGTGGTTCACGTGAGTCTAGAGTACGCGAGACATGACCATTGACCTAGACATGTTTGGAGGCTGGTCAAACTGGGGGGGGGGGAGTGGGCAGTGGTTCACGTGAGTCTAGTGTACGTGAGACATGACCATTGATCTAGACACGTTTGGAGGCTGGTCAAACTGGGGGGGGGGGGGACAGTGGTTCACGTGAGTCTAGTGTACGCGAGACATGACCATTGATCTAGACACGTTTGGAGGCTGGTCAAACTGGGATGGGGGGGGGGGGCAGTGGTTCACGTGAGTCTAGAGTACGCGAGGCATGACCATTGACCTAGACACGTTTGGAGGCTTGTCAAACTGGGGGGGGGGGGGGGGGGGCAGTGGTTCACATGAGTCTAGAGTACGCGAGTTATGACGGTCGTTCAAAAAGCGATGGCAAACTACTGAACGTAAATCTTGCCAATACATCAACAGCAGCTGAAACATGCTGGTGTTGACTGCAACGTCCTGTAAAGCAATATACTAATCACATGTCACCAGAATGAAAGTTGGTTGAAATGTATCTCCAACACGCACGCGCACACACACACACACACATGAAATATAGAGACAGTACAGAGAGAGGGGGAGAGTATGGAGAGAGATTCGAGAGAGAATATATGTGTAGGGAGAGAGATTAGAGAGTGAGAGTATAGAGAGAGTAGAGAAAAAGATGAGACACAGTAGAGAGAGAGAGAGAGAGAGAGAGAGAGAGAGAGAGAGAGAGAGAGAGCGGAGAGAGATTCCAGAGAGTAGAGAGATTCCAGAGAGTTGAGAGATACAGAGACAGAGTGTAGAAAGAGATCAAGAGAGAGAGAGAGAGAGAGAGAGAGAGAGAGAGAGAGAGAGAGAGAACGAACGAACGAACCAACAGACTTTATTTTCAAAGGGTAACAAATTGGGCACGCAGGCCCGTCTTACATTCGGCCCTTCCAATCATTCATCTTTCTTTCATCAACAGTGCATAGGAAAAAAACATTGTCACATGAATTTTGTAAACATAAACAATGCATATTACTATGTTATGAGACACATCCACCACCCACCCACACATCCCCCATTCACTCCAACTTCCCCACCCAACCACACACACATACAATACATTCCCCCACCCATCCACCACATCCCTACACCTACACATCTCCTCACCCACACACACCTCTCACCCACCAAGCATCCCATCCACCCACACCCCAAGCACACATACATTCAATAACCCACCCATCCCCCACCTACACACATCTCCCCACCCACTCACATATCCTCTACCCGTCCCATTTCCCACCAACAATCACTCACCCAAAATCCTCCTCCACCCACACACCTCCAACCACCCAACCATACACACATTCCTCAGCCACACACATGTCTCCCCGTCAACTCACATATTCCGCACCTACCCACACACAAATTCCGCACTCACCCACATAATCTCCCATCTCCCCCAGCCCACTCACAGATTCCGAGCCCGCACCTACAAACATCCCCCACCATCTCCTAACCTGCACACACTCACCCACCCACATATCCTCTACCCACCCACACATCCTCTACCCATCCATCCCCCAACCAAACATCCCTTAACCACACACCCTTACTCATATACAATCACCCACCCACACATCCTCTACCCAACCACACATCATCCACCCAACCACACATCCTCCATCCAACCATTCCCCCAGCCACACGTCCCTTAACCACACACCCCTACCCATATACACACACATCCCCACCCACGCACAATCTCCCCACCCATACAAACATCCCTCACACACATCCTCACCCACCAACACATTCCCCATTCACAAACACACACCTCCCATTCACGCACACACAACCCATACATTCATCCCCTCACACATCCCTAGACACACGTACTTATCCCTCAACCACTAACACCCGCACATTCCATACCCACTCATGAACACATACATCTCCTATCTACCCACCCACACTCACACATCCCAACCACCCATCTAAGCACACATCCCCCACCCTCACACACATCCTTCACCCACCCACAATCCCAACCACACCTTCACCCACCCACACAAACATCATTTAACCACATCCAGCTCCCCTCCCACACAATACCACACCCACACATCCCAAAGACACATCCCTCACCCACACACACATCTATCCACACATCTCCTACCCATCCACACATCCCCCAACTACAATCACCCTCACTACCCACACATACATCCTTCATTCAGCCACACACACCCCCACCCAGCCAGACATATCCCCCACCCACACACACATCTCCAAATCCATCACCCACACCCATCACGCACCACTCCCCCAACCCACACACCCCCCACACACATTCACCCACACATCTCTCACCCACACACACTCCCCACCCATCCACCCAAACATCCCACACCCATACACATCCCTCACCCACACACACATCCCCAAACCCACAGCCACCCCCACCTGCATACATCTCCCACCCACCACATATCCCCACCCACACATATACCCCCACCCATCCCATAACCCACCATCAATCATCCACCAACATATCCTCCTCCACCCACTCACCCACAACCACCTACACAAACACACATCCCCACCCACAAACACCCATCTCCCCATACACCCATACATCTCTCACGCACCCACTCACAATCCCCCACCCACCCACACACAATCCCCCACCCACCCACACAAACCCACCCCTCCCACCCACACATCCTGAGCCCACCCACACACATCACGAATCCACCCACACACACATCCCCCGATCCCCCAACCTACTATTATGATCAAACTCCCACACTTTACACACACATACAGTGACGATTGTCGTGAGCATTGTCGCAAAATTGTAAAGAAAATGGAGAAAAATTGTACATATATATTTTGTGACTTAAGAATTAGTGATGCAATTCAACTCTCTCTCTCTCTCTCTCTCTCTCTCTCTCTCTCTCTCTCTCTCTCTCTCTCTCTCTCTCTCTCTCTCTCTCTCTCTCTCTCTCCAACACATTCCCCATTCACAAACACACACCTCCCATCCACGCACACACAACCCATACATTCATCCCCTCACACATCCCTAGACACACGTACTTATCCCTCAACTTAACGTTTTATTTCCCGTGTGGGATACACCGCTTTAAACAGAGACATTGACTTGTATAGTCATTTATTAATTCTTTTGGATATCAGTTGGTTACTTAGCTTGTGAAGTAGTTTATTTCAGTTTAATTATTTGTTGTATGTTCTTTAATTCGTTTTGTTCCGTGTTTGCATTATATTCGTTGGTCTGATTAGTTATATCGTTATAATACTGTCATTTACTTATCGATTTGTATTACTGATATTTTGTAAGTTAATGTAATTGTGATTTTTTATTATCTTGTATTTTTGCTTAACTTTGACTAATTTACACTTTCTTCGTGGATAAAATGTCTGAGAAGTGGCAACACTGGCTCAATAAGTCAGGAATACGCCTTGGACACTTAAACATTTGCAGCTTATTTAACAAGCTACCAGAGTTATCTTCTATTCTTAATCAAAATTTTCATTTATTCGGCCTTAGTGAAAGTAGGCTTAATGATAAAATTTCAGATGAGGACATCTCTATTAAAGGGTACAAAGTTTTTAGAAGGGATCCCTGTAGGAAACAAGAGACAGGCATAGTAACCTATGTTTCTAATTTACTAAATGCTCACCATAGGCTAGACTTTGAAACTTGCGAAATAGAATGTATTTGGTTAGAGCTGAAACTTCAAAACCGCACACCCCTGATAATTGGCTACCTCTATCGAAATCCCAGTGCTGGAAACGTCTGGTACGAAAACTTCACTACCATGATGGACGTGGTTTTCGCTTCCGGGAAGGAAATTATACTACTCGGAGACTTTAACATTGACACCAACAAATCCAACATAATATGGGGAAATATAATTGCATCATACAATTTCCAACAAATAGTACAACAAGCTACTAGAGTAACAAAGTCATCTTCAACAGTCATAGATCACATTTATGTAACTTGCTCAGACAACATCATAGAATGCACCGTACCCAATTGTGCAATGAGCGATCACTACCCAATATGCTGCACGTGGTCTAAAAAAGGAATTAAAACTCCTAAACATAAACACATAAGTGTAAAATATAGAAGTTACAAAAATTTCAACGAAAACGCATTTTTACAGGACTTGCTCAGTTCACCTCTAGACAATGTTTATCAGCTTTCTGACCCGGACGATGCTCTGGAATTCTGGATGAAAACCTTTATTGATGTTTTTGATAGACATGTGCCAGTCAAGGAAGTTCGAGTAAAACACCACGTCAAGCCACCTTGGATCACTCAGGAAATACTTGAAATTATGAGAGATAGAGATAAAGCACATAAAAAGCGGGATCTCAGTGCATACCGTACTCTTAGAAACAAAGTTCAATATACCATACGACGGGAAAAGAAAAATTACTTTAAGAACTTAGTAATGGATAAAACAAATAGTAAGGATATATGGAAGGCAATTAACACCTTGACAAACAAGAATAACTTCCGCAATTCTTTACCATCAAATCATATTACATGCGACCAATTCAGTGATATTTTTCAAACTGACATAGACCAGATGAAGGCTTCAATACCTAATTCTCCTTGCAACTTATCTTTATTGTCATCGTTTTGCGAGAATAGATGCTCCCGCGATATTCTTTCCGACACACCGCTAATGACAATCACTGAAGTATTCACTTACCTCAGTAACCTAAAAAACACAACCTCATCTTGGTTAGATGGAATCAGCAACCGGATTCTCCGTTGTGCTGCGCCAGTGATCTGTATATCACTAACCTATGTATATAATCAGTGTCTCACCAAAGGCCACTTTCCATCAGCTCTCAAAATCGCCAAAGTGTACCCTCTTCTTAAATCTGGTTCATTAGACAATGGTCTCCCGAACAATTACAGACCCATTTCTTTACTATCATCACTATCTAAGCCACTAGAAAAACACATCCATACAGTAACATTACAGTATTTAGTTCGCAATAAGCTTATTGTGGACAGCCAATCAGGATTTCGACCAAAATATTCTTGCCATACGGCCCTAACAAACATGATAGAAAATTGGCACCAGAATATAAACAACAACAGTCTATGTGGAACTGTTTTTATTGATTTCAAGAAAGCATTTGATATGATAGATCATCTTATTTTAATTAAAAAACTTGAGACAATGAAAATTGGCCCTAATGTAGTCACTCTAATATCATCTTTTCTATCAAACAGAAAGCAAGTAGTATCACATAATAAATCTCTGTCTCAAACCACTACCTTCAATATTGGAGTACCGCAAGGCTCTATTCTTGGCCCTCTACTATTTGCCATATATATTAACGATCTACCTTTGCATCTTTCGTCGTCCTGTGATCTATTTGCAGACGACTGTACAGTGTACACAAACGCTGAAAACTGTATTTTACTTGAGTCGTATTTACAACAAGAATTAAATAATGTAGTTAGGTGGAGCTATTCAAACCGTATGCAAATTAACATCACTAAAACAAAATCAATGTTATTAACAACCAGACAAAGACTTCAGACTCTAAGCTCACACACAACACTTCAACTTCACATCGATAACATGCCAGTAGAAAGTGTAATTGAGCACAAAACATTAGGCCTAATCATTGATAGAAACCTAACCTTTAATTATTCCCACGTTCAAGTGCTCATTAAACAAACAGCGAAAAAAGTCTACCAACTCGCCAAAATTAAAAACTTCCTTGATGAGGACACAAGGAAACTATTCTATACTTCTCATATACAGACACACTTTGACTACTGCTCTACGATCTGGGACGGTTGTTCTAATTCAAACACAAAGCGACTTTACTCACTCCAGAAACGGGCCATGAGTCTAATTTATAGCAAACATTTAACAGACAATCCTAGCCTGTATAAACGTCTTCAGTTACTACCACTCCGTAAACGCCTGCTTTTCAATAAAGCTAAACTAATTCACAAAATCCTGCATCGGAATGCCCCAAATTACCTTTGGCCATTGTTTAAATATAATGCTAGACACAGTAAACGTTTAAATATATTACACATTCCGAAGCCTAGGATTGACTTATACAAAACAAGCTTAACGTACTCTGCAGCTCAGCTGTGGAACAATCTTCCACAAGAAATCAAAGACATCACCAATCCCTTTTCATATAATCGCAAATTATTCGAACACTATCTCAATATGGATTACCTTCCCCCTTAATAATAGAGATAATAATAATAATAACAAAACCCTAGTATAACAGCCAGTCCCCTTTTTGTAGGCCAGTATATTCCACATGGTTAACAACAAGTGTCAGACCATTATCTAATATTACTGTGTCGTGTAGTTTTGATGTTAGCATTTTGCCTATGCCTTTATAATGCATATCCTTTATATTGTTGTTGTTCTCTGTTAGCCTTGAATGATGTGTGAATGAAATAATGTATGAAAGAGAGTGATAGAAGGGCAGAAT